>JALIZH010009618.1:0-90897 GCA_030522465.1 Rhipicephalus appendiculatus | reverse complement strand
ATAATACAAAAGTCATGCTCCACACCTAGAGCTTCCGTTATAGTGACGTATGTGCTCGAATATGCAGTGAAAAGCCTTTTTCTCTCTCTCTCTCTATTATTGTTGCTCTTGACTACGCTGCCACGTGCGTGGAGGAGGAGGAGAGGAAATGGGCGTGGGGGAGGTCGGTATGTAACCCGGCGTGGAATGATTCCGGTCGACAGTTGTTGCGTGCGCCCACGGATGTCCGTGCATGCCAGCGACGACGGCAGCACTGCACAACGCAACGGTTGACAACAATGCCGCGCACTCGTGCATGCATATACGCGACCCAAAATACGACAGCGTTCCAGCTGTCCTGTTCACTGCGTCGAGTTGCAGTTCGTCATTTGCTTACGTGTTTACTTGTTTACTGCCTCCGTTCAATTGTAGGTGCACTAGAGGCGACAAGTCGCCGTCGCCTGCTACAACAAACGAAGATACGAAAGTAGTCCACAAAGAAAAGGTCGCCGCAGTGGCCTTGCGGTTACGGGTGCTCCGCTGCTGACCCGAAGGACGCGGGTTCGATCCCGGACTGCGGCGTTTTACACATCGATGGAGGAGGAATGACGCGTAGTGAGAATGAGGAGAGGGACCCGCGTACTGTGCGATGTCAGTGCGTGTTAAAGAACGCCAGGTGGACGAAATTATCCGGAACCCTCCGCTGCGGAGTCTCTCATAACCTTGCGTGGCTAAAACAAGCAAAAAAAAAAAACGCAAAGAAAAAAAGACAAAGAGTACACGCTACAATGAATATCAATAAACATACCCTATACGTACATCCAACAGCAAAAGTTTAGAGGACGTTGGCTCCAGAACAAATGTATATTTCTTCTCTATTAGTGCGTAACGCTCCTAATTAAGCTGGCGACTGTATAAGTTGCAATACCATCTACACGCTGGAACATTTGTTCGGAGGTTATGTTCGCAAACGAAGCGAGACTATAGCTTTGTCGTGCATCTCGCGTCCCACAAGCCTCTGCTGTTAAGTGTACGAGAGGAAATTATAAACATGTCAGAAACCATCGCGAATTGAAGCTGTATATACACTTTGCAAAGCTTTGAAAAATTCAAGGTGAAATGCCGCGAATGCATCGCAAAAGTCATTACCGATGTCGTTTTCCAGTCGACCAACAAGGACGCGTGCAAACTGCGCTCTTCGTTCCTATCTATACTTAATGCAACGCCGCTGAAACTACTGAAACTCCGCGCGAGGTCGCTCGGGCACGTTTGAGTCACCCAATCTAACTAAGACTTAAGTGCGTCACGTGACCTACTTAGCGCACGCGCAGTACGATAGACCACGCCGACGTAGAGGCCTCGCGGACACTCGGAACGACCATGCAGAACAGCGCTCAAAAAAGCGGTCGATGTAAATACGATTTGTAGAAAGCCTATACGCAGGGTCGAAGCGCGGGCATAAAAAGAAACCCACGCTAGCAGCGCTGTCTCGCGGGAGCTTCCAAAAACATCAAATGCAAATGCTCTCTTAAAACTTGGCGAGGAAGGAGGTACGTATATAAAGAAGGGTTTGACCCGAATGACACACACGCGAACTGTTCTAGACCATGGTCACTCTTCAAAGTTTCGTGAGCACCCCCCTACCTTCCAGCCCAAGGTCAGCGAACAATATTCACTCAGAGAATCGTATAAGGCGCACGACGACGCATAAAGCGGGAAAGGGGCACTCCGAGAGCGGGGTTATGGCTTTCGAGCCGCGCAGCAGCATTCAAACAGAGTTCGGTCGATATAGGCTCGCCCTTGAAAACGACCGTCGTCGCGGACGCAGATCGGCCGCTAAAGATTATACAGACGCACACCAACGCACGCGCTCTTCGAAAGGTCTCGCTCGTGGCTTCAAGATCGTGCATGTGTGAGCGTTTTCTTGCTCGACGATCATCGTTTGTTTGTACTACGAGACGACTGCAAACAGCGCACGCACACACACACACACAAACTTCGACCCACGCGCGCGCAAACTGCAACGGGCCGCGCACGATCGTAAAAATGGCAGTGCCTGCGCATGTAGGGTGGTCGTGTGAACGCCGTGGCTTTGTGTGCTATTGCTGAGAAGAGCGCGTCTGCTCTATGGCTCGTCTGGGTCCCGCTCGTTCGCAAACACAAGACGACGGTTTGTGCTCGCGTTATGATGCGTTGGGTCCGTTCGGTCTGCAAGGAGTTCGCGTTGCACGACTCCAGCCACGAACGGTCGTGAACGAGTATACATATAAGCGCAAAAAAAGATGAATAGCGCGAGCGAACGAGCGAAGCCTAAAGGCTTGCGCAAGGCGACCCCTCGTGGGAGTCCAGAAGGGAGCCTCTTTGAAAGAAAAAGAAGTATGGGAAGTTGAACTTTAAAACGTTCTCGGACGCGCCCGAGTTTCGCAAGTACTGTAGAGAATTGCGACATTATCTTAGTTATATACACAGGATGTTGGAACGGTGTACCGTGCAGCAGTTTAGGCGTATTCTTTGTACCAAAGCGCTGCGCAGTTCTGCATGTTAACTGCTGTTGTGGCCTAATGTATTTGGTTCATAGTCACGAGGAGGATTGGCTACACTGCAGTTATTGAATATTGTAAGCAAGACTGAAGGGAACAAAAGCAAATAATAAAAATGAAATATAATATGCAAAATAGAACAAATTGATTTGCATAAGCAGCGTATAACGCTTCCTCTTTATCGCAGTGAGAGCCACAAAGAAAACACCCCGTACGTATTTCGTTACTAGCGGTGTATATACGCTTGACTTCAATGAACCATAGCTCGTCAAGAGTAATCCAGTGAGCCTGTGGTACAGCGCAGATTGCCAGGCGTTACCTTGGCACGTCAAACGAAACTATCAAATACCCATACTGTACGGCTGGCGCTTAGAAACACAAGCAATACCGTGACGTGGAGAAAGATTGAGGCCTGGCCTGTATTACAACTATCGTCTGCCTTCTTTTGCCACAATTTATCTCTTTATTGCAGAGTCATTTGGCAAATTAATCACCGCATATATGCCACTGCGTGACAGAAGACCTGACCACATAATATGGAAAATAGTCACTCGCCGAGAGGAAAGCAACAGCAATTCAAGTTGAGCGAGAGAATAAAGGAAAGTGGGGAGGTTATACAGACGCACGTCCCGTTTGCTACCCTGCCATAAGGTAAGGGGGTTAAAGGGTGAACGGAAAGATGGAATGCAAGCAGAGTGATGACTGTCAAGTGCAGGGAGGTAAACTCAGAAGATATACCACGTGGTCAACACTATATACTCTCAGGTTATGTCGGTGACCGTGCTGCCTTTCAAGGTAAGCAGACATCACGATTCTTACACGCCTCTGGTTCGAAACTTCGCATTAGGTCGGCATCGCCACAACAAATAAGAAGGTGGAAGTAAATCGCAATGAAAGACGAGAGATCAGATATAACGATGTCAATTGAACTCCAAGCTACATTAGCTATAGGTTATAAGGGGACCATACTGGACAAAAAAAAAAAAACAGAAAAACGGGCTAGTTTGTTGATCTACAGTCGCGCTCAATATGAGTTGCAACTCGGTGTCTGTACTCAAAATGGCGCCAACACTGCTAAGTGGCACCTACATAGAAAAAAAATTGGTGAATTAAACTCTCTCGATTAGCGGTACTTTCTGAATCAATTTAATGTTTGTCGGTGTCATTGTTCAGGTTTGGGGTAACTTTAACCACAGCCAGCGTGTTGCAACTCATATTGAGCGCGACTGTACATCGTGTAATTTGAATTAAGCGCACGAAGACAAACGGAAGACAACACGGCAAGGCATTTTGTCCTGTTGTCTTCCTTTTGTCTTCGCGCGCTTAGTTTATTTCACACGATGTATTAAAGGACCTTCGCGGTAGCAAACTCAGAGTCGCAAGCATGGAGCGCACATGCGCAATCTGTGCGAAATTATACGACGTGTAGTGCATGTCCCTAGCTGCGTGTTTATTTTCTTCCCATCCTCGAAACGTGCGCGGGGGGCTCGCACGACGTTTCCGTGCTATAACAGCGTCCACAGCAGCCTAACTTTGACTTGGCCAGGTTTAGCACACATCCTTCTTGGGCCGCCCTGCCCGACAGGCGTGAAGACCCAAAGCCACGCTTCCAGCATTGCTCGCTCTCCGTTAGATTCCACGGAGAGAGCGAGAGAGAATGAAAGAGAGAGGAGAAGACGTTTCGGTTCACGAGCACGCGAGCCTGCAGATTCGGTCCGCGAGTTTCATTTCCTTCGTTTCGTACACACGCACAGTTCCTGCCGACTGCGAGAGTCCTCCATCATGCATGCGCCCCCGCCCGGCATCTTTCCCTTCTCCTTCGTCGTGCGTCTTCTCCGCCATACACCGCGTGCTCGTACCCCGTGCCCGCTCATGTACACATAGACGCACGCGCAGGCGCCGCTTTCTTCCGAATCAAATGTAATCTTACCACAGATTTCGCGAAGGAGTGCTGTTCCTGTCGGTGAGCTTGTGAAACCCGCCTTCCGTACCAGGCCCGTAGCCAAGGCGGGGGGGGGGGGGGGGGACTTAGCCCCCCCCCTTGAAGTTAGGATGGAAGGGGGGTGTTTTACAGAGGACAAATAACAAAAAAAAATGGTGTTTTTCAAGGCCTCCAACAAGTGCCCCCCCCCCCTCGAAAAAAATTCCTGGCTACGGGCCTGTTCCGTACACACGCGGCGTGTGTACGTTTCCCAGTAGGTTTCCCAGACCGCACGGGGAAAACCAAACCGAATTGACGGTTTCGTGCACGACATCCGCGGCGTTCACGCGGTATTCAACTCGGGCGAGCGCAGTGAACCGAACACGTAACACTCTGTCGTGTGGCGCCGAATGTCATAAAAGGGGCGAGGCACCACAAAACGCCGATGGCCATCGCGTGCGACGCCACAAACAAGCGCGCTGCATTCGTTTTCTCTCTCTCTCTCTCTTGTCCAATCCACTGTGTGTCTTTATTTACTACGCTCAACGAAGACGTTCAGTGGAGGAAGAGCGGGCGCTCAGCCACTACATCCGTCTTCATAAATGGAAAACATGCATTAGACCACCGCGATGGTGTAGAGCACAGTTACGGTGCTCGGCTGCTGACCCGAAGGTCGCGGGTTCGATCCCGATCACGGCGGTCGCATTTCGATGGAGGCGAAATGCTAGAGGCCCGTGCGCTGTGCGACGTCAGTGCACGTTAATAAACACCAGATAGTCGAAATTTCCGGAGTCTTCCACTACGGCGTGCCTCATAATCGTATCGTGGTTTTAGCACGTAAAACCCCAGATATTATTTATTAACACATGCATAGCAGCGCCACAAGAAACGCACGCGAGCCATGACAGGCAGCTGCGTGCGAAGGGCAGCTCAGCAGGCGCGCAAGACGCCGCAGTGCGTCGCGCGTTGCGTACAGTGGAAGGAAGACGAAGCGTGTCCCGAGACTCCTCTTCCGGAAGCCTTCGTCGTCGTCGCCATCGCGCTCTCCGCGGTTGCCTGCGTGCGCCGTGCACGCACCGTTAGGAGCGAGAACGCGCCCAGCGCGGCCATTCACGCCTGCCTGACTGCCTGCTGCTGGCCTGCTCACGGCAGAGCACGGGGCCGCGCCGCGAGGGCCGCACAATGGAAGCCGCGGCGGCAGCGGGACACGCGATACGCCGCATGCGGCATCGAAGTGGCCGAGGGCGCGCAGTGGACCGCACCGTGCCGAGGGCACAGCTTCGCATAGGTGAAAACCCGTCCGCGTGCAGTGACGAGGCACAAACAGCGCATGCACGTACGGCAGCTGCTGCTGCTTTCGATCATTTCTCTCGGGCCTTTTCTCTATCTTCCGCATCCACTGCTCGGCGAGTGGCTGCAAAGGTGAGGCCTATGAGAAGCAATCCAGGCAGTAGCGCAAAAGGATCAAATGGACGGCGAAAGGAAGACGGGACAAGTGATTCGCCCTCAATGTGATTAGCTTGATATACACCGAATTTGATATTGCGTAACAAGTTCTTATTGATACTGCGTGACGTGACTGTATAATGAACATAAATGACAAGTGGTAATATGGTAATCACGACATCCACTTCATGTACAGCATGATTTGCTCCTTGCTGGCTGCTTCGCATTACATCGATTCCCACAATGCGTGGGATCTGCCGGTTTTTCATTAATTTTTTTTTCGCTGCTGTCTGGATTACGTACTACTAACCAGCCCATCAGTCTGCCCTATGAGAGATGTGCACAACAATGTAACGGAACATTGACACAGTGAACATCTGAACGTATACGCTGTTCTTCATCTTCAAGTATATGCACTTTCTGAAGACTGCAAAGCCAGGATCACGCATTACACATTCAATCGGAAAACACAGGTTCCGACGGCATGTGAACGCACGCAGTGAGCGAAAACAAACATCTTTCGTTATTAGTATGTACATATAGAGAGAAGTACTGCTATGCTTGTACTGCGTCACTGGTCACATTGTAGTCCGCGACGCCGAAGGCGGGCATGAGCGTTGCTGCAATACTGAAATTATAACCATATACAAAGCACTTCTGAAACCCATACTCCAACCTGTCTTTACTTTTACATCTATTTATAAAATTTGAGCAGCGATTTATCGCGACTCCTTCACCATTTGGTCTGCTCGGTGAAACACCTTCGAATCATGACGTCACTCTCGTCGCCATCGCGCAAATATCCTCCATACGTCACAGTCGAAGTAAACAAGCTGCCTTTTTTTTTTTTTTTTTTTTTTTTTTTTTTTTTTTTTTTTTTTTTTTAGGGGGGCGGGGGGGGGGGGGGGGACACGATTGCTTTCAGAGCTTAGCGCCAGGTGGAAAATTTTCTCAGCGGAAATAGTTTCCATAGCAACACATAAAAGCAGACAAGGAAGTTCTGCGCCAGACGCTGAGGAACATGAATTTCGCCTCCATCAAAATATATAGGAATTGAGCTGAATGAAACTCATACGGTGGTACCTTAGAGAAGAAAGACCGTCAGATGAAGAAACTTTCGCCATATAGATTGTTAGCGGAGGATCGAACCCGGGACCAACGCCTTCCAGGGCCGTTCGCACTGCCATCCCAACTATACAATGCATGGGAAACGCCGCGTGTAACCCGCGCGGCGGCGCTGGCACACTCGCCTCATCAGAGCCACGGAGGACGCGATTCATACATTATTAATACACCGCAGCCATCGCGCACGCCGCAAGTCATTACAGCCGGCAGCCGACAAAACAAGGGCAACCATTAGGACGCCCGTGAAAAGAACGGGCGCGTGCGAGAACGGCACTCATATTGGCGGCGCTGCAGCACGTCTATTATATATATACAGCTGTGCGGGTGCAGTCTGTGTGCTTCGTCGTGAACTGTGTAGCGTTTCAATAAAGACGGCTCGTGCACGCAATACGTAAGCGGTTTCTGGTGAGAACTCAGATATTATATACGAGGTCTATATACACAATGAAACTCTCTCATTCTCGAGGTCACGTCGAATGGAAGGGTGGGGTCAACCTGCGGCTGTGTAATCGAAATGAATATTTTGCGTAGCTGTAAGAGTGGGTGAGTTTGTGTGACGCGGTAACAATACGATGGCCATATCAACGCCCAGCCGCTGGATTCTCATTATACACGTCATCAATCTGCTGGCGAGCATTGATGACCCCATTGCAACTGACCACGAGTATCTAGAACATCCATTAGCGGAGATCGTCTCGAAGGAAGGAAGGAACAGGAGGGAAAGGAAAGGCGGAGATGTTAACCAGTCCAGAAGGACCGGTATGCTACCCTACTCTGGGGAAAGGGGAGTTTTAAAGATGGAGAAAGAGAGAGAGAGAGGAGAGCACGCACACTCAGTCACAGACCTCACAGTCATTATAGCGCCATTAGTCTATAACCACCGGTGCAAGTTTGATGTCTTCAAGAAGCTGAGCACTGCCTTCGTCGCCTTCACCCGCGATGACCTCTCTGCATGGACGACCTCTCGCCTCGAATGTTTGCTCATACACACGCAGCCTTTCGTGTGAGAAGTAATGCCGCTTGAAAAGCGTGCAAAAAGAGAGAAAGAAAATAAGAAGCAGCAAAAAAAAAAAAAAAAAGTATAAATGTGTTGGCAATGGGAAACGTGCAGCACCTACAGGGGGCGCAGCAGTGCACTGCACCTATGCGCCGTCAGCGCCGCGAGTGGCGACTTGCGGCCACTTCAGTTTCAACTGGCGTGCTACGAATCGTCGTCTCTCCGTCAGCTACGCCCGCGTTGTATGCAAGTGCGTGTGCGCGAAGGTGACAGGTTTGATAAAATGGGTAGGCTTCCGGAAAGTTAACAGTGCGTGATTCTATTGGGGCCCCAAAAGAAGAGAAAGGACAGAAATTTATGGAATCAGTCATGTTTTCGATGTGACGTAGCACAGACGCACGACAGATGTTTTCAAAGGGCGATTCGTGCGGCCGGCCGGCGTAAAGCTCGAAGCATAGACCGTCACCATCGATGTTTGTAAACATTATTTCTTGCCATTTTACCTGCGTATTGCTGAGTAAACGATGGCATTGGTGTCTGACATGTGTTAGACAACCCCTTGCTATGCGCGCAAGTAATACGTACGGTCGCCGAACTGCACGAGCTGCATTTAGTAATGAGTGGCATTTGCGCGAAGTTTTCTGTGCAGTAGTTCAGCTTCGTTTATAGGCGTTGCTCGGGTTGCATGAGTCCTTGAGTAAATTTGTCACGTGCCAGCTTTGCACGCGATATCTCAGCTGTCACGTAGCGCAATAGAACAGCGTGGCCCGGCTTCGCTTGCACGCACAGTGCTGTTAAGGGCAGTACATGGGGAATAAATTCGGAAATTCTCGCCGTCACTGCGACGCATTTTGCCTGGCATGCGGGACTTCTTCCTTAATGTTACTGTTTACGAACTGCGATACGGCAGAAAAACAGCAGCAACGTACGAGGGAAAATTGCTGGCTCTGTCGATTGCCTTCAGGCCAACGAATTGTGGACTGCAGACTCGAGATCATTTTTCCGGCTGCCCCTCGGTTCCTTCAGCATGGTGAAAACATCAGTTAATTTGCGTGGAGAGTAAATTCGCAGCGAACTAGCTACAGCATGTACTTCATAAACGTGCCCGCGGGATCACTTGCTTCATGCGGCGTACACTAATCCAGTGTTCCCGCCGGTTTCTGAAGCACAGTCACGGCGCAAAATTGAAAAACTTTGCTCCAGGTGCGTAGTTCTTATAGTTATTGGCACAGTTTACGACACAGAAACTCATACGCGACATTGCGAAGCACCGCTAACAACCTGACACGGCTGCGCTCATGGGTCGGCTGCTGCACGGAGCACGCCAATTCGTTTCATTCACTCCCGCAACGCGGCGCCACCGGCTCAGTGCACGTTCCCTATATGCAACGCACGGAGAAACTACAAAGGTCTTGAAGAAGCTTAGTATATAGTGTTCCGTGTGAGTAGTCTCTGGATTTGACAATATGAAGGTAGCCTTGGCGGTCTATGTTTAGTTAAAACGCTAATTTCGTGTTAATGACCAACACCATTTCTCTCTCTCTCTCTCTCAGAGACTTTCTTTCCACAATTCTGAGCAAATTATGCAATTCAAAAATTATGATTCAGGCTTACACCACGATTCAGGCCAACCTCGCGGCTCTGCTGTCATAACGAATATCTGCCTCTCTCTCAAATTCTCTCTCTGGACGAATAACAACGTTACCAAGAACCCCGTCACTTATTGTCACTTGACAGGCTTGCTTCCGTGTCTGCTCCATTACGATCAGCGAAGACACCAGCCTCCGACGATATATCGCTCGAGTTGAACGATCGCACTCTTCAGGCTACAAGCTAGCGTACTCAAGTCTCGATTGCTCTAGATGTACCGATAGGCGCAACTAAAAGGGCGGGGTGGAGCTGGGCACCCATGCAACAGCCTTCGTCATCGCGTACAATGAAGACGAGCGATCGAGCTCGCGGCATCCTCCCATCGCCTCTCGCGCAAAACATTCCTCGCCTGTATATGCAAGAGCATGCACAGTCTCGTGAGCGCGGGACACGCCCACTCCGGAAGTGATGCAGACGTTCGGCGCGCCGTTTCGCGGCGAACGAGGGTGCGGTGTCGACGAGGGCATCGTTTCGCAGGCATCGCGATGCCAATAAAGCGTTGAGAAACACTGCACACCAAGGCGCTATCGCCTCTCCCACGTGTTCTCGTCTATGTATGGATGAGCGACTACGAAATTGATGGAATGGAGCATCAAGTGATGAGAGAACGAGACGTCGAAATAGGGAGGCGGAAATACGCGAGCTATGTAGTTCTCACGCGCCCTTATTCCTGGTCATTGCTTCTTTCGATGTATAACAATAATCGTAAAAACAAATGCGGGGAATGCGAAACGATGTTCGCTTTCTGCGGTGCAAGTAGTACACGCAAACGCGATCGTCGGATGTAAGAAAGTTAACGGCTCCTCTTAAAAAAGCGTCTACTGGAGCATCTTAGGCTCACTTCCTGTAAAATGTGTAATGTGTGATGTCCCATGATGATAATATCGGGCGGAATCCAACTACCGTATTCGCTCGCGTATTATACTAACATTGGCTAATGTTCACTAATGCAGCCCGGATAATGAACAATATGCCTAATATTTGGCATCCACTGTTATAACAGCGGTACTGTCTTCACTCAGTGTAACGGACACATTGTTTGTATTCGCTCTTGATCGAACGATCAAATCGTCTACCGATTTTTCAAATCAGCGGTGCATCAATCGGACCTGCAGACGCCTTCAGTGCTGCTCCAGATCTCAAGGAGCCACCGCTGGCAGGCAGATCAATTCCCAGCCAGGAATGGTTTCATCCATGTAGCCTGACTTATAGAGTTACTGTGCATGACTCCTAGAAAGGGAGCATATACGGTAATATAGCCTGACCTATACGAGTTATTGTACATGGCTCCTATAAAGGGAGCATATACGGTAATTCTTGCCTGACCTGAGGGGACTCTATATAGCCTGACCTGTCCACGGCATGCCAATTGTCGGTCGCCGTGCATACATAAATACGCCGGATGCTGGTGTTATAACGACGCCCAGGCACTGTATACAGGAACGCGATAATGACGGCACTGCAAAAGGGCCGGCACCCGCATGCACGGCAGGTGCCCGGCATCACGCACGCGCGTTACTACACCGTTTGGTCGGTCGTCCCCGCATAATTTGCCGACGCCAGGTCAGTGGGGCCGAACGATCGCGAGGCCGGTCCTCCACGGAAGCAGCTCACAAATTTTGCGGGGCCCGGAAGGTTTACGTGCGTACCGTAACGGCGTAACACTGATAGCAGTCCGTGATCGCGATAATCGCAATGTTTCATGCAAGGGAAAGAAATTACCATTCACTATTTCGTGTACCAGTAAGCCACTAAGAAATCCATACGGATTTTTTAGAAAGGAAGCTTCTTCGTTGACGAAAGTTCCGTCCTTGCCCCGTCGAAACGAAAAATTCACCCATGTATTCACGTGTTGCGGGCGGTTGTACGAAATTTTTTTTTCTTTCACGAACTTTGTTATTTCATACACCATGTGAGCCTCCGCAAAACTTACTTGTTGCAACGTTCTTAGGTTTAGGTGTACTTTAAAGAACCCCAGGTGGTCGAAATTTCGGGAGCCCTCCACTACGGCGTCCCTCATTATCATATTGTGGTTTTGGGACGTTAAACCCCAACAGTTATCATTATTATGATTGTTGTAACGTTGCAGCGTTCTAGAAGGTATTCCAGCTCACTGTAGTAATGTTTCGTACACAGGTCGTAACGGAAGTTCCGCCATGTTGATTGCATGGTGGTGGCCCGGGAAGGAGGAAGCGAGACCCAGCCGGAAGGGGAAGGTGTGCGGAGTCAAACCGGACCGACTGTGCATCGAGTGTGGTACACAAACTAAATCTCTCATTGTCGTGATCAAAATTTAGAAGTTTGTTTACGCAAGGTTCATGGCAGCAGTATACTCAATCACTAGAACAAAATGAAGCACTCAATTAAGGGCTATCGTATGCGGCTCGTTAGGAGGTCATGGTGAGAGGGACGAACCTCCTCTTTCCCTATATGTAACTAACGCCTCTGGTGATGGCCGTTTCAAGCAGTAAAACTCCGGACAGGCGAGTCTACACAACGTGGTTATCACGCAAGCGACCAAAAAATGCGCGTCAGCGCAATCACGAGCAATTATCACTTAACTACACCGCTAAACGAGCGCCGCGGCAGTCAGCGCTAAATGAGGAAAAGATAACAGCTGTCGTCCCCCGTGCTATCGGCCATTCAGCGTTACAGATAAGTACGCTCAACAACGGCTTCTGCTGATGGAGAGACTGACGCACACCGCTAGTGTTGTCTCAGGTCTTCGTGGGGGGCCGGTATACCTGTGATGTGTGACTGCTACTGTTTCGTGTACCTCGCCTACCTTGCTGCTACCTACAACACTGTCCGTACGGAGAAGCACGCAATTAAGCGTAGATAATATTATTTTCTCTGTCACGTGTGAAGGCGCGTTTGCGCTATGCGCGCACGCACGCACGCACACAAGCGCGCAAACACACACACACACACACACGCGCGCGCACACACACACACACACACACACACACACACACACACACACACACACACACACAAACACACACACACACACACACACAAACAAACACACACACACAATCATAAAACACGGATGGGATCGACTCGATGGTCTGCCTACGCTCAGTACAGGAAACGAGAAAGAGAAAATTTAATGTCTGCCTCATTAAATATTCGCCCTTATCAGGCGATCGAACCCGGGTGCAAACGCTTTCACGAGGCAGCGTAGCTCCGTCATTTGTGCTAACCAAAAGCCTACAGCCATGGGCGACGGCAGGATTTCGCCCTTGGAAGGGTGTGGGGGGTGGGGGGGAGGGGGGTAGTACCAACCTGTGTTGCATTGCGGTGAGGGGAGGGGAGAGCGCTGGTGTGGCTTGCGTGGGGCGCATGTGCTGGTGTGGCTTTGGGTGGGGGGGGGCAAGTGTTGTTTTTGCATCTGCCTGGCGACGTCCATAGTTACAGCAGCGTGCGGGGCGAGGTCGAATCCTTCGACAACTCGATGGACGGAGGTTCTGCGGGCTGCCGCGGAACCGGATTTGCCGATAGGAGATTGAAACCCTTATTGTAATAATCTGTTTAGTTAACCTTTGGAGTGCACGACAAACGCAAAGCAAG
This sequence comes from Rhipicephalus appendiculatus, assembly GCA_030522465.1. Classification (NCBI taxonomy): domain Eukaryota; kingdom Metazoa; phylum Arthropoda; class Arachnida; order Ixodida; family Ixodidae; genus Rhipicephalus; species Rhipicephalus appendiculatus. The sequence goes on along the minus strand of JALIZH010009618.1, from coordinate 77,666 downwards.
ATAAACGTGCCACCACGGTTGGCAGCAGGGCTCGTCGAGTAAACACATGACATATCGCGGGGCTTTCCCTGATAAGGTGACGTCATCAGATTATTCTGTGAAACAGACGCGTGATGAGCAGGTGACAGTTCGGGAGCTTTCCACGGTCGGCACGAATCGCCGTTGTTTACAGAGAACATTTTTTTCTTTTTTTTTTAAGCTCAGCTCTGACAGTTCGCGTAAAGGTGGTCTCTTTGTGCTACAACAGTCACGCACGGTGACTCGTTGCTTTTTTTTTCTTTTGTGTGTGTGTGTGTGCGTGCGTGTGCGTGTGCGTGTGTGTGTGTGTGTTTTGTATTTTACACGTTATTCGAAAGGTGTGAAAAATGAAAGGCACGCCCCCCATTCAAGCGTTTAGAATAGCCTCTAAACTCGCCCTCTAAGTTCGTGCCACCTGATATTATGTTTAAGATTTATGTCCTTTAGCTTTTGTTTACCACAACTCAGCTTAACAAAACCTTTTCCACCGAGTTCGCCGTAGGTTCTCCGCAGGTGGACAAAGACAGGATGTGACCCCTTTTCCCCCTCCGATGCCGTCTGCAGCTGTTATCACCACTTAACGGAACTACATCATGGTGACAAAAAAAAAAAAGCAAGGAAAAAAGAAAATGTTCGAACAGAAGGTCCTTGCCGCTTTTCTGACCATGTCAGGGTTGCCGAAAGTGTGGCACCTCCTTCCAAGCCTATTATGGTCGCACGTGACCCATCCTTATATAATTTATTATGACTTTGTGATTAGAGCAGTATAAACTTAATTATTTATTTATTTATTTATTCATTATGTACTCAAAGCACTAATGCATGGATTGCAGACAGAAGGAGCGACAAAGGACGCTTTAGCATTTCGTAAAAGTGGGTCTTACAGAAAAGCATGAATGTAAAATAAAAAAAAAAACGTACATAACATTACAAAGGTGGTTACGTGCCAGGTCACTGCGGTGTGTGACACACACACACACACACACACGCACGCACAAACACACACGCACGCACGCACATACACACACACACGCGCACACACCAAAGTGTACGTTATACTACTTCAGCCTGTAAGTAGATGGACTCATTCGTCTCTCTCACCGAAAGCTTTTCATTTGCAACGGACTACGCTATTAGCCCTTAAAATAAGGCGTACAGCGATGCTTCAAATTTTTCATCACTGGCGAAAAACTACACAAGCGGCGACAGTCGTGCCACTTACGTAGTCCTTTCCTGTCCGGCCCTTGCCTCGTGGCCAGCTCGGCCTATATTTTCGGGTCCCTGAACAGCCTCGCAGCTACGCAGTTTATAATCGATAACTTCCCGTTCGAGCCATCGTCGTCGTCGCTTGCGAACTCTGCGTAACACGGCGCAGGTATTTCGAACGAGGCAGAAAAGCTTGGCGACCCCAATTTGTCGTGATTGTCCCTTTGCCTGCGTTCTTCCTGCTGCATGCAACCGCGTTCTCGAAAAAAAAAAAAAAGAACCAGAAGGCGGGAAGGTGGTGATATTACGGGCACCGTCAAATTCCATTATGTTGCCCAATTCTGTAATGGCGGCATTTTGAGCCGATCAAAGAGGCCTATTGAAGCGCCCCGGGCGAACCAGCTAGAGCTGACAGAGTGACCATAATTGGAAAATACGGCGGAATTTTCCAAGCTCCACAGCAACACTAAGATTATAGACAAAGTATTGTAAGGCTAATGTAAGGCTTCCGCAAGGCAACCGAGGGTGTGTGACAAATAAATAGATAAATTAAGAGATATGCTTCAAAAAGAAAACTTAGAAAAGCTTTTACAAACACGATTTCCTTTACAAAAAAAAAAAAACTATTTCAAGGCACCAAGAAAACACGCGTGCGACCACCAAAAACGAACATCTCTGTCCCCGACGGAAAGCGGCCAGCAAAGAAAAAGACGCATTTCGAGCAAAACCTTCTCAAATCCGTTCTTGGACGAATATTGGGCACAACATCACGACCAGCCTTATAACGCTAACAGGACTCCTCACAAACCGCTAAACGCAGTTACCTGGCATATTCCCCCACAATGCCACGGTCCCGAACAGTTAACTCAAAACGAGTACACCGTTATAGCCGAGTTAATGGCTCACCCAAGTTCCCCGGTGTGCGTGACACCGTTAGCCGTTGACTCTTTTAGCTATACAGGCAGAGATTCCTTGCTTTCAGCGCAACCCCTTTAGCAACCTGCCCACATTTTATGCGCTTCTTTTCTCTCAACTATCCGAAACCCCTTTCTTCTTCTGTATACCCGAAAGAGGGTCTGCGAATAGCGCAAGCGCGACGTTTAAAAGGTGTCCCCGCGTACATCATCCTATCGCCATTCCACGCAATGGACTCGCAGGACTTCCATTGAGGACGGGCATAGCACGAAAAGTGCGGAACGGCGAGGGGGTGGGCATACCGCAAGCCACGGGAAGAAAGATTGAAAGAACGAAGAAGATCGAGAAACAAAGAAGAACGAAGGCATAGTCCAGGCGCCTGCTGCTTGTGGTGCACCGGAGTATATAGGCGGTCTGCCCTGCTGCTGGCCAGTGTCGTTCCAGAGACCAGGCGGCGTGCGCGCGCGCGTTTAGTGTCGCTATAAAAAGACGCCGCGCGCCGGACAAAGGAGAACTCAGCCGCGGGCCTGTTAGCCATTCAGAGGGTCCTGTGCCTCCGGCGCGCGCGTGGATAGTTGCAGGCCCCCGTATCTGCAGCACGCGTCATTCTGGCTTCCAGAAGCCCGAGCCCCTTTAGATTAAACCCACGCATGGCTTGCACGCGCCCACCACTGCCAAAGTGTGGGCGCGCCTTTATCTAAGCGCCATATGCCGCGGAAGAAAGTATCATTGAAGACTCTTTCTCTCTCTCTTCTCCTTGGGAAGTTGCGGTTTGAGACAACGATGGCGAAAAACGTTGGGAGCTAAAGAGAGAACAATGTAATAAAAGAGTGAAAAAGTTAGCTGAGCGCGGAGCATCGTACAGAAGGACAATGGGGTTTCTTTAAACCGCTACTTGTTACTGTCGCTCAAAAGTTGCAAGAGTGTTTAACGGATCCGGATAATTAGAAGTTCGGATAATTCGAACAATGTTTGCTTTTCGCGCCGGACGCTAATTAACGGACGCCGGCTGCGGTAAACTACCTTTGACCGCGATGTAAAGAGAAGGAATTCCGCCATTTATAAGCATGAACGTTTTAAGAGGACGAGGTTGCGGAAGAACCGCAGGTATAGGGTGCGGGGACCATGCCACCTAAATTTTTGCAGTATGTAGGCTCGCTCATATAAACTGAAACGGGCATACATATAGGGGCCTCGAATCACTCGATAAATAATTGTTGTATTGTGATTAGCTAATTATTGTAGAATCGCTCGGGAAATAATTACTGTATACTCACTGCCGTATTTCAACCTACAGTTGCAAAATATTTCGAAGGCTATGGTCGCTGCTTTATACGATCGATCTTACCTCAGTTTTCACATAACTGTCGATTTTGGAGTTCGTTAAAAGTAACCGCAATGTTCTGTGGTGAAAGTTTGTCGATGTTTGCTTTAAATAAAGCGTTTTGGAATTGTAGGACTGTTTTGAAAATGGTTCTCTTCCTATTCGAAAACTATTTGAAAAGTATTCTATTAGTATTCGTATTCGATTCGAGGTCATCACTATTCGATTTGTATTTTATTCGGTTGTAAGATTCGCCACCCCTACTAAAAGCAATGAAGAAGCGAGAGCACCGAGACTATAGCGACATGGCACAACGCGCTTTCTTCTCACCGAATCCGCTATGAACCTCAAAGAGATGGTGCGACAACGGCGTGAGATGTACGTACTCGGTGATGGCTAATGCACTTCACGCGACGTGTTCTAGACGACAGTTAAACCCGACGAGACAAAACGCAAGCGGGAAGGACCCGTTAAGTCGGCATTTTCCCAGGGTATACGCCTTTCCCAGCTCGACGCAGCCAAAACAACAAAGAAAGTCGGAACGTTCCGCAAGAAACACGGATGTGCTCGAACGTGTACGCCGCGTGCAAAGCCCTAAAGCTGTACGGCCTTCGCAAGTTCACAGCGGCCCGTTCTCGACTCTTCTTCCCACGAGCTCAGCGACACACCGTTACATGTAGCAGATTTACGGGAAAGATTAAGCGCAGAACAGAAAGTCACAAAGCCGAGATACATGGGAGTGTACAGTGTATAGCACCTCCCGACAGGCTCTAAAATACGAACGTTGTTTTGCCTGCGCTGTATGAGCGACAAGCCGACACGCTTCGCTGCAGATGAAGAGGAGGAAGAGGAGGTTTTTGCGGTGTGCGTCTCCGCCTCACGGAAGAAGAAGAAGACGACGGCGACAACGTGGGAAGGGGCGCGACGCGGATGCGGCGACACGGCAGCAGCGGCGGCAATGGAGAAATCAGGAAGAAGAGAAGTTCGCTCCGGCTCGTCACTGATGGGCACGAAGGCGACGCGCCGGATGGAGACGCGAGCTTTGTTTGCTTTTTCTTGCGGACGGCGTGACGGGTTCTTGCCGTTGGATATGGCTTCCCATTTCCGTGTGAAGTGGACGGCGTGCCTACCTCGACAACGTGTATAGCCCCGTTTTTAGTGCATAGAGCTGGGGTCTCAAACTCACCTCAGCTCAGGCCTGTAGCCAGAGTGGGGGACCCCCCCCCCCCTCCTTCGAAGTTCTGATGGAGGGGGTGTTTTACCGAAAATAAGTAATGAAAATAGGTGTTTCATTAAAATAGTCAAAGTCTTAAGCAAGTGGGCACTCCACCCCGCCCCACCCCCCCCCCCCCCGAAAAATGTTCCTGGCTAAGGGCCTGCCTCAGCTAGAGGGCCGCGTTCGCGAAATTTAGTTCCCCGAGGGCCGGAACAGTGAAGACGACTGGAGCCGGGAGAGGGGGGAAGAAGGGTTTGAACAGAATGCCAGCCAACGTGGGCATTTGAAAGCCGTCTTTCACATATCTCATATGTATGGGGGTCATTTCTGAAGGGCAATTAGCGTCAGGATTCGAACAACACATCCATATTAAGAATGACTAAAATATGGACGCCCGTTCTGAAATATAGAGTTTTTGTGTGACGTTTAAGTTTCAACAGATAGCGACCGCATGGGGTGCCTCACGAAAAAAAAAAAAAATGCCTGAGACCAGCAATATCTGCGCTGCTCATGAACATACCCATTACGAAAATTAAAAAAAATAATAATAATAAAGTAGGACGAAGAGGTGGGAAAGTCCGATGGCGAAAGGTCCGTTGGGCGTGTGTTTGAGAGTGCTGGCGTAGAGACTACATATACCACATTTTTCGACACTTTCAACGTCAAACTTGGGAACTGTGCGCAAGCCGCCATCAGGGGCTTCTGGCATTGCAATCGCTCAGTCATCACGGAAATGATGGTCAGTTTACGCATATTCGGGGGCAGATAAAGAGATAGATCCAGGAACGAAGGATGGGCCCTTCTGGATCGTGATTTCTAGCATTATAGTATCACTGACCATGAAGAACGGATGCTTCTTCACGGCTAACGCGCGCCTGGCTGTAAGTGGGGGCAGTGTAACGCTCCTATTAATCAGCTGCCGGGTAAAGTCTATATTCTTGGCTGCATCTAGCTCTTTTCTAGTGTAAAATAAATATCAATAGCAAGCGCATCTAACAAGGCTGAAGAGGCCTCCGGGAAATCTCAGTACGCGATAATTAGATTCTCTAACTTCACCTGAACCTATATATTGATAATCTACCCCACCGTCTATCAATACTACGTCGTGTCCGTTTTTTTAAAGCCCTTAAACATCTCAGCCGGTCTATATAGATGGCTTACATGCACTGACGACACTGAAACATGCAACACGGTGGGACGCGAACTTTGTGGTGTCACCTTATAGTGTTATCAGTTCGTCGCATGCTGGTTCCTTCTTTATTTAGACACAGAGGCCCGATAACGTTCCAGAGTCGTCGTTATCACGCAGAAGCAGGTTGTTCGTCGCGCGATACTGACGTCATTTAAGCCGCCATGTTGGATCCACGTTGTCCATCCGTGACGTCACGTGGAAGCTATCAATACGCGTTGACAACTTATAATAATATCTGGGGTTTTACGTCACAAAACCAAGATATGATTATGAGAGACGCCGTATATAATAGTGAAGGGCTCTGGAAATTTTGACCATCTGGTGTTCTTTAACGTGCACTGACATCGCACGGTACACGGGCCTCTACCATTTCGCCTCCATCGAAATTCGACCGCCGGGGCCGGGATCGAACCCGCGACCTTCGGGTTTGCAGCCAAGCACCATAGCCACTTCTCCACCGCGGCGGACACGCGTTGACAACTTGTACAAACGGAGAAAGCGGGGCACGTTCCGCAAGGAACGTTCAAACAGCGCTGAGCGCTGACGAGCGCCGAAAACGACACAAGAAAAAAAAATAATAATAATAAAAAGAAAAAAGTCCGTCGCTTATATCCCCGTTCTTAGTAGATTACGTCGCCCATTTTGCACTGTCATCGCAGTTTAGTGTCCTTCTCTCCTCCTCATTCTTCTTCCTTGTAAGGCTCACTTCCTCGTCGAGAATGTAGAGCCACCGCGCCACTCCCGCTTGTGACGCTAATTACATTACGGCGTCGCGACAAAAACCGCAAGCCTAAACTCCTGCAGGCCATCTCCGAAGCGCCGTTTTCCTGCTCCGCTTAGGCCACTGCGGGTATCTATATTCCCCGCCGCCAAAACCAGACAGCAAATGCCTCCTTTTGGCTGGCGTGGTGAGAAGAGCGAGAAAAAAGAAAAGCAAAAGAAAGAAAAAAAAACGTACGTTAGCGTGCTTACTAAATGTAGGCAGAGTGGTAGACAATAGAGTAACGAACATTAATTGAGGACAAACCCGCCGATTTGACGCAGAAGCCTAGAGAAGCTTTAAAAGGAGAAATAAAGAGCGCAGTGTCGCATACGTATATAACCGCACACAACTGCTTTCTTTTTTTTTTCTTTCTTTCTTTCTTTTATACATTCGCTGCACCAACACACAGTGCGTCCATCAGGTCAATTAAATGTCTATGCAAGGCGCTACATAGACATATGCGTTACATAACAAACGGAGACAACCGAAAGCTGGGATTGTAAGACGACCAAATGGAAGTTCGGCAGACCATGCGATGCGTATAGCGCAGACATACGAAAAAACGCGTTTTATATAGCCTTAAAGTATCTTGCGTAAAGAGGAAATATTGTGATTAAAATCTTATCTGTGACTTCGTGTACAGAACTGTTACAACGTTGACGGCGACAGCACTGGGCCTTTCTTTTCTTAAACATTCCTTTCCATTTCGCAGTGTATACGGAAGCCAATTAACAGCTGTTGATTACCCTACAAGCAGGCACGTAGCCAGGGGGGGGGGGGGGGGGGCTAGGGGTTCGGGCCCCCCCCCGAAATTCGGATGGAGGGGGGTGTTTTGCCAAGAAAAAGTAATAAAAATAGGTGGTTTTCAAGGTTTTCAACAGGTGCCCCCCCCCCCCCCCCCCCCCGAAAAATATTTCTGGCTACGGGCCTGCCTACAAGGCTACCCTACCGCGCCCCAGGGTTACCTTAGGGTAGCCCTAAGGCCTGTGTACCGCCCACGCGGCGCGAAACTCAACAACCTATGTTCAACTTGTATCAACTAGCCCAAATGAGTGTTTGATAGAGAGTAGGCACAGGCGTGTCCAGATTCGGTGGTTTACAGCGTAAAGTTCTGGCAAAAACGGTATGGCGGGTAAGCTAAGTAAAAGGAAGCTGGAGAGTACATGACGTGGAGGAGGCTACGGCGCGGGGAGCAAACAGGACGACCCCTCCCCCCCCCCCCCCCCCCCCCACACACACACACACACACACATACAAACCATGCAGCTCTCTTCTCCATGGTTGGCTAACCTCGGCGGCGTTTGCCCGCTTTATCGAAAGCGGAAATTTCGTCCACATTCTTCGCCGTCTACAGAGAAGGAAGAGTTTTATTTCTGTTTATTTTTTTTCCTTCTTGCCCCATTTCTACTTCGTTTACCGCGTAATTTTCGACGTCTCCGCCTCCTCCGTGTTTCCTCCGCTCGTACATCGGACGAGAACAGCGCTATGTACACACGAGGGAAGGTAAACGCACGTACATGACAACGCGAACGCACCGCGTCGTTTTCTATGAAGTAAAACAGTAGCGCTGGCTTACGGTACGGTGAGATGCGACAATACCGCAACGTCGTGAGTCTCATGTCGTTATTTTAGTTTTTTTCTTTCTTATTATTACAGTGCTTAAGAACTGGCATTGCCAACGCCTCCTCCGTTTTTCGAAAAAATAGAGGAGTCGCTGGCATTGCTCAGCGTATATTGAGTCGGAAACGGGAGGCAAAGGCGCAGGCGAATTTTTTTTTTTTTTTGAGGGGGGGGGGGGGGTGCATACCCTTCATCAGAAGTGGGGGCGCCGGGCAGGCCGATGAGGCCGAGTGTCATTTTGGCCTGTGTATGCCGTGGCGAGAAAACTTCGGGGGAGGAGGGGGGGGGGGGGGGGCACGGGCCCGGTGTGCCACCCCCTGGCTACGCCACTGACAGGAGGGCGTCTGCTCCAGTGGGAAACGAACGCGGCAATGGCGTAGCTAAGGGAGGGGAGGGGGTTGGGGGGGGGGTTCAAACCCCCCCCCAAAATTTTTCAGTTTTGCTTTCGTATATATGCACGCACACATACAAACGCACACACGAACATACATAAAGTATGGTTGAACCCCCCCCCCCCCCCCCCCCACCGAAAAAAATTTCTGGCTACGCTACTGGAACGCGGCACACTACGCAATGCGCTCGCGGTCGCGCAAGATGCGTTTACAAACAAGGCAGCCAAGCACAGATCCGAGCCGAGTGTCACCTATACGTTCATGCTGCTGTAAACACGGCCTTGGAAGCGAGCCGTCGCGGATCATCTTGCGCCTCGTCACGTCCGTGGTTCGCGCTTCACTACACCCACAATGCGGTCACGGAGTCGACGATTCCATCGACGCTGTATCATCCACCAGCGACAACAGTCTGTGCGACACCAGATCAATGAGAGTACTGAATTCCCGCCTTTACACAAGTTTACGTAGGTATTCAGATCTCTCGCGTGTGCTATAAAACAGAACAAATAGCCTCTAGCTGCCAGCTTCAACCTGCATTGTTTTCTGGGACCTAAACTTTTATCCGGACAGTTAGAAGCGTCATGCATTAGAAGAGCAGAAACTCGGGTTGGTCGTGCCGCCCACGTCCCGCAAACTTTTGTCGCCGGGTGTATAATACAGACGAGCAGATGATGATGATTTGTGTCTTATCGAACTTTGTGATCTCGAACGACATGCAGATATTTTACGTCCCGAACGACTAAAATATGTATCCGCTACGTGGGTCACGTCAGATTTCCCTCACTCGTAGGCGTAGCCATAGGAGGGAGGGGTGTTCAACGCTCCCCCCACTCCTCCGAAAATGTTCAGTTTGTCCGGGTATATACAAACACGCACACAGACATAGACATGCATAGAGGGGTCGGAACCCCCCAAAATAAAATCTTGGCTACGCGCCCCTACCCTCATGCGTTTCGACATTGATAACATTTTCTCCGTACAGCCATACTTTATGTACGCTCGTGCGTGCGTTCGTGTGCGCACATGCAAAACTAAAAAATTGGGGGGGGAGGGGGAGGAGGAGTTGAATCCCCCCTCCCCGCCCCCCTGGCTACGCTAGTGACCGACACTGCCGCTGTCGTCCCTGGTTATCGTCACCTTCTGGAGCCCATGCACAAGCGTGCCCACCTTTTCCTTAATTCTCTGACGTCCTCTTTTATTAATTTTATTCTCTCGTTTCTATCATCCTTTCTGCTCTCACTCGTATCGTGACGAAATCGCGCCTGCAGGGAGTCAAGCAGAGGCACGCGTCCCTACGATATACGCTCTCCCCCGCCTGTGAGCGGCGTTCCACCGCCGCCGGCTCTAAACCCTCCGGCGCACGCACTGAAAAACTCCCCGGTGCTGCAACTCTCGGCGCCGAGCCGTCTTTCGGCCACACCGTGCTTTCCAACATAACGTACCCTCCCCCCTTCCCCCCTTCACTCACCCCCTCCCCTACGTACCTACCCGGCTCGGGCGCGCGCTCTGCACAATAAGAACTCTCGCAGCAGCGGCGAGGGACAGAGGAGCGAACCATATGCGAGGCGCGCCGATGCAAGGCGACGTGTTGCAGATGGAAGGGAGCGCTCGTCGGACCCGTAGCCCGGTGTAACGTATGTATACACAAAGGGAGGGGAGAGGGGGGGAGAAAGACCTGCGTTGGATGGATGAGCGAGCAAACCAATGATAGAAAAAATAAAATAAAAAAAAAAGGTTAGTTGAAAGCTCGGGTCCAAGTTCCGAAGCTCTCGCACGGAAAACCGTGCGTTTATGCGAGGCGTTGAAGTCACAGGCACACAAAATAAAATGAAAACATTCAGGGAAGGTTTGCGTTATATACCGCTGCATCGAGGCTTCCTTTTGCCACCGCTCAACCTCTCCAGCGTCTATTAAAGTGTCCTCTCCCTCACTTACTATCGTTGCTCGAAGGCAGCCCAGCTGGTCCTCTCCCCCCTCGCATCTTCCTTCCCTCTTTTCCCTCTAATGCTACGGAAGGAAGTAGGGAGGAAGCGAAAAAACAAATAAATGAAATTTTCTCGAAACGAGAAGCTTTGCTGGCAGGAAGACCGGAGGCGGGGAGAAATTGAAGGCCATATTTCCCGCGTACCTGGCCTCCCTTTCTCTCTCTCTCCCCCCCCCCTTCCCTTAAGCCTTAGTACGGCCTTCCCTTCGACTCCGAGGCGCCATCGAGAAAGGATAGTCACGTGCCCGGGAGCCGAGACCGGACGTCCATATAACGTTAGCTACATCAGCCCCGTCCACGTTAGAACGCGCGCGTGCGTGCTCGTGTGTGTGCGTGCGTGTGTGGCGGGCGTAGCGGCAGCTGCCGCCTTGGGTTGCAGCTGAACTGGAACGGCCGGAGGGGGGAAAAAGGAAAAGAACAACAAAGTTGGCGGCATGTGATCGAAAAAAAGAAACGAAATAAGGAAAGAAAAACGACCGAGGAACGGGGAATTGAAGGAGAAAGCCATAAGTGCGCCGCGCATTATGGTCCCGAGCGCAGCAGCGCTTGATCGCGACGCGCGCGCTGGTAAAATGTGCCTCCGTCGAATCGGCGAAGGTACTCGCAGGGCCTTCCCGAAGACACATCTCACTCGCTGCTTTTCTCTCTTTTCTATATCTTCGCCTTTTATTTTCATCTCGGATGGACGCCAAGTAACTTATATGTGCCTCGAAAAAAAAAAAGAAATAAAATGATATTTCGAGGTGGAAGGAGTGCAATCTCACCACGTTTCCCCGCAAAAGGCCGTCGACGAATGATGATGCCGGTTGTTGGGTGTTTCTTCGTTTCTTCGCGCTTTTTCGGTGAAGCGAGAGTTGTGAGTAGGCGGCTTTCGCGTTTCCTCTTTCCTATGTAGGCCTACACGACTTGACTGTATATATAGGTGAGCGTCTGTGACCTTCTTCACTTTCGTGAGTGAAATCACGTCTCGCAGACTCTTGCAGGCGTGCGGGAGTGTACACTGCTTATATTGCGCTATATACAAACGATCGAGAGCTCATACAGTGCTTAGATACAGACGTTCAGTGGTCGTCTAAAGTTATTATAGACTGCTGTGACTACAGAGCAGAATTTCTGGCGTTTTAGTATGTGTACGAACTGTTCGTGAAAAGAATAAAATAGAACAGAAAGTTAACCGGCCCATTCACTTGTGGCTATAATATAGCTCATATGTATAAGTACATATATGAAGACATTATGAAGACGGTCAAAACGTACTGTCAGAAGCTTAATTGAATGATTAAACTCCTGAGAGGTCTACTCGGTTCACCTGTAAAGTTCAAGATGCACTTGTAATACCATTCGTGTCATTCAGTACAAGCTCTGTGTAGTAGAACGCGCAGTATTCGATTCCTACACAGTGCAGCCCTCGCGATGGGAGGAGATGACAGGTCACTTCCGTGCGTGTCACCTGATCGGTAGCAGAGAGAGCTATATATAAAACAATACTCTAACTCACTTTACCGGTACTACAGATGCGGGAACCTGCATATATTTATAATAACGAAATACGAGCGAACAGAGTGAAACCATATACTGATAACATTGAGGACATGAAGGATCCCGACAGCACTGCTTACTAAACGCCTTCGCTGATTAAAGACTGACGCGTTCCTGTCGGCGGATGCCATGGCGGTCTCAATCGTCCCGTCAGCTCCGCGAGAGGAAGTGGACAGCACACGCTTTTGCAGAGCACTGTGCACTTGCTCGTGGGAATGCCCCTGGCTTCCACGGGAATCACCGAGCACTGCACCACTTTACAGCTGCTCGAAAGTATACGCCAGGCCAAAAAAGCCCCGCAGAAACTCCCCGCACGATTTCAGGACGCACTGAAAACCGCTGCAGCTTGTTTAAAAGAATTGCAAGTTCGGATGTTTACGCGAGTATACCGCGTAAACACATGTCCGGCGCCTTGGGCGCCGTCTGGAAACTGTGTGGCTCGTTTTCCCGGTGGTTTTCTCAACAATCGACAGGAAAATGACCGGGGTAAATTTATTTTTCTCCGCGAAGACATCCGCTCCCGCACACAGCTCAGACCTAGCAGTTTTAAAACTTTAGTCAGCTCAAGCTGCGCCGAAGTTTTTGTATCTTTAACAGCCCCGTAGGTGTTCTGTGGTCCCGTTCCCGACGAGGGTGGAATTACGCTCATGCATGCTCATCATCATCATCATGATAATATTTGTCCACTGAAAACTAAAGCTGCTCCCAGCATCCCAGGGATCGCCGATTGACCGTGCCATGTGCCAATTGACATTGCTTATACTTATAAGTCAGGCTGATGACGATGATGATACTTATACGTAGTGTATCACACGCGCGCAACTACACGATTCCATCTAATCCCTCCATGATCTATATACAGCAGAAGCACGTACGAACTGACGCAACGTATTATAGAAGCAAGTATGAACTGACATCTGATATACACAGCAGGTTATCGGTGTTCTATAATTGTATAGACAAGATAGCAGATATCGAAAGAAACGATTAATGTCCGGAATGTGAATATATAAAGATATTGGCGAAGAACTGGCATGATTAGATTAAGCACGACGGTAAATGAAGAACACTGATGTGATCTCGCGATCGTATCAGCTGGCTGATATTACCATACACCAGCAGTGATAACGCTATAACATTTACGTAGCCTTGGCGCCGATCGCCACTTTGAAAGCACGAGCACTTGCATACTATGTCTTGTCACGAACTCTAACGTCATCCTTAATGAATCCATTAAACCTCTTTCCGCTTACGGGCTGTGTATGCACGAGCGATTAACGTTTATACAACATCCGAGCGGCCCTCGCTGTGCTGCGGCGCGGGAGAACGGCTAATTGAATTTAGCTGCGACGATTCATCATACCGTCGTCTCGCGACCACAGCCGCCAATAAGGCGAAGATAGGAGGAAGAAGAAAACGGGGAACATGTAGCAGAGGCCGGGAACCAATGTTTCTCGAGAGGCATAACCCAAATGAACGGCCGCCTAATTAACGGCAGCACCACGAAGAGGAACCCGCGAAGCATTTTTTTGCGATCCCTGCGTTGTAATAGGCTATACCCGTTCCTCGCTCAATACGCCAACAGCACGCAGCATGCAACTTGTACGTGTACAAGCATCGCATCGCCCCATGAGTACTACAAGGTGCTGGAGGCTGCAGCGCTAACAGCGAGACAGGATTTCGCAACCGCGGCTCAATCGCACTTGCGCTGGCAGTGCCTTTCATTTGTTTTTCAGTTTATTATTTTCTTTTCGGTTCTTCATTGCGACGATAGATCTAGTACGTATGTAGAAGCGTCCAACTCGTCGTCTCTCTCTCTCTGGCACTAATGTAATTGGACGCATGGCTCAGCAAAGACAAAAAAGGCTGAAGTCGTAAAAACAAGTCACAATAACAGCTATACGTGAACAGCGAGACAAATGCGAAAACAGGAGAAGCCATCACTGTATAGGTCCTTTCGGATTTCCTTTCAAACGAAAGCCAAGCTGTCACCGCTCTACTGTCCTTGAGACGTCTTGGGCAATATATACGACGAAGCACGGAATAGTTGTTTGCACGGTCTGTTTTATCGTTAACTAAATACATAACATAACAGGTGGAGAACCAGCATTGCCGGTGAGTGACATTGTACATATAGCTCAAGTCAGCAGCATATGCGTGCGCAGGGTTTCAAATCGGCGAGGCGTGGGGCAAGTTTTATCGCAGCTCCCCCCCCTAAGGTAAATAAGGGGCGACCACCCCAACCCCCCCCCTTCCCACCCCTACCAGGAGCGTAGCCAGAAATTTTTTTCGGGGGGGGGGGGTTCAACCATACTTTATGTATGTTCGTGCGTGCGTTTGTATGTGTGCGTGTATATATACGCAGGCAAAATTGAAAAATTTTCGGGGGGGGGGGTTTGAACCCCCCCAACCCCCACCCCCCTGGCTACGCCACTGACCCCTACCTACTTCTCGTGCGCACGCCTATGGTCAGGAGGGGATCACAGCCGAACGACGTGCAGTTCGTCGCCACCGCGGAACTCCTGTCGTACACGAGGCGAGGAGTTCGACACGGTCACTCGACTTCGGGAAGCACCGTAATTTTGTGCACACTACAACTATATACAGTGCACCTGAAACGACTCGGGCACCGTATCGTGTTATAATACGACGAGCGCGTGCTGCGCAACGGAAGCGGTTAATTTATGCAATGCCGATCAGTCGCTGCCACATCGATAACGCGACGAATTGCGCGGCTGCGTGCAGCGTTGATATGGCCGTTCTGGAAACGTCCATCAAGGTTAACGATCCGTCCGCGGGCACGTGTCGCGTTCGGAACCACTCTGTTTCGTTACCATGGCGACCAATCGCCACCTTGGCTGAAAACAGATCGGGCCTTTTTGCGCCTGTTCAAGAGGGAACACTGACGTCCCGTCATGTGTTGTTTTATTTTGTTAACGTGTGCAGTCCTGTCACATATACTGACGCTGTAGTAGTCCACGTTTCCCTTAAATTAGGTCAAGGGTATTAACGCGTCTTAGAAGCCACAGCTTGGAAAAGGGACATGCCGCAAGAGGCTGAAGATCAAATTTTGGTCACCTGACATTCTTATGCGTCCAATTTTCGGTACACTGATGGTTTCGCTTATGGGCGTCCGCAGGGTTCTTAGCGGGTGCAAACCCGTGTTGTATAGCAGTGCGGGAGCGCTTGGTGGAGCTTGAGGGGCAGGTGCTGGAGTGACTTGGAGGGGGGGGGGGGGGGGCGTGCTCCCTTACCGTACAATAATGCGGCCGCCGCATCCGGGAACCGAACCCTCAACTTCATTCTATAGCAAGCAGAATGCCACAACCGTGCACTGATCACCCATCTTCCTAAACCGCGAGTGTCTTATACGCACTACGACTTCTTCATGATCTCGAGACCGCGGGTTCGATACCCTGGCCTTGGAGTGTGAATTCCGACGGTACCGGAATGCTAAGACGCTACGTTTATCGTGTTTTGGATGTGCTCTAATTAATGGGAGGCAAACGCTAAAATTAATATCATTGTGCAATTTTAACTAAGACCCGTCCGGCTCTCTCACGGAATAGACAGCCGTGAACAATATGAAAGTGAACAGTGAGTTAGTGCTTAAGCAACAATTAATGGTCATATGCCCGTACGAATCTGCCGAGTCGATCTGCAAAAGGTACATGTCCTTGAAATATCAGAGAGCTAAACTAGTTGGTAGGTAATCATGTTAAAAGACTGGGCGTGCTAACACGGACACAACTCTTGTGTCCGTGTTAGCACGCCCAGTCTTTTAACAGGATGTACACATACTTCTCCACGTGAACGTTTCGTGTTATGAACACTTTCTGCGCTTGACAGCTGCGTTGAGTCACTATACGAAGGTTATTTCGGTATTTTCTTTCATACGTGCTCACTAACGCATGTGCTACGAACGCCCACGAATACACATTTACGCGCAAAATCGGCAGAGTTACTGCACTCACTGAAGCGAGGACTGCGGCGACCGGCGTTCGGATTCCCAGACAGGTAGTTGTACCGCGGATCAGCTGCGATAAGGGTAATCGCGCTCGGCGGTGTGACTCACATCACGGCCGAACATGTGCTGCAAACTCGTCCGTCGGACAGACGGCGAGGAAGCACGGTTTATTAAAAAAGAAAAAAAATCCAGCGCGCATTCTTTTTAGAAACTGGAACGTTCCCCTCGTTTTTCGCGAGCGGTTTTGGCGGTGAAAGCCTCGAAATGCCCTGTTATTCAAGCCAGCTCAGTTTTAACCTCGAAGTCAGTAACAAAATGAGCGCGCGTGGGAAGCTGGGCAGTTAACGTTCAACTCGCCAGACAGCGTAAAAAAAAATAAATAAAAGGAGACGAACAGTGAACGCTGATGAAAAAGCAACGCCGCGGGCAGTGCTTGTCCGGAGCTGTCAGACAGACCACTCCGCTCTTGTTATTATTTTTTTAACGAAGTGGATTGTAGACCGGCCGTTGCAGTACTTACATGCCCCCCCAAAACGTGCCGTAGACTTCCCTCTTAGGAGTACGAAGTTGGGTGTTAATTATAGGTTAATGCTAACCGTACTCAAACTGAGCAGCAAGAATTGGTCCTACCGTCGTAGTGACACCAATTGGAAACGAATTTACTTATCGCGAGGCGCCAGAAAACGTACACTTTTTAAATGACAGTTCATACGTAAACACGACTTCAGCTATCGCTTTAATTAATGACCAGAAACCTTAATTTTTTGTGGTCCGGCTGAAGTGGTAGCCGTCCGATAACACATCGAAAAACGTTGGATCTCTATAGCTAGTCGGCTTCAAGTCGATCGTGAAACTATGTAATTCGACACAATTGGATCCTAATTAGGTTGAAACCACAGCCAAATGCGTCATTGTATGATTGCTTCATTGGTACGACTCAGGTACAGACGTGTCCACTCTTAAAGGGAACACTTGCGTGCCGGGGGATGTCTCTATAGATTTCGCTTTCTTGCAAAAACATAGCGGCTTAGATTTGCGTAACGCTACTGGTGGTTACGGCACCGGCAGTAGCGTAATGAAATCAAGAGAGTTTATACATCCACTCATAGTTAGGAGGGAATCAATATGAAAGGTGCTCATTCGAGCGCTCCCTTAACCTGTGGACCGTACGGTACATCGCTGCGATATAACCCCCAAACACGCAGCGAGGCAAAGCTATGTATTCTGACGTTCAGCGAGCACAGTCGAACTAATTGCGATTGCGAGCCGCGTTTCAAGCGTTATTATTATTTTTTTCGAGCATGCAGCGCTCACCTCGAGTTTCCTGGAGTACTCCTCAGTGAGCCTTTCATTCTGTCGGCTGAGGTCCGAGTTTCGCTCGAGCAGCTCCTTGCCGATCTCGGCTGCCAGCAGAAGGTCCTTCTCCTTCTGCGCCAGCTGAGAGTACACGTCTCCCGGCTCAGAGTCGTCGTCTTCGGGCGCCACATCGCGGCCCCGGATCTCGTGCAGGTAATCCTCGAGTTCACCCAGCATGGGAGAGTGACTAGCGCCGGTCGTCGGCTGCATCCCTTCCAGCCGGCATGCACACATCACAGTACTCACGCATCAGAGGATGAAGCGCGTCGCAAACAAACAAACCACACGAAACAGGAAACACCCGGAGTCGCACACTCAATCAACAACACTCGAAAGACACACAAGACGACGTTCCCGGGAATCCAGCCAGCGTAGCAGGCGGCGAAAATGTCAAGCACTGACTCGCTCAGGCGAATGACACCGGTGGTTCAGACGCAAGCCGCCGGTTGGTATCCATCGGGGGCGATGCAGCTGTCAACACACGCACACAAGCTCAATCAACCACGCTGAAGGAATGTCGTTGCCATCTGCTGGCGGATTTCAATAGCGATGCGGTTGCCGCCGCTGTTCGTGTCACATCTAGCACGAGGTGAATCCGCGCGTTTGTGCGAGTTCGTCGTCACCGCCGAGACATGGGGGAGACGCGCGAATCACGAAGCCATGTCCCGAGCGCGCGCCTCGCATCGGACGTCCCGAGTGATGCCGCGCTCCGTACGCGACTGCCCAAGAGCTTTGCCGCTTGCTTCGCCCCGGCGAGCCGCTCGGCACTTCGCCTCGCTACCTGACGCCGGTGGCTCGACGAGAGGGAGGAGGTCGACCCGTCGCCCGGAAAATTGCGAAAAAGTAAAAACAAAACTCGCGCGCGCTCGCGCTGTCTCGCGCGTTCCGCCCGTCTCCTCCTCTCTCGCCAGGTGTGCGGGTGTGCGGATACGTCACGGTTACGGAACGTCATTTTGTCGTCACGAGTCGGCTGACCAATCCTAAGAGCTTCTGGAATAGTAGCGCTACAAGCGGCGGCTTTCCTTGAGAGTCAATCACAAGTCTCAAAGGCTACGTTTCTATCCACCATAGTGCCTACAATATTTTAGGCTCTGTAAGAGCCTAATAATTAAAGAAAGGTGAGGATGGTGAGGTAATGAGATTAGTCATGCCCGCCATGTTTGAAACCTAGGACGTTACTCTACCAAGTATGTTGATTGCCGTTACCTCGTCCGCCGTACGCAAGGAGCGGAACAATGGCCTCAAGATCGGTGTAATTTTATTTCGTAGAGCAACTTTAAGTTTTTTTCAGAGAAAACTGTAGTCATAATATTGCAATGGATCTTTATTTTCAACAAATAAATTTAGTTTAATATTATTTTTGAGTGAGTAAAATAATAGCTTTGGAATTTAGAAGCTTAGGACAAGTTTAGCGTAACTCAAGCCTCTCAAGAGTTTCTGCGGGCAACAGTGATGCTGGCGGCGTCGCTCTTTTGCTTTTGAGGTGTTTAAATGCAGTTGAACACAAACCTCGCGGTAACTTCGAAGAAACCGCTCTTTTCAATGGATTAACCGCTACTGGTCGTCGCCGACGTAAGTTCAAGTTCATATCCTAATGCTTTAGTCGCTATTTGAGTCGAAAAGTATTTGACGCCCTGTCGTTATCGCTGTCAGAACCGTTACGCTATGAATGGTCGTTCGGTTTAAAATGCTTCCGAAAGCCGCTGCACCGGACGCTTCGTCGATAACTTTGCGTTACTAGTTTAAAAACAGTAATTATTTGGGTATGCAAATGCATCAGCAGGTCCGTGCCGATGGCGGAAAAGCGACCGCATCGGAATCTTCGTTTATTTTCTTTTAGTTCGACTGCCATTTATAGCAAGTGAAGAGGCGGCGACGGAGGCGGCGGGTTTACCGGATCGAACTGTTTACTGGTGCGCGTAGCGCACTTTTCTGCCCATAAAACGCACCGTCAGATAACGAAAAGGGATATCCTATTTTAAGTGTTATTCGCGGGAACGCAGCAGGTACGTATGTACTTGCATTTTTATCGGTGCATTCAGAAACCATCCACATATTCTTAAAGACGCTAATAGGTTCCGGCAAGTCAGCCCTGAGTCAAACGTGCTGTGTCATTCAAACAAGACTTTGCATGTTTTTGTCCTAGTTAGGTCTGTTCTTGTGTGTGCTTTGCCTTTTCGAAAGCAATCAGGTGTGAGAAAACGCTTTTTTTTTTTTTTGCGTTAATCAAAAGGGTAGGCGCGCCATTCTGTGGTACCTTGAGGATGCTCCCTTGCAGTGGCCCAAAATTTTTCAGTTTTGCTTGCGTATATATGCACGCACACATACAAACGCACGCACGAACATACATAAAGTATGGTTGAACCCCCCCCCCCCCCCGAAAAAATATTTCTGGCTACGCAACTGCTCCCTTGCTTGCGTAGTTTGAGTTTTATATCCAATTCGTCGTTTTCACCTCGCTGCCTACTGATCGCGTCTGTTCTGAGTGTGTAAAACATGATCATCCTCACCTGATGCTCTACATGCCAGGTGGTGTCAGCTCGGTGAATATGATAAAGCTAACGCATCTCGCAACCAAAATATGAAAACAAAGATCCGTGCTTTCGAGTTTTTTTTCTTATATAGAGCCATACATATAGTTTGATGACGGGGAAACCTCGTTACTTATTAGATAGTGCATTCACAAGTTATGTAATACTTCCTTGCCAGAGAATTTTAATGAGTTCGAAACAACAAAATCAAAGGTGTTCTTGTCATCATAGGCGTGCGCACGAGGGGGCAGAGGGGGCGACCCCCCCCCCTAGTCACCTAAGAAGGGGGGGGCGCAAAGTCTGCCCCATACATTGACCTAATAGGGGAGGGGGGCGCTGCGACGAGCCTTCGCCCCCCCCCCCCCCCTGAAGGGGAACCCTGCGCACGCCTATGCTTGTCATTGACATTGCACGAGCGTTATATAGAAAAACACGCTGAAAACAAATGTTTCAAGCACATATTGCAAAAGAACGAAAGCTAAACCAGCGAAGAAGCAAAAATGTAGGAAGTTCTGCTGGTCAGAAGAGTGAAGTGCATTCGGCAGCAATATTAACGCCTAATATCGATATTAACACTATTAACAGCTAATATCGATTTTGATGGAGTGCCAGGTAGCCTTATGGTACGTCATACGTGACGTTTTTTTTATCAAGTCACATGACTGGATCCGAGCTGTTGATGAGCAAATAAACACTCCCTAGCGTAACTGCCTGTAGTTATCAGCAGTTGGGCGATTCCTCATGACCACGAATTAGGGTGGCTAAAATTTTCATAAATATTCACTACCACCCCCCCCCCCCCCCCCACACACACACACCCACACGCGCGCGCGCACACACACACACACACACACACACACACACACACACACACACACACACACACACACACACACACACACACACACACACACACACACACACACACACACACACACACACACACACACACACACACACACACACACACACACACACACACACACACACACACACACACACACACAAACACACACACACACACACACACACACACACACACACACTCACGCACGCACGCACGCACGCACACACACACACACACACACACACACACACACACACACACACACACACACACACACACACACTCACTCACTCACTCACTCACTCACTCACTCACTCACTCACTCTCTCTCTCTAAAGGCCGTTTTTATGGTGTGATTTCGCCTGCTAATTTTCAGGTGTAGATGGAAAATCGGTAACAATGTAGATTGTTTGACATATCGTGGTGGGCGTCTTTGTTGTTTCGGTATGGAGTACTCTTCTTTTGTTTTTTAAATGACGCCACAGAGTAACACGAAAAACTCAAGTGCCTTGTGCGTTTCATGTCCGTGTTTTTCATGCCATTTTGTATCGGCGCTTAAGAAAAAAAAAAAATCCTTACCGACTCTTCCGAATGTCAGATTGAGTACGAAAGTTCAAAAAGCAAAACGTTTCAGAAAAGCTGTTTCTAGTTTGTTTTTAATTCATTTTCGTCGCAGTGGGCTGATAGCTTATTTTTAGTTTTCCACGCGCCCAAAGTCTCCGTAAATGCAGGGGAAAAAAATTAATGCCGCTGTTATTGGGGCCTGCTCTGAAATGGCGTTGTGAAGCTTTTGCGTAGGGAAATCATAGCCGCGAAGCTGCGGCGTATAAGATTGGTGTATGTAAAACGAAGATGGGGAAGTGGTGCTTGCTAAAGGCATCCTGCGATTCCCTCACGTTGGCGCTCCTCTGTCACTCGTGGTCATCTTTGTCAAATGGAAATCTTGAAGGCCTGGAACCCTTATATATCTGTTGATACGTCCTGAAAATTTTCAGTGGGAATACATTCGTTGAAAGACCTTGCTAATCAGTGAAAAAATGTAGAGGAAATTTAAGGGCTAGTTTTCCTTTGTTAGACACAATATCAATGGGAACTAATGAGAACTATTTTTCATATCTTGCTAATCAGTGTGTTTCTCAGCCTCGAAGAAACGGTGCTGCAGCGATCCTTTGTGAACTGCTTTGCATGAATATTTCATGGGGTGAAGCTAGCTTGGTAGTTATGAACTGTCTGTAGATCATCACGTACGTACGTATCGGGCATGTATATAGAAAAATCGACGCAATCATTCCTGCCAGTGCGTGCATTGAACCTAAATTTAATCTGCCTTACAACGTTTTTTTTTTCCTTGACAGAAATTACTATACTCACCACAACCATCCATCCAGTTAATTATAGTAGATTTTCTTAACAGGTGATTCCTGGCTCGTCGCTCCATATAGGCGGCGGCCGCCTTATACATGGTCTCGCGCGCATGTCGTCGTTGGACTACCTACAATCAAAGTTTTCGGCAGCACGTGTTTTGATATTTTTTAAAGGGCCCGTCAACAGGCTCCTACTTTTTTTTTTAACACCCCCCAAACAAGCTCGCTAATTCGTAGAGAAGACCGCGGCGATCACGTTTCCCGAATATTACAGCGCCGCGCGCCGCGCTGACCATCCATTTCGAAAAACAATTCCCGCGCTGCTTTCCTACGCCTGACCAATCCTCCTTGTACGCGCAGTGACGTCAAGTCGGCGACCACCGACCTGACGTGGCACTGAGCTCGCCGATTGGTCCTTTGCCCTACGAAACAGCGCCTTGGCCCTGCGGTGATGCAGTTTCGGCCGCGCAGTACGATTTTCATTTTCCTGTGCTGCCCTCTGCCTTTTTGTAGAGCCCGAGATTACCGGGAGAAGCGGTATTGCCAGAACGAAAGCCTCCGAGATAAAGAGGCGTCTCGCTACTTTACCGCTAGGGAAAGGGTCGTCTCTTCACATCGCGCTTCCTCCCTGCGCCGCTGACACGTGCTCATGTAGGGGAAGCCCTGCTTGGTCGTTGGCTGCGCGCCGATGGCATATCACTGACGTCGTGTCACGTTGCCGAAGTGGGCGGAGTCACGACGACGGGCTACGCTTCCTCCCTCCCCGTGGAGGAGAAGGGTGGAGAGCCCGCGCGAAAATTTGAAACCAGCTAAAACGGATGTTCAAACCCCTATAACTTCCTTATTATAGCACATATTCGCAAAATTCTTGCGGCAGCATGTTCACAGAGAAAAAAATGCGCATATTTCTCTTCATTACAATTTTTTGGACCTCGGGGCTGTTGACGGGCCCTTTAAAAGAAAATGTCGTAGTGAGGTGCAGCGCTGCCAAACCTCAGACTATCATATGCCGGATCGCTGAACGACCACGACTATGGCGGCGCACTCGCTGGCGCCACCTGGCGGGAGGGCTCCTCTCCCCGAAGTAATTTTCTGGCTACGCTATGGTGGCTACCATAGCTACGCCCCTGATATGTCGTCTAGGCATTTAAATGCCAAGAAATGTTTTTGGGCTCATCATCATCATCACACGCCACCACCTGCAAGGCTCTCGCGGAGCTCATGCCTCGTGGCTCTGGCCACGTGGTACGAAGAACGCTCTCTCGGCCGGCGTGGACGCCGCAACCGCCGCCGCTCCACATCGGTCTTCTGCCTCTCCTTCGCTCCCTTTTGACGTCGACCGCTGTCATATATCTCGTTTCAAAACTTTGCTGGCAGGCCACACTCCGCTGTTAGTTGCCGTTTTTTTTTGTTGTTGTTGTTGTTGGGACATAAAAGTGGATGACGCATTCGTTCCACGTGCCGTGTTGCATTTCAAGGCGAGAACTTCAGCGCAAACCAGGACGGACCACAAAGAATAGATATCTCATCTATTCTTCCTGGTTTGCGCTGAAGATTTTTCCTTAATGTACCAAGTTTTATTGATTTCCCGTGTTGCAGTTTGACAATACAAGATGGCTCAAGCTGGAGGCGGCAACGGAAAGTCGTCTCCCGCCCGGGAACCGATCGCGCTGCGTTCGAACAAGTTGAACCACCTGGTCTTGGGCCGGGCGAGCTGCTCGGTGCCCAACCGTCACCTGGCGAGCCGGGACAGCCTGCTGGATGCCCTGTTCGCCCTGTACGACGAGTGCAACCGCGAGGTTCTACGCAGGGACAAGAACGTCTCCCTGTTCCTGGACAAGTGTGAGCCTCCGCTTGGTTATATTCCTGGGCCTAACGAGTCTCTCTCTGCAAGCAGTTACAGAAGTACTGGACGCGAATTCTAAACATTTTCGGATTCTTGATCTAAATCGGGGCTCACAAACTCACCTCAGCACGCGGGCCGCAGTCAGGACCAGTGGCGTAAATCCAGAAAAATCGCAAGGGGGGGACACCATCTTGCCATGGCGGCCATTTTGTTTTCATAAATATGTTTTACTTTTAATTATATCAAAATTAAAACCGCACTTCAAAATAAAATAAAAAAAGTGAGCATTATCTTTAAAAATAACACGATCAAAGTTCCAGCATGATCGGGTCTGTACTTCATTGTCAATGGCTTCCGCCTAATAGTCGACATAAATGAATAACGGTAGATGATCGGGGATTCTTTAATTAGAAAATTTGCATTCATAGGCTCGTGCTCTACAGTGCCTTTGGATACGAAAAGTAGGTTTCACTTTTGAACATCATGGTCTGCTTTTTGCAAGGGTTTCAGAATTCAGAGTCTGTGTTACGGAGAGTGCGCTATACATAACTATCAAGAAAATGAAATATGATGTTTGAAAGATAAATCTCAAGGGGGGGGACCCTTCAGAGGGGTGTCCCCCCCCCCAGCCGGGACACAAGGGGGGGTCAGGACCCCCCCCCCCCATGATTTACGTCAGGACATTGTCTCCCAATGGGCCGGTATGGCGAAGGTGAAAGCGTGGGAGACCTTGAATAAAATGTCAGCTAACGTTCCCACATGACAGAAGGCCGTGTCTCAGGAAGGTCATCTTCTGAAGGAGGTTTGACGTCAGGTTTGGAGAAAAATATCGATACCGATCTTCAGAATGGCGGAAACCTGGACGCCGATTCTGAAGTATAGGTCGCGGGTTCGATCACGGCCGCGGCGGTCGCATTTCGATGAAGGCGAAATGGTAGAGGACCGTGTGCTGTGCGATGTCAGTGCACGTTAAAGAACACCAGATGGTCGAAATTTCCGGAGCCTTCCTCCACGGCGTCCCTCATCATGTCGTGGTTTTGGGATGTAAAACCCCATATATATTATTGTATTATTATTCTGAAGTATAAAGCGTTCGTTCCGCGGTGATGTTTTAACACGTGGTGACAGGATGGGGTGTCCCACGAAGAAAAAAAAAATGCTTGAGATAAGTCCTGTCGGTGTAGGTCATGGACACACTTATTACGCAAAAAAAAAAAAAAAAAAAAAGAAGAAGAAGAAGACTAAGACAGTCACGTTCGGGGCGGACCGCCAGCGTAGTGTCCGTGGGCTGCGTGTTCTACCCTGCCCAAAGTAAAAACACTGTTCTCGAGAACCCCAAAAAAAGTATCGTGGTGTCTGGGAATGTTTTGAATGTAGTTTCAATGCCGCTACTTTAGCAAAACTCTTTCGGTTTCGATATCGAGGAGGTGGTATCGCATTTCCCCCCCTTTTTTTTACCGAAGTAGCGACAACTGCCTCCTGTTCCGACCCTCTCTCACGCGCAGCCGGCATCTGCCGACATGTTCTTGCTAACTTGGGAGATTTACAAAGCCACGTACGTTAGCCACGCACCTTCCAGCGGACAATGCGGGAACGCGACGCTCATTTCTCCTCCCGCTAATCCCGCATCATTGGCGATGCGTCGTCCCCCGCTCTTTCACCAGATTGTCACCGAAAACGGGCGTTACCCAAATGAGATTCGTCGGTCGCTTCAGTGGTTGTCGCTACTTAAGAAGAGAGAGAAAAAAAAATCTAGGGACTTCAGCAATGACGTGTAAGTAAACGCTTTCTGTTAAATCAAGCACATTCTGACGTAACGGGAAGAGAGCAACTCGCGACGTACAAGCTGTAGCTCCGTGATCTGCTGTCAGTCGCACGTGGTGCTCGTAAACAACGATGAGCGAATTGTCGACAAGCGACTCCGACAGCGATTTCTGCGATTGATGCTGCATGCAGGACGCAGTTGACTCATCTTGATAACGTTTTTACGATGTGGCTGGCTGGCTTGCAGATGCTGGGCGACGAAAACTTTGAAATCAAAGTAGCGCATGGCGCGAGCACTGCGTACTAAGGAAACGAAAAAAAAAAAAAAAAGGAAAGTCTTTAAAGAGATTGTGTTTTTCTGCGTCTTCCTTCCTTTCTGTCTTTTATTTTTATTCCTACAGGCACTTATAAGATGCCTAAGATGCCTGTATTTTTGGCCCTTTGAATAAGTGCACGCATGTTTAGTGCATGAAACGGCAAATTGAGAAAGCTTTAGTGCCCCCCCCCCCCCCGCGCTTCCTCAAAAAAAAAAAAAAAAAAGAGTGCATGTGTGTATCGGTATATCGGCTTTTAATGCGTGTATTTCGGCAAGCTTGTGATCTGCATTGAGGGAACGTGCACGTGACGCATCTCGCGTTTGAGCTAAAGGCAAACACGAATCTGACACAAGATCTCCCCCGATGGAAAAAAATGATAGCCTTACAGAAAAACCAACTTTACAAATTAGCAGCTGGTAAATTTCAAGCCTGTCAAATCTCCCGATTTTCCTGGCCGTGTTCCTAAATCTCCCGATTTAGGAACACGGCCCTAAATTTCCGAAAACAGCCCCCCACCATGAAAAGAAAATAATAACAACACAACAATGGCTCTAAAATTTTGAACCATGGCCTGTCTCGTGCGGAACGCTTGTCACTTTGGCCTTAGTACACTGGTGTCATGCGGAAAAGCGCACTGAGATTGTGAAGGGGCAACAAGATGTGAAAGGATACGACGCATTTTTTCCCCTTAATTACGTAATTAAGTAGGCGCCGTTTGATTGCTAGTGCCATTATGATCTCTGACGTCTAAAAACATACTGGCAACCATTCAGAACTGTCTGTAACGTTGCTGCGGCCCCGAGAAACAACAAAAACGCCAGTTTTCTTTTGTTGCCCCCCCCCCCCCCCTCTCTCGCCGTACGAGTCTCCCTAATTTCTAGATTCCCAGGTTGGCTTGTATTGAATTCCCACATTCGGCATATTTAGGAATTTATCGGCAACAACTGAAAAATTGAATCCCTGGTACGGCGATGTACACAGGGGCAGTATTCTCCACTTTGGCGATACATTCGCTTGTGCAGTATTTCATCCTGACTCGGCATGGGACGCATCATGGTGTACAGTTCACAGCGATTTTGGCACTGTGCGAACCTCGCGACTAAAGTTACTGTATAGATCCTCTTTTGGGAGCCAGAGTGGCGCTAAGGTACGCCATTTTTGGTTCCGAAGTTTTGTTGGAAAGCCACTCTCCGACCGCATTGGACCCGCGCTTGCGCGTGCCTACGAGCAACATTTTATTGCGATAGCGGTTGTATGGGCACTTCAGCTGCATTTTTGCCGTCGCCGTGATGTTTCGTATAAAGTACAAATTGATAACATCGCCCAGGGCGTCGTATGTTCCGTGTGCGAGTGACAGCGTGCGAGTGCTGCCGATGATCGCTGCTCGAGCCAATAGGAAACGTGCCGGCCGTCTCCGACGTGCGAAAGGCGCATGGAGGGGTCCCGGAGGCGGCGGCGGCGGGGGGGGGGGGGGGGTCGATGGGAGGGGCTTCGTTAAGGTTTCTACCAAAGTTGTTCTTCATAGTGGCATGCACCCTAAGGAATGGATTTACCCCATGGGGCCAAAAAATTATATTCTTAGGTTGAACTGAAAAGCACAACTTCGGCTGCTTGAAGTTATGCTTCACCGAATTTCTCTTGCAGACACTGGCATCCCTCAGAAATCCTTGCAGCCTGTCGGAACAGAAGTCTGTTGATTTGCATTGATTTTTTGAGGAATACATCAGCCTGTACATTTGCCTTGGTTTGTATTGCCTTCCAGACCGTGCAATAGTGAATGACTTGCGGCAGCTGCGAGTGACCATAGCGGACTTCGAGGTGAAGACTGTCATCGGTCGTGGCCACTTTGGCGACATCCGCATGGTTAAGGAGAAGGCCACCGGTGACATTTACGCCATGAAGATTCTGCGCAAGGATGAAACTCTCAGCCAGCGAGAGGTCAGTGTCCACCTTTGACGGGATTGGCTCACCTTTCACCAAGTGGCGATGTCATGTGATGACATCATGGGATGTCATAGTGATGTAACAAATTTTGCAAGTTTGTGACATCATGATGACGTCATAGGGTGCAGTCATCACATGACGATTTTTTGCATCACTCGTATTGACACTGACGGTGACAGTCACTTTTCGTGTTTGATTAGGCATCTAATAAATGTCACTTTTGTGGTAAAAATTTCGAAGCGCATTTACAAATGTGGACTGAGGGGGAGGGGGGTGTAAATGATGCCTCTGTGTAGCCCATACTGGCGCCTCTTTTCATACACTGTCAGGAAACTTGTAGAGAAAAGGCGGGGCTAGTCCCATGTAACGGATTTATATGCACTGTATGTACTTGTGTTGCCACAAGCTACCGAGCAAACAAGCGAATACTCATCACAAAAGCCCAAAAGAAGCGGAAACAATGAATTTTTCCATTCTTGAGAATATTTTTAATTATAAATTAAAAAAGATGTCACTCAAATACGAAGGGGAGTTTAAAAAAATCAGCTAATTGTTTCGTACAGCGAAAATATGCGCAACTGTGAACGAAAGCACATAGCTACTTCTTAAGATTGTCTCCAGGATAGTCTCTCTGTTTGAAGGCACATTTGCCAACGCATGATTAACATTACTTGCAGTTTCCCTCAAGTATGTTTGAACACTGAACCGTAGGCGTGCGCTCGGGGGCGGGTCAGGGGGGGGTTGGCTGCGCCCGCTTAGTCACCTAAATGGAAAGGGGGGGTGCAAAATCTGCCCCATACATTGACTTAGTAGGACAGGGGGGGGGGGGTGCTGCAATGAACCTCCGCCCCCCCTTGATGGGGAACCCTGCGCACGCCTATGCGCTCAACCACTCAGTCATCGACAAACACTCTATTAGTGAACGACAAACGTGCATTGGTGAACCTGATGATCACTAAAATAACTATATTTGCTGGAAATATGCAAATAAGCCCAATAAAATGTGACAAGCGACTGGAAAATTCTACAAGTGACTCCGTGAAAAAAAATTACCCATCTCCCGCAAAGGGAACCATGTGTGGATGCGAAGCAGCGGGGAGATAATTAGCTTGAGCGGGAAGGAACGTCGCTGCTCTCATTTCACGGCAGCGGTCCGGGCGCTCATCGCGGCGCTGCACAGGAGAGAGAATGAGGCGCGCGCGCTCCGTCATTTTCATACCGCGGAACTACCGTGGCGCCCCCCAGCGGAGTATGCAGCTGTCACACCACCTGTCGTGCGCCCTGCTCCGTAGAGGATTCCTAGATGAAAGGACGGGGGGGGACCGTAGAAGAAGAGAGAGGGGGAGGGGACGTGCATGCCCTGTCGGGGTGTGGGACGCTCCGTGGAGTAGAGGATTCTTAGAGGGAGAGAGGGGGAGAGGACGCACATGCGCTGTGTGGATGTGGGCGCCTCTCCTTAGAGTAGATGATTCCTAGAGTAGAGGAAGGGGGTGAGCGTAGGAGAGCATAGGGGAGGGGACGCGCATGCGCTGTGGGGGGTGTGGGACGCGGGGGCCGCTCCGTAGAGTAGAGGATTCCTAGAGGAGAGAAAGGGGGGCGAGCGTGGGAGAGAACACGTGCATGCGCTGTGGTGGTGTGGGACGCGGGAAGGAGGGACGGACTAAGCCCCCTCCAAACACATGCAAGCAAGATTAAGGAATGGGGTCAACCTGGGCGACAGACACCACCTGCCTAGCCATTGCTAAGCAGCCTCTCTGTGCTCTCAGGCCATGACTCAAGGAATGGGGTCAACCTGGGCGACAAACACCACCTGCCTAGCCATTGCTAAGCAGCCTCTCTGTGCTCTCGGCCATGACTCTGATGACTGTGTTAGGGTTGACGGCCTTCATATTACTACAGTGTTCTGGTTCGCATAATGGGTGCTTCCCTACTTCATGAAAGTGGCCGGACGCGGGACGGGGGACGGCGGACGGGGGACGCGGGACACGGGACGCGGGACGGACACGGGAGCCTCGAGCATAAGATGCTTTGCATCTAAAAGAAGCCCAAATCCGCTTATTATAAGTGAAACTGGCAACTCTGGTATGTACATAAAGTGCACCCATTGCCATATTTAAATAATAACGGTGATTGCTTTACCGCCAGACAACAGTCCAGCATTTATTCCGGATGTGAAACTCTGCTGTGCACTTCCTCGTTTCGCAGGTGGCATTCTTTGAAGAGGAGCGGGACATTCTGGCGAGGGCGGCACAGACTGGTCCCTGGCTGACCAGGCTGCAGTATGCCTTCCAGGACGCTGGCCACCTCTACCTGGTCATGGAACTGCTGCCCGGCGGCGACCTGTTCAACTTGCTTGAGCGCTCAGGGGGGCCTGCTGCCCGAGGAGGAGGCCCGCTTCTACCTCGCGGAGCTCACACTTGCCATCCACGCTCTGCATTCTCTGGGATACGCGCACAGGTGTGTAGTAGCTTTGTTCCATCAGTTGTGAGGGTCTCTATGGGAAAAGCTACTCCGATTCGTAATGCATTAAAGCATGCTATGGGAAGTAAGCATGGTTCAGAAGTGGTTTCTGGAGCAGCATAATAAAGAAACCGTTTCCAAGTGAAAATGGGGAACAAGAAACCTCCAGTGATGCAATATGTGGATATACAGACCGTGGTATATAAAACCAATCGAGATGAAACATAATTTAGGACATTAATATTGAAAACAGTGTACTGCTTGCGTGAACTGTACGATGTACAGTGAAACCTTGGTGATATGAATCTCGCGGGGTAAGGAAAAATATTCGTATCATTCGAAATTCGTATCGCCAGAAACCATGGAAAATCAGTATGCAACAAAAGAAAGCTGGCGTACGTTTTCACTTATTGTTTCTCAGGGTCTCGGCGCCATCATGAACAGCTCTGAATGATTGCCAGTAAAGTTTCTAGACGTCAACGATGATATGCTTGTACTTGTAAATATATGGCGCGTGCGTGGAACCAGAGGCGTTGCGACCCGAGACAGTTAGAAGCCCCTTCCTAATGTTAGTACGCTTTTCCGCATGACACTAAAGTACTGCAGCGAAAGTGACCTAAGGAGCGGTTCAAACTCTATTGATGAAGGCCAGAAAATTTTAGAACCACTGTCCTTTGTCGTTATTTTCGTGTCACGGTGGGGCGGGAGATGCTTTTCAGGAGCTTTACAGCCATGCCCGCACTATCGGGAGGTTTGCTGAAAATTTGAGTATCCCATGCAAATCGGAGAGCTAGCAGGTGGGCGCATTCCCAACAATCGTGCATGTTGACGTTGCGAGGCCTAGCTGCTTCTCTAAGACCACCCCCTTCCTCTTTCAGTGCTCGTCCGCCCTTCATAGGGCGTCTGATTGCGAGGACATTGTAGGCAAGTGTGAACACTGTACAACATTGCTGCCTCGTGCACAGCAGCACACGTTGACGTGTCGGGAGTTAAAAAAAAAAAAAAAAGCAACGCCAATGGCATTAAGGCTCATTAGGGCCTCCAAGATTCGCGCACACAATCTCACAGGATACCACGCGCTGCTGATGGCCGATCCTGACAAACTGGCAGCGCGGTGCGAATGTCCATGCTTGGGTATTCCGCAGCCGCGCGTGATGGACGTGTATTCTGCGGCAGCGCAGGCAGCAGCTGTTCGAAACTGCACGGTAGCGTAAGTTTGTATCAAACGTCGCGGGGTGAAAAATGGTTCGCAACAAACGTACTCCATTACATTGGAGGCTAATGGGCCTAGGCCGGGACCACAGCAAAATTTGTATCACACCGAAATTCGTACGAGCCGTGATCGTATCACCGAGGTTTCACTGTACATAATGCCAGCATTGGCCGAAAGATTGATAATGGTAGCTGCTATGGGCTCTCTCTTCTTATGGCAGTGTAATAAAATGATACATGTATGCTGCTGTGCTTCTGCTGTGCTTTGTTACATGCTTCACACACTACAACAGATTGCTGCAGAGAATTTCCTCCCGAGCCCTTTTTGTTTTTTACAGGAGTTTCAAGAATGTGTTATGTAAAATTTAAAGGTGGAAGCCTCTCTAAGAGGTAGTTAGTACTGCTATATTACAATGGAGTTTCAACCATTTCTTTTACAAGGGTAGAAAGGGGCTGTTGCTAACAAATTTAGTAAAATGTTTTATGAAAGGCTTGTTCTTGAAAGAGCTTTGGTAGATACTTTAATGCATTGGCTTTACGAGGGAAAAAATGACGAATAACTGTGGGAGATTGTGTTAAGCCTACTGTATTCAGGTAGTTGCACAGTACTGGCGCCGGCGGCTTCTGTTGGTTAATGTTTGCACACTGCTGGCATTAAAGGTAATGCCCTTGTGTAGAGGTAATGCCCTTGTGTAGAGGTAATGCCCTTGTGTTTCTCTCACAATTACTGTTAAATTACATGAGTGTCAGCTGCAGTGCTTGTAGATGAAATTGGCCATGCCTGTAGAGGGCAGACTTTATTTGCAAGAACAGTGGTGACGGTAGTTTTCTTGCACATTTCGTGCAGGGACGTGAAGCCCGACAATGTGCTTATAGACCGCACAGGCCACATCAAGCTGGCTGATTTTGGATCGGCTGCCAAGCTGTCCGACAAGAAAAGCGTAAGTTCATCTGTGACGTACACCTAAACTTGGCCACTGCCTTGTACTTCCAAATGGAAACTTGACATCATTGTTTTTAGTATAACGACGTGACACACTTGTTCTGGTCGTGTCCGGGCCTAGAGCAAGCACGCCTTCGTCATCTCAGAGCAACCGGTCACCGTCCCGGGCGCCCTCCGGACTTACAAGGGTGGATAAGAGGACCATTCCACCGATTCTTGTTGAACTTTATGCACGAGTTCAACTTGTTCGTTTATGTGTGATGAGCCTCTCGTGTTAAGCACATTTGTTATGCCAAAGGGCAGTCTTTCGAATTAAAAAAAAAAAAAAAAAAAAAGACTGCTATGAGCAATTGCTTGTGATAAACGCGTCATGTCGAAGCAAAAATGGTTGCTGAAAGTAACGTTGGCTTTGATGGAAGTGCTCGAGTAAAAATTTTGCTGCTATGTCATGAACTGTGCATGTTGGAAACGAAAGTATGTGCATTGCTTAGCCTTAAATTTTTGCACTTCAATCCATGAGTTCTGTACAGTCAACATCTGATTTTTCGTACTTACTAGGAATTGTGAACTCTTACAAAAAAAGAGGTAGTCGGTATAATACATGCATGCTGTTTTGCTGCCCTTGAAGGCTAAAATTGTCACAGCCATGTCTAACAGCTCAAAAGTCTTGCTACTAATTGGACGTCTCATTTTGCTGGGATGGGTTCATACTGGGTGGTACAGATCACAGGTGCATAGGTGTAAAATTCAGCAATGCACTACGTCCCTTGATAGTGGCTCCTTTCCATCCTTGGCACCCGTCATGGTAGCTTAGCAGGTAAGGCATTGAATTGCTCTGCTGAGCTCAAGGACAAAGGTTGGATTCCTGTCCAAGATGGAACAAAATGCAAGGACACCTGCTTGCTTAGATACAGGTGCGTGCTATAAAATCCCAAAATTCATACGGTCAAAATTAATGCCGAGTGCCCCACTACAGCGTGCATCATTGTAGTATCACGGTTTTGGCACGTAAAAGCACACAAATTATTATAGCTTTCCATTCTTGGTAAGCTTCACCACTACATGTTGGACTTGTCTGGACAACATTTCACAGGTCGTAGTAGCACATGATACGGACTGTATTATTAGGCTTGTGTTAATAGCAATTTTTGACCCTGCGATGCTCACGAAAAAGTGGCCCCTTTCCGTACCCCCCTCGTGATGCGGGAAAAAAACAACAACGCTGGGAACACCTTGGGTCAGATGCAACCACGTGTCAGGAAACACAGAGAGACCACTCGTCGCGCCGCAGTTTAAAAGAAAAAGAAATATCTAAGAGCATCGGGTTCTGCATTGTTGACACTGGCGGCGTGTTGCTCGAACACTAAGACGTAACAACTGTGACAGTTTGTTCACGCTTGTCTTGTGTATACCCGCGTTCTTGTCGAGCGTCCGGCTTTGTGCTTCAGCAGCGCGCTACAAGTATCGAGCTGCTTGTGGTTCTTAGGGTGACATTCCAAGTTCTTGCTATTGCATTCATTGCTTCGCACTTGTGGCGAAACTGCCTTTTTTTGTTCAAAGGGAGGTGGAAGCAACTTTAAATATAGTAGCAGGATTTGACTTCCGGTAGAATGCAAGTGATAACCTGTAAAATACATAACGTTTTAAAATTCACTATCCCTAGAGCATATACGCCGTTATAAAAAGCGTTTGAACTTAAAGGGACACTAAAGAGAAACAATGACTTAGTTTAGATTGACAAACTGCACTCTGAGAACTCTAATGCCATATGTTTCACTATCATAAGTTCATTATTAGCGGAAAGAATCAAGGTTGAAGTTTTATTTTAAAATTTGGCGCCAATATCTTCGCGCGTGACGTCAGAAATTTCTAATGTACTTTTCGTATTTTCGCGACATTCGCTCTATGAAATTTTCTGAAACTTCGTATGCTAGGTCTATGGCACCCACAGATGACAATGCATCTCATTTTTATCGATTAGAAGCTACGTAGGACTCAGTAGGCGCCTTCAAAATTTATGACGTCACATTGTTTGGTGCGGGATTCTCAAGGTGGCGTCTCCACCCGCACTTTCTTTTTGCGTGTGTTCTCACTAACCAAGCGTCTTTTCGCGGTAAGAGTGGTGTTTTTGGGATTGTGAAATTGTACTTAACTAATACGCGAAAAATCGTTTTGCCCTTTAGTGTCCCTTTAAAGAATGATGAATCGATGCGAGGGTAATATGTTCATTTATCCTTGAAGCGGGGCTTCGCGGCAGTGCGGATTTCCCCTGGATAGGTGTATTCACTGTATATCACACCACCACTGCAGTGGAACCACCTTTACAGGGGGTTTCATGCGGTTTAGATTCGTCTTTTCGTTCATTTCGAATAATTTAAATTCGTGTCGAAGCGAATTCGAATGCCGTAACAGTCGTTCGAACGTTCGAAGTGCTGAAATATTCGCACATGCCTACTGTCTATAAAGATACCCGATATTTCAGACTTCACCTTCATAATTTATTCATGCTCTTCCAGCCACGCAGATGAGTTAAAGCTGCATAGTTTCTTGTCTTGATATGATTCGCTACATTTTTGTGCAACAATGCACTGACAGTCTTAATTGTTCAGTTCCCTTTGAAACCAAATCATTGCTCGCTGACCTGATTCAGTATGCAGTTTGGTCGTTGAGTTATTTTCTGTGAACATCGATTAGCATCTTACGCACATTCAGTATAGGAAAATAATTTAGTTTATTTGAGTTCATAATATTTTGCTCTGACTGGGTTGCCACTTGTGCGCACTGACTAGGGCTAACATACTACTGTACCTGTATGGACTATTGCACTGTGAAGTAACGTACTATATGGTGCGAACCAGTGTAAGTGGGACATCCTTCTGAATAACATCCAATGCTTGTATTTTTAACAAGTTAATAAAGACTGATTGATCAATGGATTGGTTCATTCACTTGTTCATTAGTTCATTCGTTCATTCACACTGCTTGCAGATTTCAAGTCGTCTTCCTGTCGGCACACCTCACTATGTGGCCCCCGAGGTGCTGAGTTCCATGAGCGGGGGCCTCAACGCCTGTGCCACAGTACAGGGCCCGGCTGTGGACTGGTGGTCTCTGGGTGTGCTGGCGTACGAGATGCTCTACGGCTTCAACCCGTTTGCCGACGATCGCGTGGTCGTCACCTACAACAGGATTATGAACTTCAACGTAAGAGGAGTTCCTTTTTCATAGTGACCCTTAATTCTGTGACACTGGAAACAAGATGGCTAAACATCTGTACAGACACGCACAAAACAACTGCAAAATGCAGTTGGCCTGTGGGAAGTTTTCAAGCAAAACGACTTTGGTGTTTGTGCATTATCTGTCAGAAATATACTTAAGCCAATAAGTACTGTGCCTGATCACCAACGCTGGCAGGAACGAAGCCTAACAGCGTTAGTATCTAAATGTGGTGCCGTTAAAGAGCACGTTTTGCAGAAATTCTGGTGTCGGCGTCGTTGGTTGTGAGCGAAAAATCATCTTGTCCATAACCAAAAAATTCAGAAAGATGCAAATAAAATAAATAAAAAAATCTTTGGGTCTGAGTGAGAATCGAACACAGGCTGTCTACGTGGCGAGCAAGTCTTCTACCATAGAGACTAGCTTTTTCTTGAAACTGCTTTGGAAAAAAACACTTGTTAAGACGTTTATCGGCGGGCACTCGGCGACGATGCACGACAGCGACAGTCAAGGCGGGGACCGACTCTCAGCACGAGCTGCTCTTTTTTCTTCCAAGAGGGCGACCCACTAGAAGGCGCTGGAGAGGACGACCCACTGTGTAGTTCCAAAGCTTCGCTACAATTACCCCGGGTACGAAAGGGGAGCCGCCTGGCGACCTAACAGCTGGTTACTATGAGCGGGTCATGGTAGACCTTGAGGCGCTCCACGTTGACAACGCGCGCCCTCGACGGCGCATGTCGGAAGATGGTTCGATGGGTTCAATCAGGTAGTTTACAGGGGAAGTGCGTTCAACGACACGGTAGGGGCCTCCGTATTTGGGCAGTAGTTTTGAAGAGAGGCCAGTTGCAGTGGTAGGGATCGAGAGCCATACGAGCGCTCCAGGGAGAAATGTGGGCGCAGAAGTGCTGGTGTCAGCGCGAATGCTCTTCTGCCGCTCTTGATCATGTGTAGTAAAGGTCTTTGCAAGCTCTCGACACTCTTCAGCAAGCCTGGCTGTGTCAGAAATAGGTGCACACTCGGATGGATCCGGCTTGTATGGAAGTATCGTGTCGATGGTGTGCGACGGGGGCCTTCCATATTGTTACGGGAAAACGTATATTGGCAGATGTTTACTAGCAGAGACGGTGACTGGTACAATGGCGGACTGGAAACTGTCTCGTAACTAGGCTTGTGCGAATATTCGAGTGCCTCGAATATTCGAACGAATATTACTGTATTCGAATTCGCTTCGATTCGAATTTAAATTGTTGAAAATTTCGAAGTATTCGAAATGAACGAATAAATGTATATTAGTCCGCATGTAACCCCCTGTAAAGGTGGTTTCACCGCATCGGAGGGGTGCTAAGCCGTGAAAGCACCTCTCCAGGTGCATATTAGACCGCATGTAATTCACTGTAAAGGTGGTTTCACTGCAGTGAAGGGGTGCTAAGCCGTGAAAACACCTATTCAGGAGAAATTGGCGGTGCCGTGAAGCCCCACTGCAAGGTTAAATGAACATATTACCCTCACATCGATTCATCATTTTTTAAGTTTAAAAGCTTGTTAACTGTCTGATATGCTCTAAGTATAGTAAGTTTTAAAATGTAACATATTTTACAGGTTATCACTTGCATTCTTCTGAAAGTCAAATCCTGCTACTATTCAAAGTTGTTTCCACTTCCTTTGAACCAAAAAGAATGGCATTTGGACAGGCCTTGTTTCAATTTAAAAAAAAAAAACACTGTGCAGGCTAGTTGGTTCATTACAAATATGCCCATTTTCATTTATAATATGTCATATATACTATTCGAATTCGATTCGAAATTATTCGACCAAAATCACTATTCGCTTCGAACCTAAAATTCACTATTCGCACAAGCCTACTCGTAACCCTCGTAGCTGTCTGTCCCGAGACCGGTACCCTCTACAACCTTGTGGCGCACACCCACTACTGCCTTGTTACAATATAATAAGAAGAAAGGTGAAAAACCAGTAGTGCTCTGAGGGGCGGTATTAGAGGCGTAGGTGACGAACGGCAGAATGGCATCCCGATTTGTGTGATCGGCGGCGACATACATGGAGAGCATGTCGCTGAGCGTATTGTTGAAGCATTCGGTGAGGCCATTCATCTGCGGGTGGTAAGCAGCAGTTTTGCGGTGAACAACGTTGCACTCTTTGAGAATGGCTTCGACGACTTCGGACAGGAAAACACGGCCTCTATCACTGAGCAGTTCCTGGGGTGGACCGTGACGCATCATGAATCGTTGGAGCAGGAAGGAGGCCACATCGCGCGCTGTAGCCGCGGGGAGGGCGGTGGTTTCGGCGTATCAAAGCGGGCCAGCCACAGGAATCGGTGGGGGGTGGCCTGGCTACATATCAATGTCATGTAGTGGAAAGTCTCCTTAATGCATTTAATATTGTGTGGCAGAAGCGTAGAATCGCACCAGGCGTCAAAACGTGAATTATGCAATGAGTGCATGTTTTAAAGGCCCACCCACTACAAAGTGCTTAGACATATTTAATTATCATCAGCAGAAAAAGTATCAACAAAGTGAACAGCTCCATAGGTTTGCCTGTTGCCTACAGACCCGTAGTGGGCCCTTCGCTGATTCGCAAAAGGAATAATTATGACATGGCGGGCACTTAACAACTGTATTTGGTGTAGGCATTTTAGGATACTTTGAAATGGCCAATGTTACGCGCAGTCATTCATTTTTCTTACGGCACGGTTGAGGCATGCAGCGAAGACCGAAGCAAGGCTAGTAATTGAGAAGGCGATGCGCACGGGGCCCGATTGTGCTATTGCATTCTACTCTTGAAGGTGAAGCTCAAGCATCCTCCAAGTTCTTTTTTTTCTTTTACACCTTGCACTTCTGTGAGATGCAAGCTTATGGACTCAGTGAGGCTTGCATATTTTGGTGTTCTCATTGTTTATTACTTTTCAAGGTAATGATCGACTGACCTCAGTGTCAGAGTTTATTGCCTCACGAATCGATTCGTCAAGTACGGGTAGAGTTACGGGTATTTGTTGCACATGTAAATCGCTTTGTCTCGTTTCATCCTGATGAGTGCTCAAGAATCAGCGCAGGGGGGGGGGGATAACAGAGGGGATAGAAGGTACATCATATGCGTGTCATGACCTCGAGCGTGCGTCATGAAATGCGATCGCTCTCTCCCGGCATTATTCTGGTGCACGCTAGCGCTGCTGCTGTACAATTTTAGCACACTATGGAGCACAGCACCTGGCACGTGGTGGCACCCCGTGGCAAAGAAGAGCATATGATCTGAATGCTGCTCTTTGGTTTATGTTAGCTGTTGGCCAAAGCAGTGCTCTGCTGTATGACGAAACATCTTCATTGGGACGGCCCTCTGAAGAGAGCTCTGTACGAAGAGAGGGCGCTTTAAGAAAGCGGCACTCTCTCGCTCCGCTAATGTACTTTCCTTCCCATGTGACAACATTTGGATGAGCTGTTCGTGGCACCGTCTACTTTCCAATATATGCATTTTTTTGTCAAGCATGAAGGGTTGTAATTTTGTGCTTTAGGTGCAATATTCTATAAGTGCTGTTGTATTCTGGTATGAATCGACGTTATGCAAGACTTTGTCGGGAATCACCCGTGCACTGTGAGACAGTTCCTTCTTGGGACAGCCGTGTGACTTGTAGCAACAAGCTAACTTTGATTCAGATTGCCTGACGTGTCTTTTTTTTTCCTTTTGTGATGCAACAGGAGACCCTGGACTACGTGAAGGAGCCACCGTTGTCGGATGCAACCGTAAAGGTGCTGAAAGGCCTACTGACCACAGCTGACAAGCGGTTCTCCTATGACGACATGTGCCGTCACGAGTTTTTTGCTCCAATAGACCTGGATAATATAAGACAGAGTACGTATGTAATGCTGCTAGGTGTATATTTGAACGGGATGGACATATTGTTCACACTGTTTCCTTGCTTACATAATTATTTCTGTTAATGGACACTGCTGCGTATTAGACTTTCTGTGTGTTTCGTATGTTTTACACTATACAGCTTTCATCATTGTATAATTTTTGCTTTTTCTCTTTCTATTGAATCAGGACTGCTTGCGTTGTTGCCCCCCCCCCCCTGTATTGCCTCTTCTGTAATGCCTTTAGCTGAGGTCTTCAAAGAGTATTGCGAATTAATGAGGAAATATGTAAATAAACAAATAAATGGATAACTTGTAAACGCTTCACAGTGGATTGATTGAATATCTTGGTATGTGTAGACCTAACAGCATGCAGTCACCGATAACTGCACAAAGTATTTTGCACTTGAGACAAGAAGAAATGCTTGTGTTTTAGGTTGTTTTATATAAACAAGGCATTCGATAACAACTATGAGAGTTGTCTCTCAATAGGTTATCTGAATGCAGACTTTGTGATAGGAAATGTATTAAAATTGTGCCAATGGTCTTCTAAAAAACTCGCAGCCGTGCCCCCGTTTGTGCCGAACTTGACCGGGGAGGAAGACACGTCCAACTTCTACGAGTTTGAGGATGAGCCGGCGCGTGCCAAGATTCCTGCCTTGCGGGATCAGAACAAAAGCTTTGAGGGCAAGAGTCTGCCATTCGTGGGATTCACTCACACCCAGAGCGCCAGCAATGCAGCACTCGAGAGGCGAGTGCTTGTTCGAGGACAGGGCGAAACATTTTTCGTCTTGTCCAGTGGCCATCGTTTTTCGTGGAACAGTTTGCATAACTGTCGGAATCGAAGCCAATTGACGATTGAGTAGTTTATGAATGATGAACAACCATTCTCACCACTACAACCATGTTCACATCCTGATGTATTTGCATTAGTAAGGTTCTGTCACTGTATTCAGTGTTATAGTGTTACTAAAAAAGGGAGAAGTTTACACTAGCCGTGTTAAGCTTAAGAAACGGCGAAGCTGGTTGATCTTAGGGGCTTAACGTTGTTGGATCTTTCCTTGGTGTAGACAAAGTAGAGTCGAACCACAGCCTGTCACAGACCATGCAAGAATGTCCAAACTCTAGCGCCAGAACAAACGTGCAAAGCTGCCTGTGGCACCCCCCAGTAGAAGCGCAGGCCTTTTGTTGCCCGTACTCTGCTCGTGCGGCGGGCAAATTCCGCACGGCAGCTGCGCAGGCTATCTCCGTCAGTGGATGCCGCTGATAAGCAACGGTGTGGAAGTTTTTTTGCAGACACCCGACGTTTTACCTCGAGCTTTAAGAGCTTCGCTCTTAAAATTCAAGTGAACCATTAGGAAAAAAATAGGCCATTTATGTATTTGCAGTCTCAAGACTTGTTTCAGTCGAATACGATAGCAGTTCAGCCGGAAAAGGCTGGCTTCCCGAGCAACATAGTGCACTCTACTTCGCGAATTCTCATGCTTTAACTCGTCCTCCACGACCATAGAGTTTCCTATAAATACACTAGAGGGAACTCTGGCGCTAGTGTCTATGGGAGCTGCAACACACGGCGCTTCAGCCAGCATGGGAATCATGGGTAGTACACAAATTTGCCTAGTCTTCGTTCTTTTGCCTCCGTGTGGCCTGAATCCGCTTTGCCGCAATACGAAGTTCAGCAAAGGTTTAGCAGTTACGCTTCACCACCTTGACCTTTTTTAGGCTCACGAATTCAAATAGGCTCCCGAAGTTCACAACGGTTTATTCTTTTATCCGAAACAGAACCTAAACACAACAATAAACAAAGCCACAAGTGCGTTTGAAGCCGCAAGTACGAAGACTAGGCAAATTTGTGTACTACCGTATTTACACCAATGTAGGTCGACCCATTTTTTCAAATTTGACAATCCAATGTTGGGGGGTCGACTTAGAATCGAAACCAAAACTAGAGCATTTTTTTTTTTGCCGAGTGATTTTTTGGGGGGTCGACCTACATTCGAGTCGACTTACATTCGTGTAAATACGGTACCCATCATTCCCATGGTGGCTGAACGATCGCAGCGCCAAAGTCCCCTCTAGTTAATTTTAGGAAACTCTATGTCCACGACCACCGGGATCAAACTTGTCACAGTCTTGCTCTAATTTCATACTTGGCAGCACACAGTTGGCGATTTAAAACTATTCGAAGGGTGCTCCTTATTACGGGAGTATGGATTATTTCATCTGTTACTGAAAGGTTTCAAATATTTGCGCCCCTCTACTGAGCAAACACCCAGCAGAGGTTGGCAACAGACGTTCCCTGATTGCTGTACAGTAGGCTTGTGCGAATAGTGAATTTTAGGCTCGAAGCAAATTCGTAGCTGATGTATCCGTGACGTCATGCCAGCCGAAGCTGCCGTTATCACCACTGCTTCCTCTCCTTCCCTTCCCCTTAACCCCTCTCGCACAATGCTACATTAAACCGCGCTATCGCAATAAACTTTTGTCTTGGCCCAGCCACGGCCCCGGCGTGTTCTATCAAATGGCGACGAAGATGGGATAAAGCGGGGCGTCAACTCCGTCCGTCATGGCCGCCGCACCCACGGGAGGATACGCCAGCCCGCCGCAGTTAGACGAGACGAGCGACAAGTGGCCCGCGTACCAGGTTCGGCTGGAAGCCTTCTTTGAGGGTAATGGCATCACGGAAGACAACAAGAAGCGGGCCCTGCTGGTGACTGCACTGTCCACCCACACCGTCGACGTACTGAGCGGACGTTGTGCTCCGGATAAGGTGAATGAACTGTCGTACCCACAAGTGATAGCCTTGCTTAAGCAGCACTTCTCGCCGCAACCGAACGAGATAGCACAGTCTTATAAGTTCTTCACCCGCAATCAGCTGCCCGGCGAACCGGTCAAGGATTTTATCGTGGCGATTCGACAGATAGCGGACACCTGCAATTTTGGTGCTTCGTTGGATAGAATGCTAAGAGATCGCATCGTGTGTGGTCTGCACAACGTAGGAGTGCGTCGGCAGCTACTCGCGAAACCACAGCTGACGAGGAGCGAAGCGGAAGAAATTGCGATATCTACCGAAATGGCCGAGGCCAACGCGCAAGAGATAGTAAGCCCCACCGCTGAGGCAAGTGTGCATGCGCTGGGAGGCCAGTCCTATCGCCCACGAAGCCGGCCACAGATTGTTGCGTGCTACCACTGCGGAGAAAAAGGGCACGGAGCCGAGGATTGCCGCTTCCGCTCGGCGTCATGCTTCAAGTGTAAACAACGAGGTCATATCGCTCGAGCCTGTTGCCGCCGTGGGAGTGGGTTCGGGGTGGTACCACCAGAACGCCAAGTACACGCCTTGTCGCGGGAGGAAGACACTGGCACGGACGGCATGTTCGCGCTGGAGGCAGCGGACAGTCACATCGGCCACGTCGGCATTACGCAACCCATCGTGCGCACCTTGGATTGTGGTGGGGTTCCAGTGAACATGCAGCTCGACACAGGCTCGCCGGTTTCGGTCATCACGTGGCCCACATATGAGCGGAACAAAACAGTGTGGCCGAAGCTGCGTGGTTCGCCATTGAAACTCGCCTGCTTCCTGGGACGGCTTCCAGTGCGGGGACAACTTCAGCTCAAGGTTTCGTGCGGAAACAGGTCGACGGCTGGATCTTTGCAAGTCCTTGGTTGCTCCGGCCCAAACCTCTGCGGACGCGACCTGATTCAAGCGTTCCACATGCTCGAGGCACCGGTCATGAACGTGAACACGGCAGGTGAGCAACTGCCGTTACTCGGTGCTGACGACGTTAACGTGGACCGGTTGCTAGCAGAATTCGCTGATGTGTTCGCGCCAGGTTTAGGGCTCATAAAAGGGCCACCGGTACACTTCGAGACGCGAGAAAACGTGGTGCCGAAATTTTGGAAAGCACGCGAAGTTCCGTATGCTTTTCGGCCAAAGGTTGACGCGGAACTGGACCGCCTTTCGGGCGCGGGTATTATTGTACCGGTGACTCATGCGGGAGTGGGCGGCGCCAGTGGTACCGGTAGTGAAACCGAATGGCTGCATCCGCCTTTGCGGCGATTTTAAGCTAACGGTCAACAAAGCCTGTCGCACTGAGCAATATCCGTTGCGACGGGTGGAGGATATCCTGGCTACATTAAATGGCGGTGAAGTTTTTACCACGATAGACTTGCGGGAGGCATACAACCAGCTTCCGTTGGATGAGGAAGCCATGCAACTCACGACCATAAACACGCAGAAGGGACTGTTCAGCTTTACTCGCCTGCCTTTTGGAGTGGCGTCCGCGCCGGCCGTGTTCCAACGGCGTATGGAGACCATTTTGCAGGGACTTCCGGGTGTTCAGGTCTACCTAGACGACGTCATCGTGGCAGAGAAACGCAATGACTGCACCACCCTGCACGAAGTATTCAAGCGTTTCCGGGAATACGGCGTGCGCCTGAACGCAGACAAGTGCAAGTTCCGCCAACCAGAGGTGGATTTTTTGGGGCATCGAATCAGCGCTCGAGGTCTTCAACCAAAGACGGAAAACATAGACGCCATCCTTAAGGTTCAGGCACCACGGAATTCCGCAGAATTAAGGTCCTACCTCGGCATGGTAACATACTACCACAAGTTTCTTCCCAATGCATCGACCGCCATGGCACCCCTATATCAACTACTCCGGAAGGAAGCTAAGTGGAAGTGGGGTACCGCTCAACAGCAGTCATTCAGCAGTGTGAA
The DNA here is from genome assembly GCA_030522465.1 of Rhipicephalus appendiculatus. Lineage (NCBI taxonomy): Eukaryota > Metazoa > Arthropoda > Arachnida > Ixodida > Ixodidae > Rhipicephalus > Rhipicephalus appendiculatus. Next base: position 33,153 of record JALIZH010009618.1, on the reverse strand, counting down.
AGACCTTCTGAAATTCACAGACTTTCTGGCGCATTTTGACCCACACAAGCCGCTGGTCCTGGAAAGCGATGCCTCCCCGGACAGAATCGGCGCAGTGCTTTCACACGATGTCGGGGGCGGGGTACTTCGGCCCATAGGGTTCCACTCTCGGTTATTGACTGGAGCTGAGAAAAATTACTCGCAGCTGGAGCGTGAAGCCTTGGCACTGGTGTTTGGTGCGTCGAAATTCCGACAATACTTGCTCGGCAATACTTTCACATTGATGACGGACCATAAGCCGCTTGTTGGACTTTTTCACCCAGACAGGCCAGTGCCCGTGATGGCCGCGGCGCGAATCCAGCGATGGGCCCTGCTGCTGAGCGCATACGATTACGTCATCAAACACCAGCCCGGGAAACACAATATTCCAGCCGATGCCCTCAGCCGACTCCCCACGTCAGCAACTCCCCAGCCAGAGACGCAGGAAGAAACTGTGGACGGTGAGTATGTGCTGCTCATGGAGACCCTCAGTGATGGTGTCATGTCTGCGAAGCAACTGGGCACTCTCACGGAGCTTGATGACGATTTAGCAAAGGTGCAAAAATGGGTGCAGGAGGGATAGCCAAGAAATTTGGGGCCTAAGGACCAGCACTTGATGCCATACTTCAACCGGAAAGCTGAGATAACGGGGAGTTATGGGCTTCTCTATTGGGGCCATCGAGTGATCGTCCCTAAGAGTGCCCGAGCAGTAATGTTACGTCTGCTGCATGATACTCATCAAGGGATTTACTCAATGAAGCGGCTAGGGCGCTCCTTGATGTGGTACCCCCGGATCGATAATGACATTGAGCACATGGTTAAGTTTTGCACCAGTTGCATCCAAGCTGCCCCGATGCCCCCCAAAGAAACCCCCTGTTGCGTGGCCGGAAACGGATGAGCGTTGGTCGAGACTGCATATCGATTTTGCGGGGCCGATCGATGGTCACATGCTACTGATTGTGGTGGATTCACATAGTAAGTGGATAGAAGCGATACCCATGAAGAGTTCCTCCACACACGCCACCATAGAGGCTCTGCGCACCTTGTTCAGTACATTCGGGTTGCCCCCGGACGCTGGTATCCGATAATGGCCCACAGTTTACGAGTTGGGAATTTAACACCTTCACGAAGCTGAATAACATAGTACACCTCCGAACAGCACCGTATCACCCCCAGTCCAATGGGCTCGCGGAGCGGGCGGTTCGGACTGTGAAGTATTCATTGAAGAAGAATGTACAAGGGTCACTGAAAACCCGCCTGGCTAGGATTTTGCACAGGTACCGCAGGACGCCGCAGGCCGGGGGCCGGACACCAGCGCAACTCCTAATGGGCTACGATCTTCGCTCCAGGCTGGACAACGCAGTGTCCATTCCGCCCTCACCAGTTGACCGTCCCCCCTCGATGGGTGGCAGCCCGGGGAGCCAGTCTGGGTGAGGAACTTTGGGCGAGGCGAGCCGTGGACTCCAGCCAGCATTACATCGACAGACGGAGCCCGCCTGGTGAATGCCGATGGTCCGGAGGGGGAAACCATTCGGCGCCACAGCGACCAGGTGAAGCCATGGGAGTTGGAGCATGACCAGGGAGAAGCCGGTGACTCTCGGTGCCTCGAAACTGCCGCCGGGGCCGGCGGGGGCCCTAGCAGGAGGAACACCGAGGCGAGCGCCAACAAGGAGCGAGGTCGCCGGGAGCCCCTCAACTCCCGGTGTTGCGTCGCTCGGGCCGGCAACGCAAACCCCCAGACCGTTACTCACCGTAGGGGAAGCGGAATGATGTATCCGTGACGTCACGCCAGCCGAAGCCGCCGTTATCACCACTGCTTCCTCTCCTTCCCTTCCCCTTAACCCCTCTCGCACAACGCTACATTAAACCGCGCTATCGCAATAAACTTTTGTCTTGGCCCAGCCACGGCCCCGGCGTGTTCTATCAGTAGCGAATAGTTATTTTGGTCGAATAATTTCGAATCGAATTCGAATAGTATATATCACATATTATAAAGAAAAATGGGCATATTTGTCATGACCTAACTAACCTGCACAATATTAAAAAAAAAATTGTGACAAGGTCTGTGCAAATGCCATTTTCTTGCTTCAAGAGAGAGAGAGAGAGAATAAAAAGAGAGAAAGGCAGGGAGGTAAACCAGAAGTGAAGCATCCGGTTTGCTACCCTGCACTGAGGGGAGGGGGGAAAGGGAAAAGAAAGATGGAAAAGGAAAGCGAACAGAAGAATAGACGCGCGAATAAAAAAAAAATAAAGGTGGGGTTGCTATAGCCTATTCAATAGGCCACTGCTTCAAGAGAAGTGGAAACAACTTTGAATAGTAGCAGGATTTGACTTTCGGTAGAATGCTAGTGATAACCTGTAAAATATGCAATGTTTGAAAATTTACTTTACCTAGAGCATATACGCCGGTAAAACAAGCTTTTAAACTTAAAATCTTCATTTAACCGTGAAGTGGGGCTTCGTGGCAGTGCGGATTTCCCCTTGATACGTGTTTTCACGCTTAGCATTCCTCCACTACAGTGAAACCACCTTTACAGGGGGTTACATACTTATGCACCTGGAAAGGTGCTTTCGCAGCTTAGCACCTCTCCACTGCAGTGAAACTACCTTTACAGGGGGTTACATGCGGATTAATATGCATCTATTCGTTCGTTTCGAATACTTCGAAATTTTCAATAATTTAAATTCGAATCGAAGCGAATTCGAATACTGCACTATTCGTTCGAATATTCGGAGCGTTCGAATATTCGCACAAGCCTACTGTACAGGATTACTACTCGTTGTGGTAGTTTATTGGTTGAAATATGGCAGTGCCTGAGCGCAAGGATGCGGGTTTGATTCCCGGCCACGGCTGCTGCGTTTGGCGGGGGGAGAAAGGTGAAAACGGGTGCACGTTTACGAACCCCATATGGTCAAAGCTAATTGGAAGTCTCTCACTACGACATGCCTTGTAATCATGCTGTAGTTTGCAGCGAAGTTGTACATGGCTAGGGCTCCGTATATCTTTCCTGTGTGTTAACAAAAACCTGTGTGCCACACTAATTGGGCAAACCCCACCACTCACCACTGGTACGCCAAAAATGAAGGAAACACTACTTGGGGGGAGCAAGCTCCAGTTAAAGGTCGTACATGAAACGCCAAGCGTGTGTCGCAAGCTGGACAGGACATGTATCACGGCAGAAAGACGAATGTTACGGAAGTGGGGAGCATATGCTAAATTCAAAAGGGATTTTCTGGACAGACATTTTCGGTTTATTTGCGGGGTGTGTGATCGGCTACGGTTTGAAATTCTGTCCCAGATAAAAGAAGTTTCATTTCCAGCTGGATTATTTAAGTGGAAATCTTTCCAGCTGGAAAGACTTGGGGTTCAATGATTCAGCTCAAAATGGATGAATATCCAGCTGGAGTTCTGTCAGTTCCCGGCTGGAATTCTGCCATATTCCAGCTGGATATTGGACTTCGAGCTGAATTATAGTGGTACATTGCTAAATTATCGCTCTCTCAATATTTCTAGCTGGAAGGAATTCCAGCTGCAAATGTTAGATAATCCAGCTGGAAAGATTTAATAATTCATCTGGGAATGGAACTTTTTTCATCTGGTAGTCACCGGTGTGTAGTGTGCTAAACAGCTGGGCTGGTAATCTGCCTTCAAAGAGTGGAATGACACACAGTTCTTTTTATGTTCCCCTTTGTTTGCTGGACAGGACGGTGAGTTTTCTGGAGGTGGGCTCACCAATGCGCGAGACGCTGAGCTCAGGGGCGTCACTGCGGCGACGTAGCCAGCGCCAGGAGCAGCTGCTGTCCGAGGTGACCCAGCGGGAGGAGAGCCTGCGCCAGGAGGCACGAGAGGCCCGCAGCCGTCTGGAACAGGCGCAGACTCGGCTGGAGGCCCTCGAGAGCAGCCTGGTGGACGCAGAGGCCCGCGAGGCACAGCTGCGCTCGGACAACCAGGTGATTCTGCTTATTAGTTATCGTTGTACTGTCTTCATGAAGCATTAAGTAGTAGTTGCAGAAAACTAATTTTCGTTTTTCTTGTGAAGTCCCAGAGGGTGGAGCCCTCAGTCCAGGGCCCCACTTGTTCCTGGTATTAGGCTGGTCTGGTCAATCAGTCGATGGTCGTCCAGGGCTGTGCTGGAAAGGGTGGCTACTAGGCTTGTGCGAATAGTGAATTTGAGGGTCGAAGCGGGTCGGGCGAATAGTGATTTTGGTCGAATAATTTCGAATCGAATTCGAATAGTATATATCACATATTATAAAGAGAAATGGTCATATTTGTCATGACCGAACTAACCTGCACAATATTTTTTTTAATTGAAACAATGCCTGTGCAAATGCCTTTTTTTTTTTTTTGGTTAAAAGGAAGTGGAAACAACTTTGAATAGTAACAGGATTTGACTTTCGGTAGAATGTAAGTGACAACCTGTAAAATATGTTAAGTTTTAAAATTTAATATAATTAGAGCATATAAGCCGGTGTAACAAGCTTTTAAACTTAAAAAAAAAATGAATCGATGTGAGGGTAATATCTTCATTTAACCTTGAAGTGGGGCTTCGCGGCAGTGCGGATTTCCCCTGGATACATGTTTTCACGGCATAGCACAGCTTCACTGCAGTGAAACCACCTTTACAGGGGTTACATGCGGTCTAATATACATCTATTCGTTCATTTCGAATACTTCGAAATTTTCAATAATTTAAATTCGAATAGAAGCGAATTCGAATACTGTAATATTCATTCGAATATTCGAAGCATTCGAATATTCGCACGAGCCTAGTGGCTACCCGCTGGGAAGGGTAGGGATTAGGTATCCTAGGTAGGCCGGGTGGTTTGGAGCATTCCCCGCGTGGAATGGTACAAGTTTGGGTGGCCTCAACAGAAAGGGCATCGGTCGGTAAGCATGAAGAGCATGCCACTTCATGGCAAGAACAAGAGTGATTCAAAAGGCTGCAGTCGTGGCTTTATGCCTTTGCCATGCGGCTGGAGCACGTGCAGTGGCAAAATGTGCAGCCATGTGTTATCGGCATGTTCTTCTACGTGTGCATCTAACAATCTACAGTATATCACTTACTATTATTTGGCCAAATTGGTTGTGTGGAAGCCCTCAGGTTGGTGCTCATGAAAGGAAAAAATTGTCGTAAATTCGTTGGTAGCTTGAAACTACAAAGGCTGTTACAGATTTCTTGGAAAGAAAGCCTCTAAGAAGAGAGCAGAGTGGGTCGGGGAACAAACGGGTGTTAAGGAAATCTTAGTCAAAATCAAGAAGAAGAAATGGGCATGGGCAGGGCATGTAGTGCAAAGGCAAGACAAACTCTGGTCGTTAAAGGGACCCTGAAACGGTTTTGACGATTTTGTACAAACACATTGGGCCAGTAGACCAAGTCCTAAGGCTCATTTACAGACTAATTTAAGCTCTCTGCTTACACTGTGTAATTTATTACAACGCTATAAAGCCGCGAATCGCTGCAGATCACTGCGGCTCAGCCCAACGCGTTTTCAACCGCCCCTTGCCAGTACGACATGCAGTGTCCGCACGACGTCATTTGGGCTGCGGTGTGCGCGCACGAAAAATTGGCTGCTAGCGTGGCGGCACCTGTCGGAGCAGATATCAACCCCTCCGCGATGTCTCTGTTGCCAGACGGCGTGCGTGCTGCCGGGCGCACTGGGCTATGGTCTCCGAGATGCACGCAACCTGTCGGCATGCAGTCTCGGAGGTCATCACTGGGCGAAGGTCAAATCGTCGAGTGTGCTCACGTGAGCTGTGCGATCGCCAGCGATGCCAGCATGTCTCATGAGTTGAAGAGGCAAGGCAGCGGTGAGAAGGAGGGTATGATATAATTGTCCGTAGCCGCCTTGGTACACGGCGTGCCGCTAAATTTGTGGTGCCAATGGTTCGATGATGCTCTAGCCTAAACGCTGACAAAGCTTCAAATAACCGTTTCAGGGTCCCTTTAAGTTTTAGGGTATAACAGGGCCACAGCCATGCACTGGGCAGGGTTGATTGGTAAAACATGGCAGAGGCCTTTGCTCTTCAGTGGGCATAGTCAGGCTGATTAAGATGATGAAAATGACAGCTTCTTAGTCTCTCACCCCGGAGCCTCCTCTTGTATATTGATTTGTAATAACTTTACCATAGTAATCAAATTTAATTTTTTTTTGGAGGCCTTCTTCAGTCTGATATCCTTTGGTTACGGTCTCAGTAGGCATCGCATGAATTCGGACCTGCTAGTGTGTGTGAATTCCAAAATTGAAAATTTTACTTTGCGAAATGATCACATCCCGAAATCAATGTCATTTTTTCAAGAAAGTGCAATTATTATGCCAGTAAGTACAGTAAACCTAACTCTTGAAAGTATGGAAGTCACATGACTGAAATGGGAGGTGATGTCAAGGTGTTGAAAGAAATTTGATTTTGATTTGGTTTGATTTATTAATTTATTATAACACATGTGATGGGAGGTGAAGGGAAAAGCCATTCAAGGATGGCTTTTTGAAGTGAACAACGTTCCCACCTAATGTAATGGCAACTATGCATTCTCTCACATTTACCAGTGCATTGACACTGACATTTTCTTCCTTGGTTTTAGTATTTCTTTTCTGCTTTCCTCTCTGCCCAGAACCTGAACATGCTGGTGGACCTGGAGCGCAAGAACCGGCTGATCTCGGAGGAGAAGGCTGTCCAGCTGCTGAATGCCATGAAGCGCAAGTACCGCAGGCAAGACGAACTTCTGCGGAGCGGCTACTTGTGAGTCGAGGCACTAACCACACCCGAGCGCCCACACTCGCATGCTGCAACGCTTGGCCTGCTGCTGCTGTGGGACTTTCGGTGGAAATCCCATGGGCTCTGCTTGTAGCCATCCGTTTGCTGCATTCCCTCGCATATAACCCTCACAAAAAGGGACAGAAAGCTCTGAGCTAAAGTTGAGGTCCGGGTTTTTGTGCGAAATTCAGTGTTCAAGGTGGCTCCACAGCAATGCCATGAAGCTAGCAGTGACAGTGACTGCTGAAACTAGCAATAGGTGAGGACAGAAGAGTGACACTGGTGACTGAAACCAAGTGAAAATAAGACTTTTGCAGCCTTTGAACACAGTTGGTGGGGTCATTCTCCTGAAGGTGGGAAATTTCCTCGGTTGAGACGTGTAGGATCAACTGTGGAATTGGGATCTTATTAAAACCATCTCTGTGGGTTGTAGTTGTGGATTTGGTTTATATGCAGGGGAGGGTTAGACACGAGATAATCTGACATATTTAGAGCAGAGCTTTTTTTTTTTGTGGGGTTTGCACTAAACGGAACATGGCTGATTGTGCAGGCTTGTTTTTCTTTTGGGTGTGATGCAAACAATAGGCTAAACAAGTACAGCCCTATGGGTTTCTCATGCACGTGTGCACTGCTGTGGGGTTTGGTGGGTGCATCTATAAGGTGTATGGTGAATCACGTGACAATAAATTACCAAAGCTTACGAAATGGAGTGGCTTGCGCAAACAAGCGAGTGGAACAAGAGGTGTACGGAGAGCGAGCAATGAACGGAATGTAATGGCAGTTCTATGGCGCAGATTTGCTGTATTTCATACATAGTACGCAATGCTATGAAGACTCGACGTTTCTCTCTCTTAGCACACATGGCCATAAAATACTAGTGCATCATGTGTGAAGGAAAGAAATAGGTATGCGTTATGTTATCCTATATAACACTGCGTTCCACATCAAATGAGTGGCACATTTCTTTGACTAGAGGCTGCAGAACATTGCCTGTGCCCATGGCCAAAACATCGCCTGCTGCACATTGGTAGCTTGAATGTGCACGATATAGCATTACAAGTCTTAGTTTATGCTCCATATGAAGCAAGTCTTGAGCAACTGTTTAGTGAGACTTCTATGTTTTCATAGTTTCCAGTTTCCATAGCACTGCATGCAGTACAGTAAATAAATAAAGAAAAACAATAAAACCAAGAAAGTCGTTCTGGTTTTTTTTGTTCCTTGTCTATTTTATTTAATAGTGATGCAGCACTTTCGGAGCTACTTTCTGAGCCATTCCCTTTGCCGTACTTACGCAAAAAAGAAGTGGAGCACAAATATAGGTCGACCATTAAAATTAAAAAAAAAAAAAAAGATATTTGAATATAGATCGACCCATATCTTTTGGGAAACTAAAAATTGGAACATGACACTCCTTCATGTACAATAAGCGCAGCTTTTTTACAGTAAGCATGCACGAAGCCTGTTACGTGTAAATTTTCCGCAAGCACAGCCTTAGATATCTGTATTTTCGCAACTGTTACGTAAGAACTGGATCACCAACAGTGATCATGGTTCTGTGGATGACATTCTCACTTCCATGGTTGACAAGAGGTCTTTCATCTGTTGACAAGAGGTCTTTGCTGAGTGCACCGGCATGTGCAGCTACAGTGGCAGAGTTGAAATTGTAGTCGGCACCAATCATGATGGTCTCCGAACATTTTTTTTCCGAACAGAGCTCGTTTCGCATAAACTCTGGTGTCGGTGTCGCCGCCGTTGGTTGTGAGCGAAAAATCATCTTGTCCGTGACTGAAAAATCGAGAAAGATGCCAACAAAATAAAGGATAAAAAGCTTCGGTTCGACTGAAAATCAAACCCAGGCCGCCTACTTGGCAAGCGGCCTGGGTTCTACTACAGAGACATGCTATTGCTTGAAACTGCTTTGGAAAAAAACACTATATGAAATTCATGTAGCGGAAGGAGCCTACTTAACGCATGTAATATTGTGTCACCGAACATTTTTATTGGTTTCTCTATGCTATTTTTTTTTTTCATTTTTATTTTTGTGATGCCTAAAGTTACCGCAATGTATATTTGTAATGCAACAGTGTATCTGGTGGTGTTTGAACGACAGCAGATGTGATAGTGGAACTCCATTAGCTCTGTACTTTTGCTTGCTTTGATCACTAATATAAGTTGTTTCTTTGGTCACAAATGTAGGTCGACAGATAAATAATTTTGAAAAGAGTTGGCTTAAGCTCGAATAAATACGGTGTTTTGTTTTCTGAGCTTATGAGCTTTGTCTCTGGTTGCAGTGGTCTCACTTTCTTATTCTTTGGCTTAATAAGTATGTAGTGCTAACTATGCACTGCATATGCGACATATAGAACTGGTATTCTACATGGTTCTTGCGGTCCCTTCAAATAAATGGCAAAAGAAAAAAAAGAAAGCTTGTGCTATGTTTATGCATGGTGGTGGTAAATCGCCTGTTTGCCTTCAGCATGGGTATCTTGGAAGGTCCTGTTTTTTTCTCCCATGCTTCTCATGAATGCAGGATATTGAATGAACCTAGGCTTAATGGCATTTTGTTATGAAAGGCAGCTATCGCCACTCGCAAGTGCTACTCCTACGTGCTAATATCTCATTTACTGGTGCATAACGTTAAAACAGCAGAGAAAGAGGGCTTTGCAGTAGTGTTGGGTCCTTGCACGAGGGTTGTGGATTATGAAACGCAGTAACATGCAGCACTTCACACTGTCGTCACACACTCGTAAACTCGGTGCGCTGTGTATTGCTGAAGTGTAGTCACCAGTGCCTCCTTGGCATCCTGGCTGTGTTGTGTCAGGATGACTATTTTCTTCAGTTGTGTTGGAAGAGTCAGAGAAGGGCCACATCGCTGTCACACACAAAAAAAATAAATTAAAAAAAAAATTGATGAATACTGTTTGAATAACGCTTAATTTAGGGTGGGAATGGGCAAGCATTTTCTTATTGTTCACATGGCAGCAGACAAATGTGTGAGCACTCTGCTGCTCACTTGATCAAGCAGAAGTACATGAAAAAGACTGTCAGTTGTTTGAAAGCCTTTCATGTCTTCAATTTGGTAGCTTGTAGGTATATGTTCTTTGCATGTTTGTTGCACCAGTTTCTCTGCTATGTCTGTGTTGGTGGTTTTTGCAAAGTAAATCTTCTCTTTTTCTCTCCACCATGGTGTGCACTCTCTGTCTAGTCTGTTGTGTCAGTGGAACTGTGCTCCCATCTTTCCACATCCATGCATAGCAGTGAGTACTGGACTGAAGGCTATATCAGCTAGTGAGGGAAAACTTGAATGTGCGCGTTTTGCACAATGTGTCTCCACATTGCAAGAATGTACATCTACCTTGGCTGTTAAGTTGCACATTGCCAAAGCTTACCTAAACTCTTAAAAGACATTCGTCACTTGATCTGAAATTTTAGGATGAAGTTAAAGTGTGCTGTACTTGTTACCAGTATATGTGGCTGTGGAATGACAGCTTTCACTCATTCAAAATGCATTGTGTCATTCTGTAAACTTGTCAGGCACCTAAGCACATCGTATAGTATGTTCTGTATGCCTAAGCGCATTGTATAGTACGGGAGTACAAACTTGGGTGTGTTGGCAAGTCATGGTAAGAAATGAACAGCGGGAATAAATAACAACGTATAAAGTAATGGCATCATTAGTTTTACCTTTTTTATTCTGCATCACTTGCTCAAGCTGTTGTTAGCCAGTTGTGTGCTCGCTTTCAAGGGTTATCAATATCAAAGGTAATTTGAATTCACAAGCCCCATTGGAGCTCCCTTCTGTGGGCTTGCATAAAGGAGCCAATTAGACATGTACATTTTAATGACAAGATGGGGTTTGAGGCATGAGATCATTACTAAAAATAGAAATTAACATGTGTGCCAGTTTGTCTATTTTTAGTACTCTTAATTATTTTGCATCTCGTATCCCTTTTAGCTGTGTACTGACCACAGACCAAGCCATTTTAACTGTTTCTGGCTTCATTAGTCACTGAAAGTGGGGTATTGATTTGTTTGACGTCGCTTAGTCTCTGCTGAAATGGCACAGCCTTGGCCATGTGGCAAAGAGTAGTACTGTGTAGAACAGCTCGGGTGTTTGTCATTGTATGTGTGGTGTGTGTGTGTTTGTCAATATGTGTGGTGTGTGTGTTTTCACACAGTGTGGCCAGCCCTCTGCGGAAGCCCACCCCGAGAGCCTTTGTGGTGGACGAGGCGAATGGTGACGGAGAGAAGGCTGACGAAGAAGAGGAAGGGGACGAGGCGTCGGTGCAGAGTGAACTGCAGCTGGTGCTTCGGGAGAAGCGCCACTTGGAGCAGGAGCTGGTCAAGGAGCGAGCCCTGTGCGTGCAGTACAAGGAGCAGCTCAACTCGGTCAGAGCCGTTTGTTTACAATCGCCAAGTTTTCAACAATTAGCCGGAGGGAAATCTGGTGCTGGATGCGGTTGTAAAGGGTCCGTCTATAAAGTAATGAGATGGTGTGAAGAATTTATTGATCCGAGAGGTTCATATTGCAGCGGAAGCTGTAATGAGATCACAACAAGGGTCGTTTTTGCGTCGTAGTTGTCCGCCGCCGCCGCTGGTGTCTTTAACCACTATCGCACGAAATAAGAAAAAAAAACTAAATAAATAAAAAATACCTATGACGGAATGGGAATCAAACCCGGGCCCCCTGCGTGGCAGCCGAGCACTCTACTTCTAAGCTAAGCCGGTGCCTGCATTGCAGACTGACCCTATGCAGGCTTTATGTCCAGTAAGGAATCGCGTTAACATGTGTTGTAAAGCGTTTTAGAACAGTAAGGTAACAACCAGGCGTCACACAATGCCAATTGCGTAACGAGTGGGTCGTTCAATTCTCCAACCCATTACTAAAGCTTCGGCATAATTCTTCATCGTCGTTGGCCACAGCATCAACAAAGTGCACATAATGCATTACAAGTGTATAGCGGGTACCGCGTTTTTTTGAAGAATGACAAATAATGGCATAGTGGACGTTTCCCCACTACAGAAAAATTATGATGATTTATGGCGTAGTGGGTAGGTAGCATGCAAGTGTGCTTGTAGCACTTGCCCCAAGAGAGTTTAAAAAAGGCTCTAGAAAAGCCGCTCTTCCAGCTTTCGCTGTGACTGTGCTGTGTGTTCCGTGCAGGCCTGGCGGTTTTTATTGAAGTTCTTCAAAATAGTTTCCTTGGGCGTTGATACACCAGTCACAATGTGATTCCCACGCTGTAAAAAGTCTGCTGGGCTGACAGCAGGGTGATGCTCGGATACAGCAATGATGTGAGCCCCTGTGGACTTCTTTCTGTTTCCGAATTGCAAGAGTCAACGTTTCTAATGTCAACGTTTCGATGGTGTTCCCACCGTGCGATGAGCTTTCAGTCTTTGATAGAGGCCACGGCAGATTACTTTCGGGAGCCTTTGCATCGTGGGAATCTCATTGCAATTGGTGTATCAATGCCCAAAAAAACTGTATTGAAGAACTGAAATACTAATGTGTATCGCTCGCATCAATAAATTCTTTTTGCCAAACCCAGTTTCACTACTTTATGAACAGACCCTGTAGACGGGGAAGCGCTGTGATGTGGTGATTTCGGGTCGGCATAAGTTCCTGAAAAGCCTCGACATCTTGAAAAATTCATGCATCTGGCTGGTGGCATCTTGTGTCGCTACTGTTCATTTTGTGCTAAAGCAGCATGTAAACAGTTTTTTTCTATTACTACACAAAAACTTGTTTAGTTTTATTGTGATGGTCTTTTCTTGGATGTAAAATTTTATAGAACGTATCAGGTATCAACTGGCTACTGAAGTTATAGGATAGACGACAGGGTCAGTTCCCACTCTTACAGTTTGTCACCTATTTCTCCTTTCAACTGCTTGATTATGCACTACAAGCGGTTAAACCGAACAAATGAGTCATTTATAAAGCTTGTGTTTTAAGGAAGCGTTACCTGTGTAGCCATGTGTTTTAGGCGAAGCTTCAGTTTAAAGGGCCCCTAAACCACCCAGAGGTCGAAATTAAGTTGTGGTGGGGAATTTGTGCACGAGCTTACAACGAACACGGAGCCGTGATAATTTTTCGAAACGGCCCCGTAATAGCGGAGTTACACGGGTTTGATCATCGAAACGCGGCGATCGCCCATTTCGCTCTTTCCATCACCACCCTTCGTTGGTATCCTCTCCCAAAGCCGGTTTGCCCTCTCACCTAGCGCCCCTTCCAATCTCGCGTGGCATACGTCACCGCCAACGTGCTGCTCGAAACACCTTCTACTCCCGGTTGCCGCCACTCCGCACTACATCTGCTCCCTTCGACTGCGCGCTTGTTGGCTAACCGCTGCTGCCGTGCCGGCCCGTGCTTATGCGAATCGTGCCGGCATGGACCCTGTGTTGGGCGCCCGCCTTCAAAGGATCGCCAACTTGATGGATCCGTACGGTGACACGCCGTGCCAGAATACCTCCGCACGGGCAACATGACAAACAACAAGGAGCGCGGCCAGCTGATTGCTGACTTACCGGAAGTCTTAGGTTCCTGTTCGACCAATCGCGCATGACCTGCGCTCTACCTCACCTATTCACAGCCTGACGTCACGCGGAGGCCGGAAGGGCTCGGAAAGGAGGAGGGATTGTTTTTTTGAATTTGTGGTGCGCCCGCGGCTTTGTAGCGCTGCCGCGTGTGGCATCGTTGATCGTGACGGCATTCTGCACACGATGCGCGTGTTTACTTGAAATGTTTGAAAAAATATCGGAGGTGGTTTAGTGGCCCTTTAAGCCAGCTAACACAAGCCTAGCGGATATATTTACCATTGTACCTTTGATGGCACAGTTCCCATTAGGAAAGTGGCATAGACAGTGCTGCTACATTTCGGAGAGCTTTGACATCTTTGTTTCCTTCACCTGTCTGTTGTAGGCTCTCTCAGAAGGTGTCCACTGCATGGAGGAGATGCAGAAGAAGCACAAGGCCAACGTAGACTCCATTGACGTCGTCCGCAAGGAAGTTGCCGAGGTCTGGCTCTGTCTTTTTTTTAAAGCGATACTATTCATTTATGGGTACAATTGTAGGGACTTGTGCATTCTCTTACTGTAACTTGATGAATAGGGAAAGCTCTCTCCATACTGAAAATGAACTAGCATGGCATTCAACCATATAACTTCTTTTGAAACAGCGCATAACATGCTACAGCTCAGCAGCGAAGTAGAATACAGCATTGCAGGCGCACATTACTGTATTTTATCTCATATACCTAGTTCGCACAGATATACAGAAAATTCGAAGCTAAAGTCTAGGTGTGAATTGACGCAAATGTTGGTGTTCAATGCGGCTCTTTAGCAATACTATGTGACAATCTGTTTCAGTTATGTTTTTTTTTATTTGCCACAGTTTGTAGTTGTGGGTACGGATTACACACAGGTGTGGCATATACGCAAGAAAGTAAAGTAATGCAGTGCTTCGTCTGCCAACATGCTCGTGATTACTAGAAAGTAGGATCGAATATGCTGCCTAGATGAAACATGGACCAAAAGTGAGGCGCATGAACAGATATGGTCTGTGACGCTCTCGTGTTATGTTAAGTTTTTAGGCAGACAAAGCGGCTGCATTAGTTTTTTTGGTGCATTCCACTTGCTCTTTCCAGCTCTCCTCGCTGGCGCTAGTGATGTGGATCGCTACATATGCCGCTTTATAGAGCTTGAACTGGCACCAGCTAATTTTCAGACAGATGCGTTGTATTGAAACGTGTGCAGTCCCTTCCTCAGGATTTGACTTTCCTCTGATCCTGCGTATATTGGGCAGTGTGAGTGCTGCATTATTGGGCTCCGTGAGAACACCGCATTTTCCTAGAAGGCTAGGTTCACACCTGTCACACCACTGCCTAAACTGTGGATGTGTCACTCTGTGTGCCGACATCATGATTCTGTACAGTTACAGGGGGGCAGAAGCAATGGGAAATTGTGCAAGCAGCGTACATCAGTAGATTGTCGAAAGTTCTTTCCTGTGCTTGTGGTGTTGATTTCATTATTATAGCATATGTTTTGGCCATTAATGTTTCGGCTGGCAATCAGCGCTTTTCCTGTGGTTTACTCTTTCTACATTTCATTTTTTGTTTCGCTGTTGTTTACGCAACAATACCACCCTATTGACATGTCTTTGTGCCAAGTCAACTATACTGTGTTCAAGGTGTGGAAAAAATGGAAGCAAGGGGAAAAATGAGATTGAATTGAGGTTGTGCAATATAGTAATAGATATCTCAAACCGAGGAAAGCCTGAGGATTCGCAGCAGCATACGGCGAGTGCAGTTTGATGGCTGTTTTCGTGGTTGTGACACTTGCTGCGCAGTTGTTGGATGGAAGGTAGGCCTCCATTGTACAGCAGGTGCAACGATGTCATAGGGCGCTCTGCGGGTTTGTTGTAATTGCTTGCAAACGGCACACCCGAAAAACACTTCAGGGTGTGAATTCGTTGCTATGTTTGCGTAGGCGGTGTGCAAGCAGCGGCAGGCTGAAGAGGCCCTGTCGGTGTGCCGTGACGATTGCTCCAGACACCAGGCAACGGTGGGTGCACTGGAGAAAGAGGTGGCCTTCCTCAAGGGGCAGGTGTCTGCATCGATGGACAAGCCGGCCGCCACTTCTGGTGCCGCCTGCGCACGGTGCACCACATCACTGGCAGAGGTCAAGCGCCTCAGCGAGGAGAAGGCCAAGTTGCACCTCGAAGCAGCCGAGATGCGGGTGAGAGTTCCAGCTTACTTGCATGGGCAAGTCTGCACGTTAGCCACAATATTCAGGACTGTATATTTGTACCGGAAGAATTACAGCATGGTATTGAAGAGCTGTTGGATGCATATACATGCATATGATGAATTATTGGTTATAACGAAGTAAATTAAAAATAGTCTTTTCATAGTGTTAGAAATATATGTTTGTAACAATTTTTCGGATATGACAAAGGTGTTTTCGTGTCAGATGCAACTTTATTCATGAGGTGCGATCTGTAGTTAGTCTTGTATTGACTCACTGTTTGACCGTTATGATTGTTAATTACTTTTTCCCTTTTCTACTCTGCATGGTGAAAATGTTATTGCTACTTGCTGAGCTCAATGTTAGACTTGTAAACAGTAACGAGGCTGGGTGTTGTAAATCATTGGGTATCGGGAATCTGCCGCCGGATTTATAAGTACGCGAGCTTACACATTCGAGCATCATCATCATAATTTAGCATCACCATTTATTCACTCCCCCTAATGGTAACTTGACTGTGTGATGACTACTACTACTACTACTACTACTACTACTACTACTACTACTACTACTACTACTACGACGACGACGACGACGACGACGACGACGACGACGACAGTGTCGGCACAGAGTAGGCTACGAGAGCTTCGTATTAAAAAAAGAATTGTGGCAACATGCTGCGATTTTTTGGCATGATGTCATCTGCAGCATTCCTCGGTACCTGCACGCCTTGTTTGTTTGCGACAATACGCACCAACTTGTTTCCTCTACCATCCTCCGATTGCACTACTGTGCGACTGCATATGCGGCTAGAACACGCTTTATCTGGCTTGGTTCATTTGTGGGCTTAAGGGGAGATGCGATTAGGAAAAAAAAGTTGCGTTAATCTGTGGCCTAAGGCAGTGAAATTTTTGCTGTATATATAGGATTTTATGCTGATCTCAAATATGTAATTAGTTTTATAGTAAGTTGTACAGTTTTTTGTTTTGTGCCACGACAATGTGTAAAATATAATTCTTTTTGTAGACACTTCTTTTGCCAGTAAATATTTATCCTTCTGAGCCATTATTGGCTCATATTGCTCCACATTATCTGTAGAATGCAAATAACTATAAATAAAGTGCGTATAAGACATTTTAATGGACAAGAAAAATTGTATTGTGAGAAGTCTTAGAATGCTCAGACCATACTAATTGATTATTTTAGGTTCGTAATAAGTATATTTGGTGATATCACGTTTTAAAGTAGATACTTGCACTCTGCACATATTAAGGAATATGTGGGCAAAATTTCATCCCGATCTGGCTATCAGAAGTACCAAAAACATGATGTAAAAACTCATGAAGTTGCCCAGAATTGTATCTTGATAAAAACGCATTTTAAAGGTATCAGTGAAAGCTCATCTTTGCAGAAAAGATTTGTCATTTAAGATGATTTATTTCATCATGAGAGCTTGGCAATCATGGTTATTTTGAGCATGCGACTTTAGTGAACCCCCTCATGCGAAATGCAATGGCAAGCAGCCAGGTGACAATTTCCAGGGGACTCTAGACAATCAGGACTTCTTAGATTTTTAGTAGCCACCTTGTGCTCTTTAAAAGCGATTTTGACCTACTTCGAGTTTAATTACAATCTTCAGTTTTTTTGTCGTGAAAGTAGAGAAACTAAACTTGTGAAAGCAGATAAAAACGAAAAATATGTAATTTTTGAAAAAACTTGCGTTTTCGACTTGCATCTCCCCTGAACACTGTTGAACCTTTTTATTTTTTTTTGTTTTGTTAGTATCCTGTCAAGGGAATTTCGTGCAGATGGTTTTATGCCCTTCGCTCTTTGCATGTGGATTTCAGTCCCAGCACCAGCGACTCCTGGTGGCCTTGGAATCTCAGCGAAGGCAGGACAGCCAGTTGCACAGGGATGCAAACGGACTGCACTCGGTCGTGACGCGCCTCGAAGGTGTCGTCAGCACTGTTGAAGCCTCTTGCGCAGAGAGTGTGGCTGCCGTTCCACAGCAGGTGTGTCCGGTTTGATGTTTACTTCTGAGAGAAGATAAATTAGAGCGCAGCTCTTCGGCGCCCATTCTTGCGTTGAGCGGCGTCGTAGTTACCCATAGAGTTAACAAGGACAAAAGAGAGCAAGCGTGTAGCACTCGAGCAATGCCAGTTACTGTGGCAATATCTAACGAATGTTGCATTGCTACAACTGCGGACAGCCAAGCTTCAAACACATTTGTCATAGCCCAAACGCGAAGCTGCGCTCGGAATTCGCATTAGGCAGTATCGTAATCGTCGGTGAATTTTTTTAAAACATATGAATAGCATTTCCTTGTCTAGCATGATCGGTTTTAGTGGGGGATGTCACCCTTCCACAGGAGCGTTGCACATGCACAAGTGTGCGAGTAATGTCAGTGCAATGCATATGTACAATGGATGAGCGTAAACCTTTAAAAAAATGCCAACAAGGTTTGAAAAATCAAATTTGAGCTCTGATGCTCCAACCGAAGATGCAGTGCTCTAACTGCTATGCCAAAGGCATTGTCATATTGGGACACCTCCTATGGACATGTTCAGACATTGGGTATGCCTATGGTTTTCATGGGAATTTCATTCATGGTAGCCAGTTCATTGCATTTTTAGCTGCAATTATGCAATTTGCATTAACGATGATAATTGAAACTGGTCAATTTCTGCTGTTTTGTTTGTCATTAGGCTTAAGATGGCGCTTCATGCGCTGCGGGGAGGTTACTCTTAAAATTTTCAGTACTTATATACAGTTCCAAAATGTATGAGGACAAAAGCCGCCTTTCTAATTTTTCATTTCAAGCATTGCAAATACCATTTCGGGCCTTACAGCACAAATAGCAGCTCATTGTCTTTTGTTTCGTTTGTTGGTTTCACATGCTTTTTTCTCGTTGGCACTCCTACCAGGTTCTCGTCAAGCAGGTGGAAGAGCTCGAAGCTTTGCGTAGAGAGAACTGCAAGCTGGAAGAGGCCAATGCACGCTACATTGAAGAGATTGAGAAGTTGAATGCAGTAAGTTTACCCTTTGGGAGTGCTCCCGCGATTCACTTCTTTCATCTTTTTTTGTTCACTGAAGCGGGAGCGCAGGAACACACAACGGACGCAGGAAGTATCACACAACACGAGCGCTCACTAACAACTGATTTATTTTCACGTTGGAAAGACACATTTATACATAAAAGTGTGCATGTCAATAGGTTATGCCGACAGCATAATCACATGAACAAAAAAGATGAATTACCAACTAGCCCACCTTTCGCTAGTGCGCTAGTGTCTGTTCCTTGCATGAGTGTTGCTTTGCGCCTGTTAACATGTCTTAAGTTCAGTTACCATCAGATAGCCCAAATTTCTGCATTCACAAGTTGCATTGGGAGCTTGGTCTATGCTGCAACTTGTCACTTGACTCAACTTGCTGCGATCTTTGCTGCTAATCTAAGCAACTGAGGGGCTGCCTTATTGGTTGGGATGGGCAAATGTGAAAATTTCAATTTTGAAGCAAATTCTAGTGCTGAAAATGAAGTACACTCAAACCTCGATATAATGAACCCAGATATAACGAAATATAGCTTATAATGAAGTAAATGAAGAATACTCTTGCAACAGGTATAGTGTTAGGAATATACCTTTATAACGAATTTTCGGATATAACGAACTTATTTTTGTGCAAGATGCAACTTCATTATAATGAGGTTTGAGTGTATGAATCAAATTGAATATGCTGGCAATTTTTTGTGAAACACTGTTTCTAGGCAGTATGGCTGCTACAGTTTTTGTAGAAGTGACATGTCGCAATTCTTCCACACTGTGACGAGCAGCTTACTAGACACATTATGGCCTAGCATGTGCTTTGCCTAGTTATCACCGTTAAATCCTTGAAGAAAGCTATCGCAGTCAAGAGGAGCGTTGATATCATGATGTTATTTGTGTGCTTTATTGTACGTTAGCCCAGAGTAATGCTAGGTTTCCTTACTTTAAAGTATTTCTTCATAATATTGTGGTGTTAGTGTCCTTTGGTGATGGTCACCTAATCGTATCAGTGGTTTCCTTTGAGATAATTTTGGGACTTGGTTGCAGCGGGCTGTTTTGCCCTATGCACATTGCCACACACTGGCAACGGTGCAAGCACAGTGTTACAGTATTAAAGTGTTCCAAATGAGCTAATTATAGCATCATTCAAGAAGTGGCTTAATTCCTTTGACTTGGAAGTTAAAACATGTGTTGAATACATTGACATTTTTTTAGGGTCCAAATAATTTAAATAGTAAAAGTGATTGTGAAATCAAGTGCGAAATTCTCCAAATAGGATATTTGAAGTTAAGGGTATTTGCACAGCATGTGCGTAATAGCTGAAGGTGTAGCTTCTAGCTCTGTATCAACTTCAGTGATGCTAAAAACGATGCTTTGAACTTTGGAGCTCCTTCGTTTCATTGATTTTTCCCAACTTTGTTTCATCACTGTATAGGAGGTTGAGGAACTGACCAAGAAACCCAACGTCTCAGCTCCTTCCAATGCCGAAGTGAATGGTGTCAAGACGACACCGTAAGTTTGTTATTATGTATTATGTATTTAAATGTGTTGAGATAAGTTGCTGCCGTAGTTGCAGATGGGCCATTTATGGCCCAGTTGGTTCACATTTGTTTTGTTTTTATTTATTTTTTACGTAAGCTTGAAGTCTAAATAAAAAATAAACTTCACTTTTGCTGCGTTTAGCCGACACACAATGCTGTTGCCTACTTTGATAGACAATAGAAGATAGACAATAACATAGAAGATGGACAATAACAAGTGTTCATTACTGAGGTACTTGTGTAATTTGTTTGACGCTGTTTATTATTTTATGCTACTTAACGTGTTATTAACGCTTTACTTTCAAAATTGTTGGAAAAAACATTCCAAAATGGCAAGTTACCTTCTTTTGTCAATGCTCTTTGGAGTCTAAGTTAAACAAACATAAGAAATACATTTGAAACAGTGTGCTTGAAGGGTATAGGAAAAAAGATGAGTTATGAGAAAGTTGGCATTCCTGCACAGCTTGCAGAGTTACTAAACAAAATCATATTATTGCATAGGAGCACCCTCTGTGCATGAAAAAAGAGAATTGGACACATAGTCTTGATCGGTCAGTCTTTCGACAGAGAAACTGGAACATCCTGCCATGGACAGTCTCGCTAGTCGATGGCAGTGGACATCCGAAGTGTGTGAATGTGCTGTGTTCTTGTATGGGAGGTAAAGAGTTAAAATGGGTGGGGCCACTAATACTGTAGTAATGATGCGGGTGGCTTACTCCGTTGGATCGAAGTCCTAGGAAAAAATGTGCAGTGAGAGAAAGACGTGATAGCTGATGCGGCCGTGCCGTGCTCGCCACTTCATTAACCCCTTAAGTGCTTTATTTTTTTGACAATTTCTGGACCAGAAGTGCCTATTTTTTTTATATCTGATTTCGAATCTGATCGTACTAAAAAAGCACGTAGTCGATTTTGAAAAAATATTTGTACCACATACTTAGTCAAACCAACACAATAAAGTTTATTTCGGAACATTGCATAGAAAACCAGCTACCTGCTGCTAATAAATATAAAAACGCTATAAAAACTGTTGCAGGCGCGTCTTTTTCCTTCCCTTGTGTTGGCTAAGCACCCGTGTGCTATTTCACTCGGGAAGCTTCGGGACAGTGTGGAAAATTTCAAAACACGGAATAACGCAAAGCGGCTTCACTGGCGAGCACTCGCGATGTTTGCTTCCGAGTTGTCTTCATCATCACTGGATGAGCTGCTCAATTCCCCGTCATCGCTGTCTTCACTTCCGGTCACAATATAAACATCTGTATCCGAATCATCATCGCTCGAAGAAGATGACAAAGATGAAAAGCTTCTTTTTCGCGTTGGACGCGCCAGCTATGCATGGGTCGCCGCCACCGCACGCCATCTTTTCATACAAAAAGCATGCTCCTGCCGCAGAACAAAACAAAATCATTGAGTAAATATTGCCATCTAGTGGATTACACGCAATTTAAGCCGTAGACGAGTGTTTCTCGTCCTGAACGCTAGAGGGGGAGTACCTATTCCGCTAGGACGAGCTCTACTCGTCCAAAGCACTTTGGGGACAGTTTGCACTTGAGGGGTTAAATGGCAAACGCTAAAGTGGAGCGGCAACAGGCTGCAGCATCCAGTCCAGTTGGGATCGTGAGCTTTTCTTCTGGATCGCGCCTCGAGGTCTCGGCATGAGCTAAGCGATAGGTGAGGCACGGTTGTGGAAGAAATGATAATGATGATGACGAACGAGACTGGCAACGCTACAAACGATAGCATGTGACAGTGTTACGACGGCGCATGACACGACTGCACGTCGCAGGTCATCGCTGGAAGCCGAGCATCAGGCCCTGCTCGAGTCCAGCAGGGCCCTGGAGGCCCAGCTGGCAAAGACACGGGAGTTCCTCTCCACCAGTCGTGCCCGCTGCGGGGAACTGCAACTGCAGTTGCGAAAGGTAGGGCAAAGTTGCGAAAGGTAGGGCAGCTGCGAAAGGTAGGGCAGCTGCGAAAGGTAGGGCAAAGACTGGCTGGGCTGCCTTTCAATAGCAGCATTTAGGGGGCATGCATTTCATCCAATTCCTTATTTGCAGACATACACTCAAACCTCAATATAACGAACCCGGATGTAACGAAATATCGGTTATAACGAAGTAAATGAAGAATACTCTTACAATAGTTAGTGTTAGGAATATACTTTTATAACGAATTTTCGGATATAACAAGCTTATTTTTGTGTGAGGTGCAACTTCGTTATAATGAGGTTTAAGTGTACGACGTAACAAATTTGCCAAAAACTGGCTGGACCCATAGATGAGGGCTAGTTGCCGATTCAATGGCAAAAAATATTCAATAAAGAATACATAGTAAGATATGTCACATACATACATATTTTTATTATACTATGCAATTCGCTTGAGAGTCCGAGGAAATGCAGCATGCCGATAAACATTGTGAGTATCATTCATTTCCAATGTAAACATGTGGAAGCACTAGTTAGGAAAGCAGTATTAGAAAGTTACTATATAGACCATAAATGTGAACTTATGAAAACGCCAGATAACAAAAGTAACATTGCAAAGTTTCATTGAGTTGCAAACGCCAAAAACAATACTACACCACAACCGTTCACATTATGTAGCTTTATTCAGGCTAAGAAAGTATTTTTGAAGCACAGATAAATTATTCACCTGTTATATTTCTACCGGGAGTTTGCACCAAACTTTTGTCCCAGAAAATTGTAGCAAATACTGCCCATAAACGTTAAAGGGACACTAAAGGGAAATATTAAGTCGACGTTGATTGCTGAAATAGCGGTCCAGAAACCTCGTAGTGCTAATTTCGTGCCAAGGAAATGCATATTTTAAAACAAAATCACGTTTTAGTGGTCCGCACACCGTTAGCGCGCTTCAAATCACCCGCGTCACCCGCCTGAAAACGGAACGTCTGACGTAGCAGTTGCCTTGCCCAACGTTGCCCGCCTTTACTGCGCAGCCGCCGACACTAGCAGCAGCAGAGCGAAAGTAGTGGGAGCCACAGCAGCAACAGCGGTCATTGAACAATTTTCTGCTTGCTTGGTGCAACCGGGCTCCGCTAGATAGCGTCACCTATCCAGCCAAACCAAGCGAAAATGCAATTTTTGAACCACTCGCGCCTTTCCCGTAGTAACGCCAGGCGGTTCCTTTTTCTATGAATAAAACAGAAACGGACAAAAAGCATTTTATTACGTGTTGTAATGCACGGAAGCTTCTTTTTTTACTACGGCTGGTTTGATTACCAGTGATTAATTGTAGCCGGGAGCTGTGATGTCATTGGGATCAGTTCCTAGATGTCCCACTCATAGCGCATGTGGCGTCGTGCATTTACCTTAATTTCTCGATTAGTAGTGCACTGCTGTTGATAATATTGATGTTTTAGACATTCCCAAACATTGATCTTTCACTCTGATGCAAATTGTTATTTGCCTTTAGTGTCCCTTTAATAGTAGAAGGGAGGTTAAATTTTCTGTGTGTTTGATTTTTTGCTTTGTTTATTATTTGTTTTAGGCTAAGGCTTCCGTCTTCCACCCCCCCCCCCCTCTCTCTCCTTGTGTTGTCATTGAAGTGTTTGATCTGGGTTAAGACTTCGTGTGCCGCTATTGCTTACTTGCTGATGAGTACATTCCGCTGCGGAGGACTATGTTGCAAACTCGTTTCCACTTGCAACAAACGCAGACACACTCTGACGGCAGTAGAATGTAACTCTTGTGTAGAGTACTCACAGATAGAAATAGGACAATTTATGTAACTCTTGTGTAGAGTACTCACAGATAGAAATAGGACAATTTAGGGCTAAGTAATGCACATGTTTTCGTTTCTACCGTCGTCACTCTGGGTCATATCTGCGTAATTTCGATTCGAATGTGTAGATCAGAGCCAACATTATCTTTAGAGACCAGATTTGTTGAGACATGATGTGGTTATCTCGAGCAATTGAGCATGCAAGTCCTTATACAAAAAAATTTGATGTTGCGTTTGAATCCGTGAGTACTGTACATAGATCTTGGTTGATCCCATTGCAGATGGGGCCAAGAGCTTGATGTCTAATTAATTACTCTTCAACCTCGATATTATGAACTCGGATATAACGAAATATTGGTTATAACGAAGTTAACGAAGAATAGACTTGCGATAGATAGTGTTAGGAATATACTTTTATAACGAATTTTCGGATATAACAAACTTGTTTTCGTGTAACATGCAAATGTGTTATAATGAGGTTTGAGTGTAATACTGCTGCCTCATTGAGACTATTGCAGGAGTGGCATGAAGAGAAAACTTACTGGAATCATTGCAGTGGTAGTGGACGGTTGTTTCCCGGTAACAAACTCCAGGCTTCATTTGGTCGTAGAAAAAAGCTGTATTTAAGGTAGTCCGTTTCCCGTTTGTGTTTATGGTTTACATTTGTGCCACATGCAGCTAGCGGAGAAATGACCTCGGAGACCTGCGCAATTTTATTTAGGTGGCTCTGTTGCTGAGGCTTGGATTTGAACATTGTTGATTTCTAAGAGTTGCACTCATAGATGGGTAAACTCGCTCATGAGTCGACTCACCCGGACTCTGCTTTAGCCATGAGCCTGAGTCCGAGAGAGTCCGGGTGAGAAAAAATTTAGCGAGTCTGAGTCTGAAGTGGTCTGGTTGAGAGAAATTTTGGTGAGTCTGAGCCCGAGTGAGCTCCAAGCGCAAGATATATACATTGAGCCTGAATGAGTTCGACATTTTTTGCCGACCTATGTTTGCGCTATCGCCCCGTCTGCAGAAGGAAGACGAGCTGTCCGAGTGCCAGCTGGACAGCCGAGTGGCCAAACGGGAAGCCAAGCGGTTGGAGGAGAGCGAACGGCTGGCACGCGAGCATCGCGATCGTCTCCAAGAGGAGATGTCTGAGCTGCAGAAGCAGGCCGAGGAGATGAGGGCGAGGGTCACTCAGCTGGAGCACTCCCTGGCACGCGCCGAGAAGGAGGCCACTTCAGCTAAGCTGGCCCACGAGGTATTCAAACTTCACATTTCAAGCAAGTGTGTGTGAAGAGTAATTCTTGAGACCAAATTGAGTATGCCAGAGTCTACTCGAATACTGAATACATTAACAGTGAAGCTCCCTGCCTCTATTCTCCATTTCATACATCAGGTGTTACTCTGTGGAAGCTATGCAAGAAGCTTGGTCAGCAAAATGTATAACTCTGCACATCTCACACTTGCCTTTCGTCATTGTAAATGTTCGTGCAAGCCTCTGCGTTTGGCTCCAGCTGTGTGCTGCCGGGGCTAATTATGTGGGCCAGAATACGAAAAAAGAGACTCTAAGCGATCTGGAACAACCTACCAAGCCCCCCCTCCCCCCTTCCGGTGAAAGATAATTGGACAAGATTTTGGGGAGGGGGGGGGCTTGGTCGTTTGCGGACCAAAATTCAAGATGGCAACGGAAGAGCCTGTAAGAAGAATGTACACCTGTGCTTCTAATGAAATGTTTTATTGAATACGCACGCATGTATTTGCTTCTATTACTGAAAGCGGAGACAATTGTCTGTGAAACTTCACGTGTTACAACGAGAGGGGACAGGCGTCCTTCAAATATTATATTATATAATTCGCTTATAACCTCTTCAGTCCGTGGGTACCCAAATGGGTACATCTGAAAAACGCGCGCTGTGATCCCATGTTTGAAGACCACATGACGAAAATTGATGTTTCTGTGAGCGGAAGCATCAGTTAACAAAATGCCCACGACATGCCCCCGTATGCCCATGTTCGTGCTCGCAGTAAAAAGAAGTATGGCGGTGTCATGCGAGGATAGCGCGCGCAGTCGACCAGGTGAGATTAGATTTTTCTTAATTAATGAAATGCTAGATATATTTTGTTAAGCAGTGAATATAAACGATCACGATAGACTAGAGAAGGCGCCTGGAAATTTCGGACTTGTTCCTTTGAGTTGCCTCTCAGATAACTCAACTTACTTACCAATGTACCCAATTGGGTACTTCAGGTCACTGCGTTGAAAATACATTCAATTTTGTTTTGTGTTGCAGGCAGATTTCCCAGTGACTAGGAGATACAAGAGCTACTCTTTTAGAGTGATACTGACTTGTCTGATGAAGGCAACATTGTGGGTGAGCTGCACAGCAGCAGTGAATGGTCAGATAGCAGCAGTGATGATGATAATGATGCTGATGATGATGAAGATAATGATGCACCAGTCAGCTTCCAAGTTCAACGTTGCGGCTCGATTTTGAAAGACGTAGACTAGGCCCAATCGAAAAGGGGTTGAACACATGCGGGTACGCGTAGGTCATAAGAGGAGAAAAAAAAAAGTAGATGTTCAGTATCCCCATTGCAACAAAGCATGCAGCGACAATATGGGTGGTGTGGACCTTTCGGACATGTACGTGCCTTAATTCAGGACAGATATTCACAGATATTCATGCAAAGAAGTGGCCCATCAGGGTATTTGCCCTTTTTTTGGAACTAGTGGCAATGAATCCCAGGATCAAACGCAGGAATGACTGCAAGCTCATAGATGTTGCAGCAAAAACATTCTCGACCAATTGAAGTTTAAGAACAGAGTGGCGAAAACGCCAATTCACACACACGTCAAGCAAATGCAAGAATTCCAAAATGCACTAGAGCTGGATGTTCAAACTAGCTTATCTCTGGAAGTCCCAAAACATAGCAAAATGAGGCCCGATTTCGTATGCAGGGACATTTTTCAGGACATGTGCCCCCAAAGTTTCACATAATATGCCACAATGAAGATAACAGCGTGAAAACCCGCTTTAAACACCTTAAATGTCAGCTGTATCCTTGCCTTCTAAAGAAAAATGGCTCTGTTGATTTTTTCTCAGCTTAGGCCTGATGTACCCGAATGGGTACATCCATTTTCTCCTCTGAAATTGCAGTTTTTGTTTTTTCTTCTTCTGAGAAGTGTTTCGTGACCCCCCAAATGCTCAAAATAAAGAGTTTATACGAAGTTCACCTTAAGTAATTTTTCCTCAGGTCTGAAGAGGATAAAGAAAAAATGAGCATATTTGTCACGACCTAACCAGCACAATATTTTTTAAAAATTCAAACAAAGCCTATGCAAATTCCTTTTTTTTTTTGCTACAAAGGATATGGAAATAACTGAATAGTAGCAGGATTTGACTTTCAATAGAATGAAAGTGATAACTTGTAAACTATGCTACGTTTTAAAGTTTACTATACTTAGAGCATATCAGCCGGTATAACAAGCTTTTAAACTTAAAAATGAATCGATGGGAGGGTAATCTCTTTATTTAACCAAGAAGTGGGGCTACGCGGCAGTGCGGATTTCCCCCTAATTACGTGTTTTCACGGCCTAGCATCACTTCACTGCAGTGAAACCACCTTTACAGGGGTTACATGCGGACTATTATACATCTAAATAGATAATTTCACGGCTTAGCACCCCTACCTTGCAGTGAAACCACCTTTACAGGAGGTTACATGCGGACCATTATGCACCTGGATAAGTGCTTTCACGGCTTAGCACGCCTCCACTGCAGTGAAACCACCTTTACAGGTGGTTACATGCGGACTAATATGCATCTATTCGTTCGTTTCGAATACTTCGAAATTTTCAATAATTTAAATTCGAATCGAAGCGAATTCCAATACTGCAATATTCGTTCGAATATTCGCACAAGCCTAGTATTTATGTATTTTTACCGTTTCTATTTTGACCATGTATTTTACTAATTTCTTCTGACACTTTGGTTGCGGCTTTAACCTCATGGCTTTGCGCCGGGGGCATAACTTTGTAGTTTATTTTCTTTTGATTTGATCCACCTCCTGAGTTTTGTGGAACCTTGTTTTCTCCTCTCCCCCCTAACCCCTCCCTCTCCCCTTGCAGACTGAAAAGGCAAAGCTGGAAGAACGCATTCAGATGCTGAGGGACAGTTGTGTTGTAGGTGGCACTTTGTATCGATTGCCTGCGCATGGCTTCGTCATCCTTTCTTGATTCTCGTTTCCTTCCTGGCTTCATTAGCACACTTTTCTGCTTTTCTTTCTCTTGCTTTATGTTATTAAATGAGGTGATTTTGGGCTGCAGAAGGTCTTTACTGAAGATCTTTAGTTGTGGGACCAGTATAAATTACTATTACAGATGGCTCAGTGCCTATGGGGTTTTGAAACGTCACGCGAGATCTACAGATTTGCTTTTTTTGCTATGGCAGGTGCATTTCTATAGAGCTTCATTGCGAAAACATTTGCGCATTGTGCTTTTGGGTGCACATTAAAGGGGTACTGACACAAAATTTCGCGGCTGAGACAGCCTGCGGGTTCGATTCCCGTGAACATGTGTACATCATCTGCAAAATATCAACAGCGAATATAGCTTGGAAGGTATTTTAAATCAATTTTGAAGTTTGCGTGAGCGATCGACTTGCGTGAGCGATCCCTCGCGCTCCTGACACCATCAGAGGTGACCCTCGGTGACTCCCCTACTTCCCCTCACGTGACCACGCTGCAACAAGTTGTGATGACGTCATAGCGGCCATTTTCTTTTGCCGCGTTTGTTCCAGCGGTCTATACTTCTTGGCGGCTGGTCGCGAGTCCGTGGCCGCGGCGCACGCGTTGAAAGTTTTGTGTTTGGCGACACTGCTGTCCCGTTTCCTATTCGAAAGGACTTCTTGATGCGGGCCGTGCGGAAGTGCGTCACAGTTCTGTGTGCTGACGTGATCGAGAGCTGCGCACGCTAGGTGGTGATAGTTGCACCCGGCGGCTTGTCGTTTTTCGAGCTCTCTCAAACCGAAACTGAAACTGGTCGGTAATGAGGAGCCTGTAATTAAATATCTGTCGCGCTTGCAGCAAACGAGGTGCCGTGTTATGACTAACAGGACCCCAGCAACACATTGCAGCAAAAAAACGCGAGGCCAAAGTTTTTGTGTCAGTACCCCTTTAAAGATCACCGAGCGGTCACAATTATTCTTCGGCTTCCTTCATTGGCTACAGGGCACATCTTGCCTTGTAGCCAAGTGAGAAGCTTTTGAGACTTAAAGCCTCACATTTCAATTGTTTGCTGTCACACTGCTATGTCTATCAACAGTTGAACGCACTCATTATTAACTGCTTGCTCAACATTGGAGTGCATACCTGCCACAGTGGTCTATTGGTTATGGTGCTCGACTGCTCACCCGCAGGTCTTGGGATCGAATCCCGGCCTCAGCAGCCGCATTTTCGATGGAGGTGAAAATGCTTGAGGCCCGTGTTTTGTTTTGCTCAAAGCAATTACCTTGACGTAGCTTGATATCTAATTGATACCGTGTGTCGATAGTACTTGTCAGCTACAGCTGTCGCTTCTGTGCAACTATTGCATAACACAAATCAACCGTTTGATGGGGGGAACTTGCACCAGAGCCAGTCATTCACTATCATACAAAAGGTAACAATGTCTGTGAAGTTGATTGCTTGAATACGCAAGTCTCGCGCTTGCATGTTGCACAGCCATCTTGTATGTGACTTGCTTTCCTTTTGTGAAGATTCTTGGTAAGAACAAAAAAAAAAAAAAGTCCGACGGTGCATGGAGTCATTAAAGCTTTCCCTATCAAATATAAAGACTAGTCCAATATCTGCAAATGCTAGAAAAACATTCACAATTTGTTCTCTTAGGAATTGTCTCTATCTGAACTGAGCACATTTCAGTCTTCCTTTCCTATGCATTGCCTCGGGGTGTTCGTGGTGGCGGTTTTTTTCCCATGCCTGCACGTTGGCAATCACATGCTTTTCACGCATCTAACTTTTGCAAGAGCTGTGCACTCTGCTGATATTTAAGGTGTTGTATACGTACATGTATGTTTCCTGGATCGACTTTTCTCACTTTGCAGTCGACGAAAGATCTCGAAGCCAAGTGCGTCTCAAAGGCCGATGAATGCCGGGAGTTGACAGTGAAATGCAAGGTATGTGGAGCAGTGTGTTCTATTTCGCCAAAAAAAAAGGTAATCCGGTACTAAGGTTAAAAATGTTTACTGTAACTGTGCTACCTGAAACGACTGTGCCCATATAATTATAATGTACATTCTTGTTGCAGCTAGCATCACCATTCCCTTCAGATGCAAAGTGCAATTGCATACTCTCTGTTTGTAGAGTTTATCCAAAAAGATATATGTTCTATATTTCTTGTTACGATGTTTAAAGTATAGTATTTTCAAGAATGCTCTGCTTTTCTAAAAATTTCCTTTGCTGTAATTCTTTAGCAAGAATGGAATGGAAAGTGGAGAAAGAATGGAAAAGCAATAATGCCATGACATTCTTGCTTTTTCAGTATGATATTTTCAGAATAAGTGGTTTAATTAGTCGTTCACAATCGAGCTGACTATTCAGTAGCACATAGTCACCTCGCAAAAACCTGAACTAAAAGAACAGTGTTTCGTCAATAATAATAATTAAAAAAAAAAAAAAAAAAAAAAAAAAAAAAAAAAAAAAAAAAAAAAAAAACTTGAGGGTGGCTGAACCTCAGCCATTAAATTTAGAATTTATGGTCCTTTGAACAAGCCTTCAACATTTTGTCATACATGCTTGGAACAGTGCTTAAAAAATCTTTTTCATAAAAAGTTATCGAAGACTAAACTTCTAAATTTTGGTGGTAGCACTGCACAAATACTACCAGTAACTCTGCCAATGTCCCTGTTTAAGTTAAGGGGGGGACACTGTGCCTGAAGACTTTCCTAAAAGTTCCCTATCGATTTCAATGAAACTCACTGTGTTTATGTATATTTGTGTGCTGATTTAAAATATGCAATTTTTTTTCTTTGTACAATATGTAGTTTTTAAATTCCAGGTGCCATTTTGGGAGCCCTACTTTGCCTAAACTGAGAGAGTTACAAAGTAAATAAGCATATCAGAATGACCTGTAATGAGTGCAGAGTGCAAGAAAACTAGAATGGTTGTTCTATGCCCATTTGAACAAAAGTTGTGGTATGTTGAATATTTGTGACTGAGATCCCAGCTTGACGTAGACTCATTGGCGAATGTTCAACATGCCATAACTTTTGTTCAAATGGGTTTAGAACATCCATTCTTGTTTTCTTGCACTCTGTACTCATTACAGGTCATTCTGATGTGCTTAATTACTTTGTAACTCTCTCGCTTTAGGCAAACTATGGCTCCCAAAAAGCACATGAAATGTTTGATATTTTGAAAACTACATTCTATACTACAAAAATAATTGCATATTTGAAATCTGCACCCAAATATACATACAGTCAGCAAGTTTCATCTCAATCGATAAAGAATTAAAAAAAAACATTTCAGGACCCATGTGTCCCCACCATGTTGCACTAACTTCCTCTGAAGACTTCTACATTTTGGGACCGTCGCTTGTGTTTTCTCTACACATTGTAAATAAACCCATCACATCCGTAACAGCTTTGGTGGACGTGCGGGGTAATCCGACGCCCTGGACCACCCAGTCGCAGAAGACCTACGAAGAAGCAGACGTCTAGCCGGTCTACCCCCCGAAAACACAAGCGACGGTCCCAAAACCTCCGGTCAGCAATCCCTCGCGCCAGTCCCTCTTCTTCCTCTTCCTTTCGCGCTCTTTCAGCGCCGCGTACAATATTTCAAAAAGAAAGTAAATGAAAGTTAGCTCACTCAAAATGGTGATTGAGTGAAGTTGTCGATTGCAGATTCAGCAAAGCATTAAGGAAATAAATGTAAGTAAACTGGTAAACCAGATACACTTTGCATTGATCATATTTCAATAGCCGCCGTGTCTTGCATATCCCAGTCTTTTTGTGACGTCAATTCTCTCTGAAGGCCTGCCGCTTTCAAAAATGATGCAGCAGGCTCACTTTTGCTTTGATATGCTTTGATAACATTGTCGGAGCACTTGAATATGACTAATTTTAAAAAAGCGATGATGATAGAAAGAACAAATCTCCATTTTCTTTTGCTCTCGTACACATGGTGAAAATGGCAAAATATATGCGATAAAGTGAACACCTCGTTCTGCGTTAGCTAAAAAGTTGAGTTTTAATCCCCTTTATGTATCTAGACGAGGAATTTTTTATATCCATTCAGGGGATTAACACTTAACTTTTACTATATTAACTCTGCCTGGCTTTTTATCGTGGTTAACTTGGTTGTCCAGAATAAAACATTTTGACTGCAGCTTTGAGCAAGAAAGGCTGATTGACCATGTTTTTTTTAATGCCTTTAAAAAATGCGAAGTGAGCTTTTCTGCACTAATGATATTTTACTCGCTCATCTCTTTGTGCCCTCACCCTCAAACCCTCCTCCGTGCCGACGTTCTTACGACTGTGAGCAGCTCCTTTATGCCACAGCCTTGGTTTTGATGTTTTACTACTATATTTTTGTGTAGCATCGCCCCTGCCTCCCGTCGTCTTTTGCCTGATTGATTACTGGAGGCATGGTTTTATTTTTTCATCTTGAAGACTTTCTTGAATGCTTTTTTTTATTCATGTGCCTGTCTGGTTTTATGCAGTGGTCTTGCATGTCTTCATTTGCAGGACGTGGCGCTTATATATTTTGTGAAACTTATTTTTCCTTCTTGTGGTATTGTTTTTACGTGTAATGCTGTAGTGCATGAATGAAGTAGAGAGCATCCGAAGTGATAAACAGAGGGCAAGATCTTTCCTTGCATTTCAAAGTTGATAGCATAGTGTGAACAACAGGACATCATGCGAAGAAAACACAAGAACATGTGCTGTAAGGAAATGCAATAACTGCAGGATTTTAAGTAATGGAAGCACAAATAATGGGAACAGTATAAGTGTATTAAAAAAGTAACACACGTTAATCTATATTTTTTTTAATACATTGGGTTGGTGAAACCCATTTTTTTTATGCCTGCTGACAATGTATTCATTGATGACAGCTGCGTAAAATGTTTGGTTATCGTTTTGTAGGCTTTGGTAGTCGGGAAGTAACAAGTCTTGAAAGGAACATAGCCCACTTGCAATACAAACCCAAACATTTTAACGCTTAGACGGAAGATTAGATGAGTTTTTTTTTCGCTCATTATAGTAATGCAGCAGATTGTGAAGCTAACCATAAACTGTAACCGTGAAGGGGGGCAAAGTATATCGCGG
>JALIZH010009617.1:600000-902380 GCA_030522465.1 Rhipicephalus appendiculatus | reverse complement strand
CGGCAAGCGTGCACTTTTAGTTATATGATACATAATTTACTCATTGCTTCAACACTTAGGGTGCCTCGCACATTTAAAGTTTTTTTTTTGTCCTTTCAATAATGGCACCGTTTCGTGTCTCAGCACTGACTCTGACAGCCCGCCAGAAAGAAACTATCGCAGCTGTTCTCGACAGGCCCAGCTTTAGTTTTTTTTTTTATGCGGTAATGGCGAACGAAACTTGAAGCCCTATTCTTGGTCGATCACCTTCGCGACAAATATGTCATTTTCACGAGATTTCGCGTGACTTGGCACTGGACACACGGCTGTCTCCGGGCAACAGGGTTCCTGGCGCAGTAACAACAGAGCCACTGAACGAGAGAGGAGGAAGCACAAGAGTTCGAGAGGGAGCGCCATATGACCAATTTCGAAGCATGCTCGCACAAAAAGGAGGACTGAAGATAGAAGTGCTAAACACGTGACGAGCGTCAAGTCCTTGTAATGTCCAGTTAGACGCCTTAATTTTTATATGTCCCTCGCTATGGACGAGCTGGCCTCGTAAGCAACCTTTTTGGTAGAAGTGGCCAAGGAAAAGCCTAGCTTTTACACAATACGTCCACTCAATGCCATGAACCGAGCTGACTTCGTCGCAGTGTTTTTCCAAACTCTGGTGGATGGCGCTGCACATTTCGTTGGGAAGTTGAAGCAGAAGATAGTTTGTCGGCACGGGGAATTAAGACATGTCGGCAAGAGGTTCCCTCGATCAAAAAAAAAAATAATAATAAAAAATCTGAGCAGCATGAGCTAGTGGCGCAAGGCTGGAACCAATAGCGGAGCTAGTGTTCGGCCTAGCTTCCAAGTTTTTGCTAGTAATGACAAGCTTAGGCTGGAGATGCGAAGTTTTCGCTAATAGTACCATGCAGAGTCGTTTAATACTTGTTATGGTCACGAAACTGCCGTCTCAGTTTGATATGGAGCCAGCGGCCGCCGCCAGAGGCCCAGCTGTGCATAAGAGGGCATGCGAGCGCTTATCGCTGTGGTTGTGTGTGAGAAGCCTGGGTGCTCGAGCTTTCTAAACTTCCGTGATGGTCGCTTTACTTTCACGTAGCTATACTTTCAACACACAACATGCGTAAATGAGGCCCGAGTGCGTCGTAAGTCTTGAAATGAGTACCCGGGGCTAAAATAGCCGATCAAAACGCGCAGCTCGCGGTGCTTTCAGCCTAAACGACACAAGAGTTTCGAATTTCAGGCCCCATAATCATCAGTCAGGCACGGTGGACGGCGGGACTCCAGATCCATTTTCGATCATCTGATGCTTTTAACCAAATGAAAGTACACTGTCATTTTTTAGATGTGAAGCATCTTATGGCGAAGCTTAATCCGGTGGTGGTGGTGGTGGTGGTGTGCCGCGTGCCCACCCTTACTGCGCATGCGCAAACCCTTTAAAAAATAAAAATAAAAAACCTCCTCTCCCCTCTCTCTCTCCTCTAGGCATCCTTCCCCGCGGCAACCACACCCTCACTGCGCATGCGCCTCCCCTCCTCTCTCCCCTCTTACACTCCCCCCTCTCTCCTCTAGGCATCCCTGCCCGCGCCGTCTACACTCCCACTGCGCATGCGCGTCCCCCCCCCTCTCTCTCCTCTCCTACGCTCCCCCCCTCTCTCCTCTACGCATCCCTGCCCACGGCGTTCACACTCCCACTGCGCTTGCGTGTCACCCCCTCTCTCTCCTTTCCTACGCTCCCCCCTCTCTCGCCTCGCGACGCCGACGCAGGCAGCGTCTGCTAGCGAGTTTCTTGGTTGAAAAAACCGACTGCTCGTGCTGCACAACCGTTCACTGGCCACCCCGTATATATGGCAATGGACCTTGACCTCCAAGGTGGTGCCGGTGGGAGATTTCTCCTGTGCGTTGTTGAACAATAAAAATTCGCAGCGTGCGCGTTAACTAAAAGCGGAGTGCGGGTCTCTGTGTCCAGTCGGAGTCTTCTGCCTCTCATTGCCCATTAGCAGCGATTGGCATGTTCCAGTAGGAAACACTGCTCCATCACTGCCTGCTTTGCGCCTCCCCAGTTTTCTCTCCTGCGTAACGCTGCGATGAGCACCAGCGTCAACGCCGCCAACAGTGTAAGCGTTAGCGCCCGCTGCTTCACATCTACACATGGTTCCCTTTAGCGGGAGATGGTGTAATTTTTTTTCTCTTTTTTAGATGCGAAGCAATTTATGCTCGGGGCTGTATCCGTCCCTCCCGCGTCCCCCGTCCGCCGTCCCGCGTCCCGTGTCCCGCGTCCGGTCACTTTCATGAAGTAGGGAAGCAGCCACTATGCGAACCAGACACTGTAGTACAATAAGGCTGTCAACCACCGTCACAGTCATGAGAATAATGGCAAAGAGCACAAAGTGGCTGCTTAGCAATGGCTAGGCAGGTGGTGGGTGCAAGCAAAGGATAACCCGCTCTACCGGTGGTCTCTGTCGCCCACGTTGACTCCATTCCTTGATCTTGCTTGCATGTGTTTGCGGGGGGCTTTGTCCGTCCCTCCTTCCCGCGTCCCACACCCCCCTTTCTATCCTCTCCTACGCTCCCCACCTTTCTCTCCTCTAGGAATCCTCTACTCTACGGAGCGGCGCCCGCGTCTCCTTGACGCCATTCCTTGATCTTGCTTGCATGTGCTTGCGGCGGCTTTGTCCGTCCCACGTCCCACCCCCCTATCTCTCCTCTCCTACGCTCCCCTTCCTCTCCTCTGGGAATCCGCTACTCTACAGAGCGACGCCCGCGTCCCCTTGACGCCATTCCTTCATCTTGCTTGCGGGAGCTTTGTCCGTCTCACGTCCCACCCCCCTCTCTCTCCTCTCCTACGCTCCCCCCTTCCTCTCCTCAGGAATCCATCTACTCTACGCCGCGGCGCCCGCGTCCCCCTTGACGCCATTCCTTCATCTTGCTTGCATGTGCTTGCGGCAGCTTTGTCCGTCCCACGTCCCACCCCCTCTCTCTCCTCTCCTACGCTCCCCCTTTCTCTCCTCTAGGAATCCTCTACTCTACGGAGCGGCGCCCGCGTCCCGTTGACACCATTCCTTGATCTTGCTGGCATGTGCTTGCGGGGGGCTTGTCCGTCCCTCCATCCCGCATCCCCCCACCCCGACAGCGCATGCGCGTCCCCTCCTCCTCTCCTACGTTCCCCCCTTTTCTCTCCTCTAGGAATGCTCTACTCTACGGAGAGGCGCGCACGACAGGTGGTGCAACAGCTGCATACTCCGCTGGGGGGCGCCACGGTAGTTCCGCGTATGAAAATGACGGGGAGCGGCGACGTTTCTCCCTCTCAAGCCAGCCATCACCCCGCAGCTTCGAATCCATACATGGGTCCCTCTAGCGGGAGATGGGGAAGTTTTTTTTTTTTTTCACCCGGCAGCGAAATGCGTTCGCCGTGGCCTGGTGAGCGCCGTTAGTCTCGACGCTTTAATAGCTTCCACTTTTTAATATTTGCCTAAAATTAAGTTCTACGCACTCGCAACAATGCCCCAGCGGTGCCACTTGCAAAAGGAAGCAAACATCTGGGATTTTGCACCCACATTCACCCGTAATAAATCGCGATTTATTGATTGTGCCGAGGGCTGATTGTTCGCACAGCACGCCTGTTGAATTTTCTGTAAATCTGTGAGAAGCGTTTTAACAGGCGATCAATAAATCTTTATTGCAAGGGCTGCTTCTGTCAAATGACTTCGTCTAATGACCAAGGAACTGAAACAAAGGTGCTTCGCCAGCATAAATTTTTCGCGGACGCGATGTCCACTTCTGAACAAGCTTTAGGCCATTGAAATTGGAATCGCAGGAAGCGAAGATGTCTGTGGCATCGTTGTGTTTCGTGCCCATACCCGTGCACATCGATTCAAAATTGTAATCACCACCATCTAGCATTGGTAGGACCCACTTTGATATCTTGCGCTGCTCCTTGTTACTCAGTAAACCAAACGCGCTTTTTGCCTATTCTTTTATTTATTTATTTATTTATTTATTTATTTATTTATTTAATAATACCTCACAGGCCCCGGATGAGGCATAACGGAACCGCCCGCAGTCACGCAAAACATGCTCGGCATCGTTTTCACACACTCTCACTTCAGGTGACTCAATAATAATAATAATAATAATAATAATAATAATAATAATAATAATAATAATAATAATAATAATAATGATAATAATAATAATAATAATAATAATAATAATAATAATAATAATAATAATAACGCAGCAGATGCACAGAAAGCACAGCAACCATCAGCTCGTGTGGCCCCGCGTAAGCGTGTCGGCACGCTAACGATGCCCTCTGTGACGCAGTGGCGCCGCGTTGCGGCAGCTTTGGGCAGCGTATGAAGCTGCCCCATTGCGTGAAGGCGAAGTTTCGTGACGATAAAGAGTATATCAAATGACTCTGGTAGTACTGGGTATGGCTAGGCTCGGCTATTGTTCTCCGGTTTCGGTCGGTTCCCCACTCTGCGCACGTGTTACGAGGTTTTGGCGGGAACATGTCACGCGGCGAGCTATTACGTGATGTTGTCATTTTTGTCACGTGGCTAGCTGTTACGTGGTTCTTGGTGGGAACATGTCACGTGACTAATTGTTACATGATACGTGATTTTCGTCACGTGACTAGTTGTTACGCGACTTTTCATAATTTTTATTCACATGACTAGTTGTTACGGGATTTTAGTCACGTGACTAGATGTTACGTGATTTCAGTGAAGTGACAAGCTGTTACGTGGTTATTGGAGGGAGCATGTCACGTGACTAGCTCTTACGGGTTGTTACGTCATTTTATTGCGATAGCAATTACACGGAAGGACGCTCTCGGTGGATTTTTGACGTCGCCGTCATGTCCCGGATATGTATATACATGTACATATATAAAAAAGGCACAAAGAAACATGAATCAGCAGAAAAAATTCCGAAGCACCCGACCGGGGATTCCAACCAGCGACCCTTCGCTCCACAGCGCGCCGCCTTAGAAACTATACCACGCGCCACGCTCGCGCCGGCATGTAAAAATTGGTACGATGAGACATTTCTGCATGACCAACATAAATGACAGGTGGTAATATGAAAATCATGACCTGCATGTCATGTACAACATAATTTACATGCCACGCTCATGGTGCGCTGACGGCCGCTTCACTAGCTTGATATACACCAAATTTGGTATTGCGTGACGTGACTGTATGACGAACATGAATGCCAAGTGGTCATGTGGAAATCATGACATGTCATGTGCAAAATGACTTGCATGCCACACTCATGGTACTCCCGTGGCCGTTTCGCTAGCTTGATGTACACCAAACGTGGTATTCAGCGACGTGATTGTATGACGAGCATAAATGACCAATGGTAATACGCAAATTATGACATGTCATGTGCAACATGACGCATGCAACGCTCATGTCACTCTCGTGGCAGTTTCGCTAGCTTGACATACATCAAATTTTTAAGGCGAAAAACCTTTATTGTCTCATGCTCACGTCCGTCCGTCTGTCCGTCCGTCCCTCCAGCCGTGCCCTGGCACGGTGCCAGGTGGGCACCGGGGCGCGCAAACGGACAGCAGTCGCTTTGGAATCTACAGCACTCGCGCTTTGCTTGCGTAGTGTGATGTGCCCAGCGTCTCTAAATCATGCAAGGAGGGAGACGCGCGCATCACGTTCCATTCTGACCGACCCCGTCTCAGTGGGACACAGGCGTTCGAGGAACGCACTTTGGAATTGACAAAGTGTCCGTCAATTTAAACGCTGGAATGCGGATGGCGTCTGCACGATGCGCGAAGCGCGAGAATACGACGCAACGCATGCGATACAGAAGCAGATTGGTCTCGCGTCTCGCTGCGATTCGAGGTAAAAAATTAAGCGAACAGAAGTGGCAGGTGGTAACATGAAAATCTTGGCACGCATGTCATCTACAATGCCAATTACATTCCACGCTCATGGTGCGCTTGCGTCCAGTTCGCTAACTTGATATACACCAAAATTTGTATTGCGCGACGTGACTGTATGACAAACACAAATGACAGGTCCTAACATGTAAATAATGACACGCATATCATGTACAGCATGATTTGCTCCTTGCTGGCTGCTTCGTATTACATCGATTCCCACAGTGCGTGGGATCTGCCGGTTTTTTAGTTTTCGACTGGATAAAGCACGTGAAGGGATTATTTTTTAAACAATATTTTAAATCAGTTTCTGTTGTGGCGAATGAAGTGAACAGTCGGAATAAGAAAATTTCTAGCGTCAGATTGCGCTGCTCAGTTTTGGCATGCACAAGCAACTCTGGGCGCTGCCAGGAGACACGGTCTCACCGTTAGCTTCTAAGTCGGAACCCAGCGCAGCAATCTGCCATAAATTAATACAGTTTTTCTCTCTCTCTTCGTGAAGCAGAGGAACGCGTGGTGGGCGTAAATTTTATGCATGCACGCCACGCAGGCTTTGTCCGCCTCATGAACGTGCCGCAATTCCACCAAAGGGTCCATACTTTGTCAGTTTGCTTTCAGCAATAACCTACCGCATACACAGCTGCTATCTAACGTTTGATGTAATATATTACCACAATGTTGGGAGCAGTGAAACCTAAAATTATTTTATTGGACACAATCACTCAAGTCGATCGTTTGACCAAGCATCGTCTGGTCGGGAAGAAGCATGAAGAACAAAAGAAATGAAAGAGCACCGGCCTGAATTAAAAGGTCTAAAACATTAAAAATTGACGTTTCGGCTACCGTCCAGCCAAAATGAAAAGGTTTAAAACAATAAAAATTGACGTTTCGGCTACCGTACGGTAGCCGGAACGTCAATTTTTATTGTTTTAAACCTTTTCATTCTGGCCGGCGCTTTTTCATTTCGTTTGTTCTCCACAGTTTCACTCAAGTCGCTAAAGTCTTTATATCAAGCAACAGTTCCACCTCACCACGCCTCCTCGTCTGCAGACTCTTCATTGCTTTGCGCACATGCACTGCTTCTTGGCGTGAACGCCGAGGAGTACGCTTGCATGGTTCCAACTTTTCTTGTTACTGTGTCAGGCAGGTCATAAATGTAGCAGCACTTTCCAAGACGGCGAAGTCCGCTACGAACATTTAAAACCGCGTTTGTACTGCCAGTGCTGAGAAAATTTCTGAGCTTTGTTTTAACCATGCTTAGTTGGCTAAACACTCTTTCCACCTCTGCGTTTGAGTGCGGCAAGGAGAGCACATCAACTGCGAGCTGCGCGAGCTCGTGAAACGGGTTCGAGCCAGCTGCATCACGGTACGCAATGACCTCGGACCAAAATGCAGTGATGTCGGTGGTGTTGGCCCAGTCCACCAGGGTTAGCTTCTCCCACTGGGTGTCCACGAGATCTATCTCGTTTGGTTGTACATCAAAATGTTCCGCCAACTCCGTGATAAGCTCCTTGAGTACTCGCTAGCATGCTCCCACAGACAGCCGTGCCATGATCTGCAATATTTCGAAGTTCGATGGCAGACGTTGCCGGAGCTCACTTGATAGCTTGACTGTGAAAGTAACGCATCGCTGGCGCACCAAGTCGACTTCAGAACCAGCTG
The DNA here is from genome assembly GCA_030522465.1 of Rhipicephalus appendiculatus. Lineage (NCBI taxonomy): Eukaryota > Metazoa > Arthropoda > Arachnida > Ixodida > Ixodidae > Rhipicephalus > Rhipicephalus appendiculatus. Next base: position 894,825 of record JALIZH010009617.1, on the reverse strand, counting down.
GTAGCGTGCTCGCGAGTTTCTCGAACTCGTATCCTAAGTATGGCTTGGGGTCCAGGTGACCATCGATGGGCTGTCACAGCGGATCTATATTCGCCGTTGGAATGAGCACTTTGCTGCAAACCGTCTTAATCAGGAGCGTGAGGTCTTCAAGAAGCTTTGCGGGGTCCCCATCGTTCCTCTCGTAGGCCTTAGTGGTACGCTGAACTTCTCGGCTGAAGGTAGAGTAGGTAAAGCTTATTCAGCGGATCAGAGTACATCTGATACAGGAGTTCTGCGGTATAGCATCCCTCCGTTGATCTAGCTAGTGGAAAATGTTTCAGCAACATGTCCCATTGATCGAGGACTCTGACGACCGCCGGCTCCAAAGATATCCATCTGGTATCGCACGCCCTTGGAATTAATAGTGGTTCTTCCCCATCGCAGAGACTCCTGTAAAGCTGACTGTACGCGGCCTCGCGCTTTGAAGAATGAGAAAACCACATATGCGTTTCGCGCACCAAGAAGTCCGCGTTCCTGGGAAGCTTTCCTTGAACAGCGTGGCAAAGTGCCAGTTGCAGCGAATGGCAAGTACATCTTACCCTTATCAAGTTCGGGATTTGCCACTCACGCTTCATTGTCTCGAAAATATAGTTGCTGACGCCCGTATTCACCGACGCGTTGTCGACTCCAATGCCGAGGATTGTCACAGCTGTGCCATCGTCCAATTCGATAAGCGCAAGGAACGTTGTCACAATGCTCTTCTAAGCAGCACAGAAGTATCGCGCCACTACACCCAGTAACTTGGTGGTCGAAATATCTGTAGCCTCGTCGATTATCAGGCTGTATTTCGAGTCCCCGTTGTCAGCCACCAAGAGCTCTACGAAGTGCGGAGATAACACATTTACTATGATCTCCGTGCACTTGTTCCGGTTCATGCACATGCCTGCTGCACTTTTGCTGTCCATAAACTGTTTCTTGCAGAGTGCTGTCAGGTCTGGCGTGCTCTTTTATAGCGAAAAGCTTCGCATAAAATTCGCTCCTATAGAAGGCACATTGGGCTTTTACTTTTCATAACCAGCCTTTAAACTTGAGCAGAGATTCCCAGATTTTTCTATAATGTTGGTCATACTTGGAAGGCGTAATAAAGCTATAAACAGCGACTTGGCATACTTCAACGCTTGAAAGTCCCCAGAAAACTCGCTAAGACTATAAAGAGATAGAAATGTCGCTTCGACGACTCAAAAGACGCTAAATTTAGCAACTTTCTCGCTAAGTTCACACTACTGGAGGTTACGGAGGGGCCTGTCTTGAACCCAGGCCCTCTGCGTGGCAGTCGAGTATTCTACCACAGAGCCACGCCTGTGCTTGAAACTCCTTCGCGAAAATACCCCATGCAGGCGTCACGACGGGCAAGGAATCGCGTTAACAGATTTAATACAGCGCGGTAGAAGAGTAAAATAACAACCAGGCGTCACGCAATGCGAATTGCGTAACGATTGGGTGGTTTAAAGCTTCGCACCCGTTAAAAAGGGCTAAGCCATAATTCTTCATCCTCGTCACCCACAGATTCAACAAAGTGCACATAACGCCATACACATGCGTAGCGGGTAATTCGCTTCTCCCCAGAATGTTGAATAATGGCTTAGTGGGTACTACTCTACTTCGTAAAATTAATATGCTTAATGGTGTAGTGGATACATTGCAACTGTACTGGCAACACTTAGTCGCCCCAAGAGAGCTTACAACGGGATCCAGACAGGCCGCTTCTCCAGCTTTTGCTGCGACTGTGCTGCGTGTTCTACGCAAACCTGGCGGTTTATTTTTAACGCGAGAGCCTTAAAGAGCTCGTTTCGCAGAAATTGCGGCGTCGGCGTCGGCGTCGTTGGTTGTGAGCTAAAAATCATCATCATGTCCGTGACCGAAAAATCGAGAAAGATGAAAATAAAATAAGTAATAAAAACACAGCAGATCCCACGCATTGTGGGAATCGATGTAATGCGAAGCAGCCAGCAAGGAGCAAATCATGCTCTACATAACACGCATGCCAATAATTTACATGTTAGAACATGCCATTTACGTTCGTCGTACAGTCACGTCACGCAATACCAATTTTGGAAAATATCAAGCTATCGAAACGGCAGTGAGCGCACCATGAGCATGGCGTGTATATCACGTTGTACATGACATGCATGTCATGATTTTCATGACATGCCATGATTTTTATATTACCACTTGACATTTATGTTTGTCATACAGTCACGTCACACAATATCAAGTTTAGTGAATATCAAGCTAGCGAACTGGCCGCGAGCATGCCATCAGCGTGGCATGCAAGTCATGTTGCACATGACATGTCATGATTTCCATATTAACACTTGTCATTTATGTTCGTCATACAGTCATGTGACGCAATACCAAATTTGGTGTATATCAAGCTAGCGAAACGGCCGCGAGCGTAACATGAGTGTGGTACGCAAGTCATGTTGCACATGACATGTCATGATTTTCATATTACCACTTGTCAATTATGTTCTGCGTACAGTCACATCACGCAATACCAAATTTGGTGTATATCAAGCTAGCGAAACGGATGTCAGCGCACCATGAGCGTGGCATGTAAATCATGTTGCACATGACATACACGTCGTAGTTTTTCTATTACCACCTGTCATTTATGTTGGTGATGCAGAAATATCTCATCATACCAATTTTTTTATATATCAAGTTAAGGAAAGGGGCCGCAGGAGCACCAGGGCCATGGCGTGTAAACCATACCGTTCATGACAAGTTATTCATTATTTTCATGATATGACCAGTCAATCATGTTCGTCATAGAGTCTTGTTACGCCATATCAATTTTGGTATAAATCCCAGTAACGATAAGGTCTGGAGAGCACAATGTCGTAAGCGGCTAGATAGATAGATAGATACGCTCAAAGTCGCCGAAGTTCGCTAAGAAATGCTTCGCATTTAAAATTTCCGGGTTCGAGTGAAGCTCGATCCCTGGCCGTCTTCGTGGCAAGCAGGTGTTCTACCATGAAGCCACAATATTTGTGGCTCCGTGGCAGAACACCTGCTTTGGAAAAAAACACTACATGAATGTCACGTAGTGGAAGGAGTCTCCTTAATGTGTCATATATTGCGTGGAAGGAGCGTAAAATCCCACCAGGCGTCAAAAGCTGCGAATTGAGCAACGAGTGGGTGCTTTAAAGGCCCACCCATTACAAAACGCTCAGACATATTTAATCATCATCATCAGCAGAAGTATCAACAAAGTGAACAGCTGCGTAGGTTCGCGTGTTGCCCCACGGACGCGTAGTGGGCCATTCGCTGATTTGCAAAAGGAATAATTATGGCATAGTGGGCACTTAACAACTCTGCTTGCAATAGGCATTCAGTGATACTTTGAAACGGCCAGTGTAACGCGCACAGTCGTTCGTTTCCTAACGGCATGGTTGGCGCATGCACCGAGTACCCAAGCAGGCTACCATCACAAGGCGATGCGCACGAGTCCCGATTAGGCTATCTCGATGGGCTCTTGAAGGCAAAACTCAAGCGTCCTCCAATTTTTAGGGGCGAAGCTCCTTATGGCATCACCTGGGCGGTTCTCGGTTGTCGATGCATCCTGAGTAGCCAGTAGCGTCTCCCTTTTGTATGCTAAGGGAGACGCTAGATGATGTACTGCGCAGAATTCGCGGAAGGTTCACGGTTTACCGATGAACCTCCGCAGCTTCGCCCACTCATCATAATTCACTCCGGTTCTCGGTTGTCGATGCATCCTGAGTAGCCAGTAGCATCTCCCTTAGCATACAATACATGGCGCTGTCCCATAGAGATGCATGCAAACTGCAGTTGGGTGACGATATACTAGATGGCGTCAGTGGTTTTTCGTATACGTTGATGATTAAAGATGATAGATGGCGCTGTTATAATAAGACAATGCGCTGTGACAGTACGTGATATGTATCGCCCTCTCCTCTCCTACGCTTCCCCCCTCTTTCTCCTCTAATACGGTCCCCCCCCCCTATCTTGCCTCGCGGCGCCGACGCAGGCAGCGTCGCGAGGCAGCGTCGCGGCAGCGTCTTGATTGAAAAAACCGACTGCTCGCGCTGCGCAACCGTTCACTGACCACCGCGTATATATAGGCACTGGATTTCGACCTCCAAGGTAGTGCCTGTGTGAGATGTCTCCTGTGCGTGATTAAACAATAAAAAATTCACAGCGTACATGTAAAATTAAAGTGAGCTGCAAGTCGCCATGACTCTCATCGACCTCATCGACCTCCGCAGCTTCGCCCACTCATCATCATTCACTCCGTGGATATGCTGTGATTTTTTCCTTTTTCTTTTCTTTTTCTTGTTTTTTTTTAAAGAAGTGCGCAGTATATAGCACTCACATCACAAGGAAGACAGATATCCAGCATGCGCAGAAATTCCTTTTCTTGGTGAAGCAGAAAGACCGAAAGCAATGTTTCCACACTGATCACAAAGTTTGTCTATCAGGTTGGCTTCCACGATCTCTCTTGTAATTGGTTCCCGGCCTCTGTCGACACCACAGGACTTGTCAAACATCGTAACCCACCCGCATGGAGAACTGCGATGAGCTGAATTGCCTTGCTTGTATTTTCTACGTTGTATTTGTGCTCAGACAAACTTGAACTGAGACGCCTACATAGCCGACCTACATACACTTTACCGCACACAATGGCACGCGATACACAACGTTAACTGTGCACTGGATAAACGCATTGTTGTGCATGCTGCAACTATTTTCTGTTCACGTCAATGATTCAGCAAAGCTTGGACAACTGAACTGGTCAAGAGTACGTAGCATCTTGTGGTGAAGTGTACGTAAGTTAGGCGGGCAGGTGCCTCAATTCAAGGCTGTCTGCGCGCAAATACGACGTAAAAAAATGCGTTTAAGGAAACTGTTGTTCGTGCGGGTTCGTTCGGATTTTTGACGATTCGTGTGCTATCTTCCGAGGACGGTAACAGATTACAAGGGTCATTTTCGAAGCTGACCTGATTCACCAACTTGATCGGTGCGTCAGTACCCCTTTGATCTTTCTTTTAGACAAGGAAAAAGAATTTCTGCGCAAACTGTACATTTGTGCTCCTTGTGATGACAGCGCTATAAATTGTGCGCCTTTGACAAATAGACTAGGCGGAAGAGGGCGCTTTTAACAGCTAAGCTTTTCTAGCTCGGCGTAAATTGCGTTACCGTGCCCGAAAACTATCACATTGCGAACGGGCATTTGCCACAGAATATGGGCAAATTCCACTACTAACGGTTACGGCGGGGACTGTAGTAACCATGATGGGTGAGAGAACGAGTACACAGAGAGAGGGAAAGAAAAAAAAAAGAGACGGAAATAAATATATAAAGAAAGAGAAAAATTCTTGCCGAAAAAAAAATTAGGGGTGGGAAAGGGAAGTGAGCCTGAGGAGGAGAAATGTGATGGTGAGGTGGAGGGAAAGGAGGCGGAGGGGAGAGAGTTAAGCGTAGCACAGAAAGAATGAGGAAAACAGAAAGCGAGAGAAAGAAATACAGAAAAGAAAAAGAGACAAAGAGAACATCAACGAAAGAGAGAGCAAAAAGATAGAAAGAAAGAGAAAGCAAGCATCGCGTCGTCTAGATACCGTACCACCTGGCCAAGCCGTCCATGCACAGTAGCTAAGCCGCGCCCACAGACGGATACATCGCGCGCAACCTCCGCTGTATAGTGCATAGCCTGGCTGCGCCCGATCGTGACGAGCCATCCATGGGGCGTGCTAAGAAAGCGCGTACTCCCGAGGGGGAAGGCGCGCATCTCGAAGCTAGACGTGTCGGTCGACGGGGATTACAAGTGGCGACGGATCCGTGCTTAGCAGTGCCAAGCTCTGCTCGACTTAGTGCAAACTGCCCGCATTTTTTGTCACTTGTGTGTTCACCCGTTCTTGATGCGCGGTTTTAGACGACAGCGCGCAACTGACTATAGCACCAATTACCGCTCTTGCCTCTTCAGCAGAACGATCTAGTTTTTATGACGCATACAACATGGCCTGTGAGATCACAAAGGCTTGCGCTCGCGCGGTCTAGTGGGCCACACGTGCAGAACTGTAACTTGTGACACTGCGTACTGAATCCACGATACAATTATTTATTTATTGCAAATGAGTTCTGCGGAAACCCGCAAAGGGGCGGAAGGGTTAAGAAAGGGAAAATTGACAACCACCCGTTTGTAGCACGAAGCCACAAGGAAATTCGTACGGATTTCTCAGAAAGAAAAGCCTCTTAGTTGCCGAAAAATTCGTCCTGGTCCGGGGTTCGAACCTGGGACCAACGCCTTTCCGGGGCGGTCGCTCTACCAATTGAGCTAACCAGGAAGCTAGCAATTGGCAGCGCGAGGGCGAATTCATCGACAACTCGAAGCACATGGACACAAGTATTGCAAATGACTCATTTGCAATACTTGTGTCCATTTGCTTCGAGTTGTCGATGTACGGCTTGCATACGCCACGACATATTCCGGGAACCCTGGTTTGCGCTGCGCAAGAACAGCGCCGAGGCCATTACCACTGGCGTCCGTATGCACCTCTGTAGGGGCCGTAGGGTCGTAGTGGCGTAGTATGGGAGGCGACGTCAACAAACGACGGAGCGTTGCGAAAGCGTCGTCGCACTTTGACGACCAGGAATAGAGAGGCCCGTTACTTCCGAGGAGCTTCGTCAGCGGCGATATGATAGTCGCGAAGTTTCGAATGAAGCGAAGAAAGTAGGAACACAGGCCTACGAAGCTGCGCAGTTCCTTGACGGACGTCGGCTTGGGGAACTCGGTCACGGCCCGAAGCTTGGCTGGATCGGGGAGAATTCTGTCCTTGGACACGACGTAGCCGAGTATTGTCAGCTGCCGTGCTGCAGATCGGCACTTCTTTAGGTTCAGTTGCAGACCGGCGTCACTCCAGCGCGTCAAAACATGTCGCAGGCGTTGAAGATGCTTGGAGAAGTCCGGAGCGAAAATGACGACGTCGTCGAGGTAGCACAGGCACGTGTGCCATTTCAGGTTGCGCAGAACGGTATCCATCATGCGCTCAAAGTGGCGGGCGCATTGCACAGCCCAAACGGCATGACGTTGAATTCGTACAAGTCGTCGGGCGCGACAAAGGCGGTCTTCGGTCGAGCGTCTTCAGCCATAGGTACTTGCCAGTACCCTGAGCGCAAATCGAGAGATGAAAAGAATTCTGCTCCTTGCAGGCTGTCAATCGCGTCGTCTATTCGCGGTAGCGGATACACGTCCTTACGAGTGATCTTGTTGAGGCGTCGGTAGTCCACACAGAACCGCACAGAACCGTCCTTCTTCGCAACGAGAACGACAGGAGACGCCCAGGGGCTGTTAGAGGGTCGAATAACATCGCGTCGAAGCATGTCGTCGACTTGCTCGTTGATTACACGGCGTTCTGTGGGGGATACGCGATATGGACGTTGCCACAGTGGTGGTTGGGCGCCTGTGTCGATGTGATGCGTAACGGCGGACGTGCGGCCGAGTGAAGGTTGAGCAACATCGAAAGAAGAGCGAAATTCTTCCAACAGGCCCAGAAGCTGGGAACGCTGGACCGGCGTAAGGTTGTCGGGAATGGAGGACCCAAATACATCAGCAGATGATGAAGCAGATGTGGAAACAGCACTGAGCGTACCGGAACTTGGGCAGTGCGTGTCGTAGGGTTCATCCATAACTTGTGCGTCTTCGATGGGTTCCAGGCTGCCGAGACATTCCCCTCGCACCAACGTAACACTGTACGGGCATGAATTCGTAACATAAATAGAGGTGCTGCCGTGAGTGACTTGAACGGTCGCGAAAGGAACCAGCAAGCCTTTCCTCATGAAAACACGGTCAGATGGCGAGAAAAGTGCAACGGTGTCGGAAAGACTGGCGCAGTAGACCGACACCGCCGTTAACGAGTTTGCAGGCACTTTGGTGTCGTCTCTGACGAGTACCTTGCTTGCAGCCGATGGACTGTCGGCCGGCGTCAAATCAGCGAATGGTGAGAGCTCTATTTCAGCTGGTGCGCAATGAATGACGGCGTCGTGGCGTGAGAGAAAATCCCATCCTAGGATGACGTCGTGAGAGCATGCAGGAATTATGATCAATCCGCCTTTTGCATGCCTCTACAGCGCATGCGCGGCCACCTGGCGGCGAATGTGGGAAACGATCTGTGGGGTGCCGTTGCGGACGCCGCCTCTTTTTCCGCGGCGGCATTGGTGGTGGGAGTGGTGTTGGCACGTGCGGGTGGCACAACAAATATATTCATCTATATATCTGGTTCTGTTAGCTCGATGCCGGCAACTAACGCCGCTTATGGATGCACTTCGTGAGGCGTGCCGAGCAGCAACATTCATTTTTTCCACTTCCCATCGGTGAAACGCGATCATCAGCGCCGTGAAACGTGGAACGATCAGGGCTGTTAGGCGCCAAAATGAAGACGGCAGTTCGTGGCAGCCTTTGGATTCTGCAAGACAGTGTGAAAAGCAGTTCGTTAACGGTGCATGTGTGTGCTAACTAAATTTTATACGCGAAGAACATGTCACGTTTCCTTCAGGGTGCGGAAAAAATGTGCGCTTTGTGTCTGTATCTTTGCACAGCATTTCAGTAGCGACGAAGCTAGAGCTACGGCTTTTCTTTGTACGATATGCTTTCTGTATTTGTTTTGGAATGACGACAACACCAAAGTATGGTTAATTGGACCTTGGTTCGCTTCGGTCTCAACGTGACTACGCTGTTGTTTACTTTGGCGTCTTCTATACATCGGAGCAGAAACCTGGAGACTTACAAAGAGGGTTCAACTTAAACTGAGGACGACGCAGCGAGCGATGGAAAGGAAAATGATAGGTGTAACCTTAAGGGACAGGAAGAGAGCAGAGTGGGTCAGGGAATAAACGGGGGTTAAGGATATCATAGTTGAAATCAAGAAGAAGAAATGGATATGGGCCGGGCACGTAGCACGTCGGCAGGATAACCGCTGGTCATTAAGGGTAACAGACTGGATTCCAAGAGATGGCAAACGCGTGAGGGGGGAGACAAAAAATTAAGTGGGTAGATGAGATTAAGAAGTTTGCAGGTGTGACGTGGCAGCAGAACGCACAGGACCGGGCTGATTGGCGAAACATGGGAGAGGCATTTGCCCTGCAGTGGGCGTAGACAGGCTGATGATGATGATACATCGGTAAACAGTCGCCGTAAATCGTCCGCTAGAACATAATGAATGCGAAAGGGTGCAGTTTTGTTGGTCATTCACCGACGTTCAGCGGTTCATTTCTGTTTCAAAGCACATTCGCTGTTCGGCGAAAAAGGTAAAAAAAAAAAAAAAAAAAAGAAATCCGCCTGTGTTCACTGTTGACGTGACTGCCGCGCACCGATTCATAAATCCTGCGAAGTTCTCACGTGCGTGCTTTTTTTGGTCGCCGTAGTAATAATAATATGTGGGGTTTTACGTCCCAAAACCACGATATGATTATGAGGGACGCCGTAGTGGAGGGCTCCGGAAATTTTGACCACCTGGTGTTGTTTAACGTGCACTGACATCGCACAGTACACGGGCCTCTACCATTTCGCCTCCATGGAAATGCGACCGCCGCGGCCGGGATCGAACCCGCGACCTTCGGGTCAGCAGCCGAGCACCCTAGCCACTGATCCACCGTAGTGCGATGTTCACAGATTTTGTAGGTTCGCCGGCCAACTCTCCCACGTACCGCAATTTCGGTTAAACGACACTCGCAAAAGTACATAGCTCTAGACAGGTTCAGCGTGCCGCGTTCGATCGGCGCCAGCTATTCTGGTGTGCTAAAATCATGTAACGCATGTATTGTAGGATCGCGTTCCCTCAAGTTGAATGTGCAAGCCAGCAAAAACTGTGGCCCAGACGCGAGGTACTCGCGACATACACTTCGAAGCATGCCATTCAGTAAGATCGTTGTTCCGCGCTCCCGTAGTAAAACGTTCGTGCAACGACGGCACGAAACGGCCCAAGCAGAAGCCCGGTAGTTCATATGATTAGTACGAATGCCATAATATACAAAAATTACATTTACCCGGTTGTGCCGAGGCAGTGACATGCCACTACCTCGCATGTGATCTTCCCCACGACTGCATGCACAATGTAGCAGCCACCCTTCATTGACGGGAGCAAAATGCTTCTCGGAACTCCGCACGTGGACGCGGCAGTCAACTCATTAAACATGAGGCTGCGCACGTACCACTCATCGCAGACTTTCTGCGCTTTTGTGGTTTGCCGCGAGCACCGCGAACCACTTGCTGCCATGAAGGCATTCAACTGCTTCTTGATCATCATTTTCATTGATACTGGCCTTTTGGTCCACTCGTTGGTCACAGAAAAGAACTCGCCGGGCATGTAAATACACCTAGGTGGCTCCATACCACAATACAACACTCAGACGGGGCTATCAGCACATATGCCGCTGCCAAGCTTTGTGCTATGCAGCAGCAGCAGCAGCAGTGGTGGCAGAGGCAGAAGGCGCGCGCGACGACCCACGGTTTGTTTCTTGAAGAGTCCGCGAGAGGGCGCCACACAGACATGAAAAATAGGGTTCCTCGATGCGCGCGCCCCCTTGGAGGGTGGAGCCATTCTTTGAAGGGGTGAATGCCGCCTTCCGATCGGCGGCCGCCATTCGGCTCCCCCCCGCCTCGTCGCGGCTGTTTGAGTGAGACAGGTGCGCGGCGTTTTCTCGGACAAAATGCCTGGGTGTTGCGTGCCACAGCGCACAAACCACTCGCGAAATGGCTATAAGACGTTCAGATTTCCGAAAGATGCGAAAAGGCGACTCCTGTGGCTGGTGAAGATCAAGCGCGACAAGTGGCAACCCACGGACTGTTCGTGTTTGTGCAGGCTAAGTTATGCCATTTCAACATCTGGAGAGTTATAACTCGCCGCGCTTACTCTGGCCTTCTCGCTCGACGTAACCACGCAACTCGCCGCAACGTATACGTTGCCGAAAGAATACTTTCGGGGCACTCACTGTTTCGGGGCACTCATTGTAGGTCCAGAAACGACGCCTTGGCGTTTCTCAACTGGTTCCCGGACGCGTATTGCCGAACGGTGACGGTGTATGTGCGTGTGTGTGTTTGCGTGTATGTGTGTGTTTGTGCGCATGTACGCATGATTGTGAGTGCGTGTGTACGCGTGCGTGTGTGTACGTGTGTGCGCATGCATGTCGGTGAGTCTGTGTATGCGTGCGTGTGTGTGCTTGCGTGCATGCGTGTGTACTTATGTGCGTGCGTGTGTCTGTGTGTGCGTGTGAGTGCGAGACTGTGTGTGTGTGTGCATATCTGCGTGCCTGTGTGTGTGTACGTGCGCGTGTATACCTATACGTGTGTCTGTGTGTGCGCATGCGTGTGTGTGCGTGTACGTGCGTGTGTATGTGTGCGTGCGTGTGTATGTGCATGTACGTGAGTGTTTGTGCGTGTGCGCATGTACGCATGATTGAGCGTGCATGCGTGTGTGTACTTATGTGTGCGCGTGTTTGTGTGTGTGTGCGTGTGTCTGTGTGTGTGCGTGTGAGTGCGAGCCTGTGTGTGTGTGCCTATGTGCGCATGCATGTGTGCATATCTGCGTGCCTGTGTGTGTTTGTGCGTGCGTGGGTGTGTATACGTGTGTGTCTCTGTGCGCATGCGTGTACGTGCGTGTGTGTGTGCGCGCGTGTGTGTACGTGCGTGTACGTGAGTGTTTGTGCGTGTGCGCATGTACGCATGATTGAGCGTGCATGTGTGTGTGCGTGCGAGCATGTGCGCATGCGTGTGTGTTTCTACGCATGTGCGTGTACGTGTGTTTGTGCGCATGTACGCATGGTTGTGCGTGCGTGTGTCCGCGTGTGCACGCACGCGCGTGTGTACGTGCGCATGCATCTCGCTGAGTGTGTGTATGCGTGCGTGTACGTGTGTGTGCTTGCGTGCATGCGTGTGCGCATGTTTGTGTGTGCGTGCGTGTCTGTACCTGTACGTGCGTGTGTGCACGCACACGCATGCGTGTGTCTGTGTGTGTATGTATGCGTGTACGTGTGAGTGCGAGCCTGTGTGTGTGCGTATGTGCGCATGCGTGTGTGCATATCTGCGTGTCTGTGTGTGTACGTGCGTGCGTATACGTATACGTGTGTGTGTGCGCGCGTGTGTACGTGAGTGTTTGTGCGTGTGCGCATGTACGCATGATTGAGCGTGCATGTGTGTATGTGTGCGTGCGAGCATGTGCGCATGCGTGTGTGTGCGCGTGCGTGTGCATGTGCGTGTTTACGCGTGCGTGTGTGTGCGCGTGCGTATACGTGTGTGCATGATTTAATGCCATAAATTTCATAATTTAATGCCATAAAAGCCGTATGTAGAGCCCCAAATAGTATGGATATGTATTCAACAATTTTTTGCCCATCTGCTATTTACAGTAAGGTAAAAGAGATGAAAACAAAATTCAGATTGCTGTGCGTTGCAGAATGCGGTCCGTAAATGGGGTAGCTGATGAATAATTCGAAAACAAGATCTGAAAATATGGTGTGCAATCACAGTTTTTCTCTTTTCTCGTGACATCACGTGATTTTTTTTTTTTCTGTTTTCAACCAGCAGGCAAACTGTTTTTACACTTTTGAGGAAGGCACAAAACACACAGACACAATGAAAGGCCATGGGACTTGGGTGCGTGTGTTTCGCATCTTTAACCAATATAAAGTTACCGACTAGCCCAAGAAAATGCTAACTGAAGGTGTTAACGCGGCTGGCGTGGACGGTAGTTTTCTGCTGCGAGCAACTCCAGCTGCTGATGTCGCTATAAAAATAAAGATAAGAGAATAGAAATCTGAGACCTTCACACTCCCGATGCGAAAACTTTGTATTTTTGTCATGTTGTTTGAGTACCACTCGTTTTGACACAGCGAACTCTGCATGCAGCCGCGCGACGCCCGTTAGCTGCCTATCGTGGCTATAGACGGCCTGCGGAGAGGGCATCCTAATGGCGGACGCTGTAGCAGACGACGCTGTTGTCTCCACCCTCCACGGCGGCGGAGGGGAGCGCGCGCATCGAGGAACCCTAATGAAAAAGGCGGATTCGACGGCGTACATCGCGTCCTGAATCATGAGGCGGGCTGTGCACACCTCTGTAGGGTGAATGCTTTGGGCGCTGGCTGTACGGAGGGAGAGCCCGGAAAGTGGCGTCGTCACTTTGCGCAATAATCGGCTAAGTTTTGCGTCCATGACGGATACGGCGGCTCTAGTATCTACAAGGGCAGATGCGCGAACACCGTCCACAAACACGTCTATCACGTTCGATGGGCTTCTCTGAGGGCTTTCGCAGTTCGAAAGCGTCGCAGCCCTTGCCTCGTGGACTGCGACGACTAGTTTTCCTGGTCGCGTGCCGGCGTACGTGGCCGCATCGGCGACAGTGAGCGACGTCGAGGAGACTGTGAACGGCGTGTAGATGGTGCGGGGCCGGACGTCGGTGACATAGGCGGCGGTTGGTCATAATAAGAGCGGCTCGATTCGCTGGGAAGGTTGGATGCGACCCGAGGCTGCTGCACGCGATTGCAATAGCGTGCGACGTGACCGGCGCAACCGCAGGCAAAGCAGATGGGGCGGTTGTCGGAAGTGCGCCATCGGTTCGCGGGTCCCATCCATGTCGCAGAACGCGATGGCGAGGCGGCTGCTGATATGACGGCATGGTGGGTGGCAGTCGGGGCACGTGGACGACGTCGGCGTATGTATGCGGCACAGTTGCGTCGAAGGCCTGGGGTCTGGCGACGGCTCCGGTGTAACTAAGCGGGCCAGCCACAGGAATCGGGGGGGGGGGGGTGGCCTGGCTACAACTTGTGCGTAGCTTAGTGGCGCAGGTACTCGGAGGCGGCTGGTGGTATTCAGGCATTACCTCCGCGATTTCCTGCTGAATCGCTCGGCGGAGGGGAGGCAGAAGCGTAGTTGACGGCTGTTCGACATGTTGCGGTGGAGCGAAAGCCAGTAAAGAGATCTGGCGGGCAATTTGCTCACGCACGAACGACTTGATTTTGGCGAGCTAGGAGGGGTGGTCAGAAACGGCCGACAAGCCCGCGAGGTCAGCGTCGCATGACGGCGGTCGACGGGTCATCAAGCGCTGCCGGCGCAGCTCCTCGTAACTTTGGCATAGCGTAATGACCTCTGCCACTGTGCGAGGGTTCTTGGCCAGGAGCATGGTGAAGGCATCGTGGCGATGCCTTTGAGAACATGCGTGATTCTGTCCGACTCCGACATGCTCGCGTCCACTTTCTTGCACAAGTCGAGCATGTCCTCGATGTAGCTGGTGAAGAACTCACCGGACTGCTGTGCTCGTTCACGCAAACGCTGCTCGGCTTGCAGCTTACGTACGGCAGGACGGCCGAACACGTCGACGACGGCGGTCTTAAAAGCGGACCAAGTCGGGAAATCGGATGCGTGGTTGTTGTACCACATGCCGGCCACACCCGCGAGGTAGAAAACGAGGTTGCTGAGTTTGCCTGCCTCGTCCCATTTCTTCGGGACGCTCACGCGTTCGTAAATGGCGAGACAGTCCTCGACGTCAGTGCCATCCGCGCCGGTGAAGAAAGGAGGGTCGCGGATGCGGGGGACACCGGGACATGGCGTCGGCGCAGGAGGAAGCGTTTGCTGAGCGGCGTCTTGGGGCATGGTAGATGGCACGGTACGGGATCGAAGCTCCAAGGGCATCGAATGCGGACCGAAGTTGTTTTAAGGGCACAGCACTCTCCACCAAATTGTTAAGACGTTTATTGGCGGGCACTCGGCGACGATGCAAGGCAGCGACAGTCAAGGCGGGGATCGACTCTCTGCACGAGCTGCTCTTTTTCATCGAAGAGGGCGACCCACTAGAAGGCGCTGGAGAGGACGACCCACTAGTTCCAAAGCTTCGCTACAATCTATTTATTATTTTTGAATACTGCCAGTCTCTTTCCGAGACCATAGCAGGTGGGCATACAAGTTGGACATGCAGATGCAATACAAACAAAAAAAACAAGAAAAAACAGAAAAACGGGAATCCAGTGCTGTGATCAAAAAGGTATACAATGTACGTTTCTTAATAATAATTGTGAATGAATATCCAAATATACATATGGAAATCACATACCAATCAATATGCCAATAAATAAGTTATATATAAATATACACGTAATATACAAATATTACAGAAAGTATACATGAAATAAAGTGCTACGCGGACAAGTTACCGCAAACCAGGAAACACTCTGTACTGTGCACTTGGTCAGTGATATGCTTCCAATGGTGATGAAATGAATGAGGGGCTGCGAACGTCACTGTATAATCAGATGATACTTTCTATTTTTGAGACAAAGCCTGACAATGAGTTCGCGTTAGTAATCGAGCGATCTAGACAGTTCCACTTTCTGACAGATGGTGGAAAGAACGAGTGCTTGAAAGTGTCATTGTGTTAACAGTACTCTTTTAGTGTGAGTGAATGTTTGCGTCGGGTAACACGGGGACTCTGATGGACGGATGTACAATGATGTGTGAATTTTATAATAGTCGTGAAGTAGCTGGAAAATAAATTTCATACGCGCTTGCCTTGCTCTAATCGCTAGTGTTTGGAGGCCACAGCTTGTCAGCATATTTGTGGGAGAATCAGTGCGTTTATATTTGTTGCAAATGAATCTTGCAGCCTTCCTCTGTACATTTTCTACTTTTTTAAATGCGAAGCATTTCTTTGCGTACTGCAGGCACTTTTAGCGTTTCTATCTACGTCTCTATCTATCTAACTATCTATCTAGCCGCCTCCGTCTGGGTGCTCTCGTGATCATTCCTTTAACTTGGGGTAGACGAAAATTAGTATGTAGGAGTAAGATGGTTTGACGAATATGACTCGCTGGTCGTGACATGAATAATGTGACAATCCCGTCGCGTACGTCATCAAACCCTTTCAGGCAAACCCTGTGGCACATACCACGGGCGGGTATGTGCCACAGGCATGCGGGTATGTGCCACAGGTGATTGACAGTTTATACTGCCCAGGAACGGCGAGAACAAACATTGGAGAGAACAAACTTTTAACGCGAAAGCGTTGAAAGCTGACGTCATCAGCAGCGTTGACCGGACGAATGCAAATAATAAATATGTCAGGGTCCCAACAGGAATCGAACCCAAGCATTCTGCGTGGCAATCAAGCATTCTACCACAGAGCCACGCCAGGTCTCGGAACTGCTTTTCGAATAGACCCTAATGTTTGTGAAACGTCAATTGTCGTTGCAGTGCTGGCTATCCAATTTTATAAACATTACATATGTACTGCGATGATACAGCCGTCACGCCGGGTTAAGCGTCAATTGTAGTAAGGCACCATCCACTGAAGTTGATATATGTTGCAGTGTCCAGGGCTACCACCCTCGCGAGCACAAGCGCTACATATCAGTTTACCGCTTCTGGTGTTGCTAATGTCCCATGTTGCTGTTGGCATCATTACGCAACTGTAAACAACTTGTTATACAAAACATATACGACTGTTCAACATATGTCTGTGCGTACAACATTTGTACATATCTTTAGCGTCATTTCATAACGTTTTGCTCAATAAAAAAATTACAACACGGTCACCTTCCCTCCGCATGCTTCGCATAACATCGATTCCCAAGGTACGTGGAATCTGCCGAATTTTTTATGTTAGTGACTGTATACGCAAACGATACTGCGTTAGCGTATTCTAATACCGGTCTAATGTAGGTGGTATGGGCTTAAACCTTGGTAGATTGCGGGGCCAGCCGGAGGCATCGGCGAAGATAAAACAGCTTGCGCAGAGCAACTGCTGTAATATTGGAGATGTGCGCATCCCATCGGAGATCTGAAGCAATCGTGACGCCTAGATTTTGTTCATCCACTTTTTGAAGCCTAGTGCCTTTAATGCTGTACTCATAATTGACAGCTTCTTTCTTTCGCGTTATCGACATACAGATTGTTTTTTGGGGGGTTAATCGACATTTGCCACGTGTCGCGCCAGTTCGAGAGAAGGTTTAAGGAATTAGTCAGCGCAGGCAGGCAGGCAAAGAACTTTATCCGGAGACGACGCACACTCCCCCCCTTAGGGGGGCGACATCGGCGGGCCGCACCCCCGACGGGACGGGGAGATGCATCTCCTCGGCCATGTCATGGGCTCCCTGGATAGCCCTTAGCTGGTCTTCTTTCTCGTTGCTAGTGAGAAGCGCAAGGTGATCTGAATGAGTGTTAATTTCTTTGTAAATAATGCAGTCGTCGGCGAAGAGCCTAATGTTGTAAGCGATATTGTCTGTGATGCCATTAATAATAATAAAAAATAACAAAGGCCACAGAACGGAGCCCTGCGGTACTCCGGACGTGACAGACAGGATTTGTGATGGCACTTGCTCAAAAATGACATATTGGGAACGGCCAGTTACAAAGTCTTCAATCCAACGTGTTAATAATCCATCTCCAATGACATTTCGGAGCTTTGCAATTAATTTGCTGTGACATACGGTATCAAATGCCTTAGAAAAGTCTAACAGTATGATATCTGTTTGCGCGCAATTGTTAATAGGGAGCGCGAAATCGTGAACAGCCTCTGTTAGTTGCGTTATTGTCGATAATCTGCTACGGAACCCGTGTTGACTAGATGACAAAATGCCATTCGTCTCCAAGAAAACGGTTAAGTGTTTTAAAAACATGTGTTCTAATATTTTGCATGATGTGCTGGTTAACGATATTGGTCTGAAGTTTGAAGGGTCATCGCTATTGCCTGCTTTGAGAATCGGTGTTATTTTAGCTTTTTTTTCCCGTCGTCAGGAAGCTTTGATTCCGCGAGAGATTTGCGGAAAACTAAGCCGAGGTATACGCTGCACCATTCTGCATATCGCTTAAGAAAGGAATTGGAAATGTCGTCCGGTCCCGAAGATTTTTTTAGGTCCAGTTCCAACAAAAGACTCAATACTCCTTCCTCGCTTACTTATATTGGATTGATTCCCGAAATATCAGGAGGTGTAAGCTGTGGGATTTTTCCGTTATCTTTTGTGAAGACAGAGCGAAAAAAGTTGTTGTGTTAGATTTCGCCTTTTTTTTTTTTTTGTTCTAATGATAGTTGAGGAGTGCCTGCTTTCCTAGGGTGGAAATGGTTCCAGAGCTTCTGTGGGTTACCAGTAATGAATGACGGCAGTATTACTTTGAAGTAGTATTCTTTTGCTAGTTTTGTTTTGCTCTTGAAATCTGAAATGGCTGCTTTTAGTTTTGATACATTCGCAGTGCAAAGCTTTTTATTTATTGCTTTCCGTAGTCGTTTAACTTTTCCTTTTGCGTGTAGAATTTCTCATGTTATCCAAGGGTTGTTTCTTTGGGGTCGTGTAGGCCGTAGTGGAATAAAGTTATTCATGCAGTAACAGATAGTGTGCTTGAATCGTAGCCAGAGGTCATTTACTTTTGTGGAAGGATCGGAGTTCAATTCCAGCAACTCGTGAAATTCATGAGCTAAATGGGTTAGTACATAGGCGTCGTCTGCTTTATTGAAGTTCGGAATATGAGTTGCTGTTGATTGAAAGCGTAAGCTGTGGTGGAATGTTAACCGGCAGATGCGTACTCTGTGCTCCGAAATAGCCTCTACAACATCAACTTGAGCGTTGGCAAGGCTAAGGTGACTGCTAATAAGTATTAGGTATAACATACTTATGGCTGTTCCTTGAACACGTGTTGGGCATGAAACAATTGATGGAGGTTGAAATCGAACATCAAATCGAGTAAAGCCTCTGAGCACTGTGATGTGTGGTGCATGCTACTCCAATTTATATCAGCAAGGTTAAAGTCACGAATTAGTATGATGCCAGAGCTGCCGACATGTTGCTGAAGGAAATCGTGTGTGGCAACTATACATTGGGGGGCCACAAGATGGGCTACGATAAAAGCAACCCGCTGTTATGCTTGTACCATTGCACGTTATTTTGCTTAAAATCGCCTCTATGTCTGGGACGTGAGGGAGCAATACATATGAAATAGAACGTCGAATTAACAACGCCACGCCTCCGCCACGAGATGGCCTGTCCTTTCAGATGACAGCATAGTTAGGGGGGAACAAAATTCCTGGTCGAGTACACCTGGTGAGACGATGAAGTGGATGCGCTTGAAAGACGAGGACGAAGAAGAGACGGGACACACACTGCGCAGTGTGTGTCCCGTCTCTTCTTCGTCCTCGTCTTTCAAGCGCATCCACTTCATCGACATGCAGAACCAACTGGCCCAACTAAGTGCATTGACCTGGTGAGAGCCAGGTTGCCGTGTTGGCTACAATATCTGGTTCATAAAGTAGCAACAAGTCTTCGAGTGGCTGCACCTCATTCATGACACTTCTGGCATTCACGTATAGTAATGTTATTTTTTGTTTTCTGTGGCGCTCCGTCTGTTCGGACGATTTGGTTTTCTGTAATTTTTTGTTTGTTCAATGGCACCCTTTCTTCTTTCTCGTCATCCCAGACAAACGCGCAGTCATTAATGAACAGCTTATCGAAAGCCAGTGCCGCTTTTTCTTTTTTTGTCTTGGTTTGGTTTCGCGCTGTCCCATAGCTTCTTCCTGATTTCGCGATTTTTGCGACAAAAATCATCACCGATAGCGTAATTGGTGCCTCTAAGATGCTTACCATTCTTTAATATTGCTTCCTTCTGTCGCGAATCTACAAGTTTGAAGATAACAGGTCTCGTGTTATTAGGGGCTGGGCCTACCTAATCGGTGGATACGTTCATTCGCTATCGGTTGTAGCTTAAGTTTATCTTGAATAACGTCCTTATTTACTGCTCGTTCGAGGGTTTCACTAGCCTCAGATGTTGTTTCCGGCAGTCCACAGACGATTAGGTTGGATCTTCTGCTCCTATTTTCGAGATCGTCTAATCTCTTTTCTAATGTTTCTATTACCCTAGTCATGGAATTAATGTGTTTTGCAATGTCCCAGTTCTGCTTCCAGCCCCGACACAGCGTCAAGTTTGTTTTCGATATCTACTAACCACTTTTTTTTTATTCCCTTAATGTCGCTAGCAATATTTTTCAGTTGGTTACAGATTTCTTCAAAACCGGGGCAGGATTGGTTTCAATGTCACCTCCCAATAATAACAGTTTCTTAAGAAACGTTGTGCTGTCTAAAACCATGCTAAACAGCCGTGGGCACGGCAACAGCCACAAATAGCGGTCACTTGAACGAAAGCATCTACCGTAGTCTCTGCTCACAGGCACGATGAAGACAAACGGGTTAGACAACCGCATTGTGCCGCTGAAGCCGTGCCCAGTGGCCGCCTCATCGGCAAAAGCTGGTCTTTATAGGTGTTTCGGAGGGGGGCGTTTCCAGCTGGTTCTGCGCACCGAGATGCGCCGAAGTGCCCTTTAACTGATTGTGGAAAGTGAGACAGGTCGGAGCGAGCAACTCCTGAATAATTTCCACCACCCGTTCTTCTTAAGGTATGCTTTTATATACGGGTACACCAGCAATATTTCCCTTCAACATCATCGAAATTCCGCCGTCTCACAATTTAAATCCTCCACCTCGAGCACAGCAGCGCAATACCATAGAGACAGCTACTGCAGTGGGCGGGACCCTCACATTATAATAATTGTTGGTTTATGCTAGGCAGATGCCTGTTAAAAACATTAGCGGCAAGTTATGAAATGCAAATTATTCACTAATATAAACATTTCAAAGGTATACCTCCGTCGTCCTCCTGCAATACTATTTTTCAATAATCCGCTTTCTTATACGAATTCCTTTCAAGAGGCGACTTTTCGATGGGAGAAATTTACGAAGCCATACTAATTCTACCAAAGGCACGGCAATTTTTAGACCGAAGTGTAATACCATTTTATAAAACTTGTAATTATAATTCTACTAAGGTGTACATGTTGCTTTTTTGAGGATTCTATGCATTATGACCTGTTACGGCGTAAGTCTGTGTCCCATCATAAAGATGTTCAGCCACACTTTCGCATATTTATAATCTTTTTTATGACATTCATTTGTATATCGTATGAGCCTATAAAATTTATTTCTAATTTACTTGCTCTGATGTTACGAAATAAAGTTAAGAAAATGAGAAAACAAAGACCTTGCCAAGCTTTCAAGGCTTCTTGTGTGTGATTTCAGCGATAGGCACCGTCAACTTACGCTGATACTCTTGGGATAATACAGTTAGTGTATCCTCTAATCAGAGCAAAGTTGATTAGATTTCGCTGAGAGAAGCGCCCCGGTACTTGAAGTAGACACCTGAAGTGAATGTGTATGCAAGTAAGCCATCACTTCTCATGAAACTATCACCTGAAAACACGATGCAGTAGCTACACTTAAGCGGTCTTCACCGATGTCTGAATGTTTCAGCCCCGAATCCCCTGCAGCCAGAGCTCGCAAGCATTAAGTTCCCCATAAGCGTGCGCACGAGGGGGGCAGGGGGGTGACCGCCCCCTTTACATTATCTATGTGTGTGTGGGGGGGGCGGGGAGGGGGGGCAATTCTGCCCCGCACTTTTACTTAGTCAGACCTGTCCCGTCTTGGATTTAAAGAGCAGGGCTATGGCCACGCAGGTTTTTGACGATAATGGCGGCCGAAGGCCCACTGATGTTGCATTCCATGAGCTGTGTACTTTCCATGTCTACTCCCGAAAGCCAAGGACAAAAGGCAGGCCATTGTGATGAGCACGTCATCACTTCGTTTTAATTTTTTTACCCATTGTTAAGCATGTTGTCTTTTGGACCCGACCAACGAGGGGGGAGAGGGGGGGGCTAGGACGAAACTTTGCCCTCCCCCCCCCCCCTCTTATAGGGCACCCTGCGCACGCCTATTAATTCCCCCCTCCATAGGGATCGTTTTGAAGTGCCCCCCCGAATTCCAGAGACCATCATGTCTTCACTAGAAGAGAAACGTGGGCTAGTTGGTGGTAATTCATCATGAAGGAACAACAGCGCTAAATACAGAAGCGCCTGTGTCGTGTCTTCCATGGTCCTCGTCTGTTTCTAGCGCTGTTGTTCCTTCATGATGAACCACCATGTTTCTTTCGTCGGTAT
The DNA here is from genome assembly GCA_030522465.1 of Rhipicephalus appendiculatus. Taxonomy (NCBI): domain Eukaryota; kingdom Metazoa; phylum Arthropoda; class Arachnida; order Ixodida; family Ixodidae; genus Rhipicephalus; species Rhipicephalus appendiculatus. The sequence goes on along the minus strand of JALIZH010009617.1, from coordinate 872,815 downwards.
ATTCTCACAAATCGGCTGCCAACCTGACCGATCAACTTCAGTTGGACTATCGACTATGAATGGCAGCACCAACGCACGACCTCCGACTGGCCCCAGCGACAAGTGGAAGCACACCATTTTGGGGTCTTTAGATGGTTATCAGAGTAAAGGTGCTCGAAGCAAGCGTGTCTATTCTGTCGAAGGCTGCCATTAACTAATTAGGCTGTGTTGAGCCCTCGACCTGACACCAACAGTGCAACTGTGGTCGTAAGAGCTGTCATATACTTCTTAAAAGCAACTGGACTAGGTGCACGGCTATAACATTATCTCAATCTCACAGGACTGCATATACTCACCTCTCTAACTCACCATCGTCATCCATTACTCTTCTTCCCTTTCCCCTCCCCCAGTGTAGAGTAGCAGGCTAGAGCATGCTATCGCTCAGGCCGACCTCTCTGCCTTTCGGTGAATAAACCTTTCTCTCTCTCTTATGACTGCCTCGTGCATTCGCCTACGATAACTGATCTGCGCGGCATTTTTACAGGCAGCCACGATCAAGTTTCATTTATTCTCCTTTTAACAGCCAAGGTGTTTAAGCTAGCCGTAATTTGTGCGGCCCATCATAAAACAGGTATGTGCCATGGCCTATCAGAAAACTATCATCATTATAAACGGGTATGTGCGACAGAAATTGGGTAAATCCCACAACTCACCACTGGTCCAATTAAAGTTGAAGAAAGCAACAGTTAGCCCTACAAATGGCTACGAAGCGACGGCGGCGAGCCGCAGACCCCGAGAACGTCTGGGGAACGGGAAAGGCAACGGCGGCTGCGCGAAAACCCCGCAGTGGTGGAAGGCCTACGCCAACGGCGACGTGCACGTAGATCTATGACAGGTGCGAACGCTTGGTTTCAGCGCGAGGATCTGTCTCTGGAAATTGGACATCCGTGTTGTGTCAGTGACCATCTGTGGTTTAACTGTAACCTCTCTGCGTTGAGAATCGACGTAGAACCGACCTAGCATCACCTAGCTAAAGCCTAGCAACTACCTAAAAGCGACCTAGGAACAACCTGCGTCACCTAGCTAAGGCCTAGAAACAACCTAAAAGCAACCTGATTCAGCCTTCAGAATCATCCAGTTTCGCTGTTTCATGCCTTGCGCGGCTTGTTGCAAACTTCGCCGTTTCTTGTTCCCATTTTTACAGGTTTCATTAGGAACGACAGATTACAATGTGTTGTCACGTACTAAGTATTGTGCAACAGCTCTTTTGTTCACGACTAAAAGTAGTTTAAAAGCATAATATTTTAACACTTTTGCTTCTGCAATAATGCTTTCTGTAATGTCATCAATACCAACTTGATTATCTTTTTCTGATAAATAAGACAATAAACAATAAATAAGACTCTGAGAAATATGCAAATGTGACTGCATCGGCTCATCCCCTGAATGCACCGTGATGAACGTGCAGTTTTTTTTGTTTTTTTGTTTTTTCTGGGGGAGGGTGGGGCAGGGCAAGTATTTGCTGAACGTTTTCCTTGAATGATATATTTTTTATATTTTTTCTTTCCGTGCCAGTTGCTCAGCCAAAGAATTTGCAGTCGTGATTCTGTAGCATGGGGTGTGTATTGACTGGTGCTCATACGTAGCATCAATGTTGAGGCTCCATACAATGACTAACACTACTGAACATTTAAAGTCACCTTGCTTGTGGCGCGGATGGACTACACGCAGTAAGTGTTAAGTATGTAAAAACTGAATCATTCATGTCCGCTTGTCTAAAACGTCTGTGGTGAGACCACAGGTTTTAGAAAATATCACAGGCCATAGTAAGACGGCATACCACTCACAGACACGCTCCTCGACGTCGCAGATGATGGCCAGCAGAAAAATATGGTTGCCACCGGTGTCACAGAAACACTAGAAAAAGCCGTAGACTATTTCCCCGATGGAGTATCCAAATGTGTGTTTCAAAATACGGTCATGATCGATATGCGATGGTGGGCGTGCATGGCAGCCGACGCTTTCTTTTGAGACACCGGCGAGTGCTGGGGATACGAGAGGGCTAATGTTGCCATCCAATCAGTGCGATAACCTCGATTCTGCACTGCGACAGCATTTACCCCCCGCGATCACCCAGCAATCAGTGGTGGTTCAAAAAGGCGTCGGGCTCGGGGTAAGGCGAGTCCAGAGTGGCATTTTGATTCAGTGTATGTGTGAATTCTATTGAAGTATTTCGTAGGCTTCGACGTGAAGAAAAATGTAAATCATGGCCAAAGTTGTAAATTTTGTTATGATATAGTTAAATGTACTAAAAAATTCTTTTAGATGAAACGTGAAAAACCGTTTCATATCAGAGCGCTTCCCTGCACCCATGTAATTTAATGGACGGCAATTATGGGCGACCATTGGTACGCAAAAAAAATGACCAAGAGGAAACTGGCAAAAGAATGAGTGGAATTAAACTACTACGTCGACGAAAACATTTGTTCATGTGCCTAACATCATACCACCTAGAGCTGGTAATAATAATTGCTGGGGTTCAACATCCCAAAACCACGACATGATTATGAGAGACGCCGTAGTGGAGGGGTCCGGATATTTTTGACCACCTGGGGTTCTTTAACGTGCACCTAAATCTAAGCACACAAGCCTCAAGCATTTTCCGCCTCCATCGAAAATGCGGCCGACGCAGCCGGGATTCGATCCCGCGACCTTCGGGTCAGCAGTCGAGCACCATAACCACTAGACCACCGCTTCGGTTCGCAGAGCTGTTGGGAACACTTGCCAAGTTCGAAGACATGTTCACGTGTCGTGCACGTATAATCATAATCTATGGATAAAACCTGATAATGGGAAGGGGCTATTTATTGCAAGATTAGCGCTACGGGATTTACAGTAAAGATCGAACACTCACGGTGGTGGAGTTCCTATCGCTTTCATGAAATCGTTTCTGGTCCAGAGGTTAGCGGACACGCCGAGTGGAAAGGTCCAGAGCAACAGCGTTCGCTCAGTGCACATATGTAAATATTGTAATTGGAAGATATCTCGACTCTCCCCAAATGCAGGCGATGAATCTCTTGTCTGCTAATTAGTTTCGTTGAGCGGACACAGGTGATTCAGCCAACACAATGCAGAGCAGAGGATTCGTTATACCAGTAATTAACCGGGTCTCCCCAAGCGAGCATTCCGTCAAAACCCTGATTTACGCTCGTGGGCAACTAGCTATAATGAATTCATCTGTACTCAAACTGCCCTACGGAGACTTATCTTTGCCTGGCAGCCAAAGCATGTTGAAAGCAGTAATTAAATGGTACATACTTGACGACACGTTTCAGTTTTTCAATTTGAGTTCATCGGTTACATATGCTAGAATTATACAATACCTAATACCACAAATTAATGTGTTTGACCATACTATATAGGAGAGCGGCTTCACATAACAAATAAATGCGTAGTTTTTATCTTTTTAAAGTTGATGAGGACCTGGTAATACTAATAGCATGAAACTTCGCGAACACCCTGGGCATAGACATCCTAGTTAAGTTCTCGCGCCTGTGTGTGTGCGTGTGTGTGTGGGGGGGGGGGGGGGTGAGAGAGAGAGAGATTATGCGTACATAGAAGGCAACGCGAATGTCTATTACAGCAGGTTCTTTCCTTATCACAACTTTTTTTTTCGAACTTCCAAGCAGTAATGGCTTCCACACAAACATGGAGCTCACCAAGGCCCACCGGGGTCACATCACATAAGCAAGTGCGCCTATATAATCCGACACTGAGCTCCTCTGTGAGAAATAACGTAGTTACTCTCCTCACTCACACAACAGCTCAAACGCAGTCGAGATTCTTTGACATACTCCGACACAAAGCTTGTACATCCTGAAATCACACGTCAATATTGTGACAACATAAAAAAAAAGAACATTGGCGTTTTCCTTGCTATGCAGAATGCAGAGTCTATTGCAGAAAAGGTAACGACTGATTCGCCATTGCTGACAATACCTTACTGTCCTACTCTTTAATGTTTAGTTCTTGCGTATTTATTTTTTCGGTTATCAGCTCTGGAACGTGTGCATGAATAGAGAAGGACGTCCGTAAAGGTGCGTGGCAACCTTCGTAGAGGTGGCAGTCGGTCTCTACACTTGAGATATCACTCATAAAAAGCATACGAAAAGCATGTCGATAGAGAAAAAAAAAGAAAAAGCAACCATAAAAAACACTACCACTGCGCAAAAAAAAAAGGAGTGGTTATTCGCAATGTCCTCTCGTCCTCTTTAGTTCCGACCAAGTGCACGATGCCTTTGCCTTTCTTCGACGCCATTTCCCTGAAAACACGAACAGCGTCAATACACCAGTCTAGACGAATACTGGCATCGTGGCTTTCGTACGTGTCGGACGGGATGGGCGGGGAGACCAGACTGCGTGCGGTGTTTGTTGATTTCCAATAAGTGATTACACTTGCATCAACTGCACGAGTTCGGATCTTCAATTACAGTGACCCAAGTAACGCTAATAAAGAAGGCTTTTACGATTTGACGCGTTGGCGCTGATGATTAGATCGCGTTTGCGGTCATGTGTGTGCCGACATTTCTTCTTATAGCCGCCGCTGCGGGGCGCCTGCGAGAAAATCAATAGGGCTCTTCGAAAGCATAAAGGCGTGTGAATGACTGGGTTGATGTCTGTCCAGTCCGGCAATGACGAGCGAGACGCGTGCGTCAGGTACTACACCGTGTCCATCGATCCTCGTGTTTGTTTGCGCTACACTGTCTTCATCAAGATGAGCTAACAGCTAAGCTGGCATCACGCCCCTTTCCACGCAAGTGCGTAGACTTCTACGCGGCTGGATATGGGGTGTTTGGGACGTTTTGTATTCGTGACCTGGTTGCGATGAGAAGTGTTTCAATAAATATCTCTTTGGAGAGATGCATGCGGTAAGCAAACATGAACCTTTCATTACGCGCAAACGTACTCTTTTAGCTTACTCTTTATTGCTTACATTCGTGCTCTTATTTTCCTTTCTTGCGGCGAGATAGCGCGTCATGAATATTCTAAATGATCAGCAAAGCAATCGTCCTTCTTCATACGCCAAAAAAATATATGCAGTTGCCAAAATAACGGTGTGAAGCAATCATGGATTCATTCACCTAACCACTCACTTTGTGCAAAAAAAAATAATAATAATAAGGCAGCTTCCCACTAGTGGTGCCAAGCCTGAAGGAAGTGCGGAGCTGGGCAGCCTTCTTTGTTTCTCTTCGCTTTTCTCTCTCTCTCCCCCCTCTCTTTCTTTCTTTTTTGTATTGTCGAGTTTTTTTCTGGCTTTTTTTTTCTCTTTATTTCTATTTATTTCTACATTTCTTCGTATGTTTCCCCTTTCTTTCCCTTTCTTTCTATTCCTCGCTTGCTTCCTATTTCTTTACTTTTTACACGTGGTTTTAATTAAAGTCCTCCACACATACTATCATCATCAAGGCGCTCAATCAAAAAGAGGAAGAAGACTTCTCTTTGTCGCGAGCGCGCGCTCAATATGCTACAGATGGCTATGTTATATGTCGTTTTGCCTGCGCTAATATCATCATCAAGGCGCTCAGAACAAGAGGAAGAAGTCTTCTCTTTGGCGCGAGCGCGTGCTCAGATGGCTATGCTATATGTGGTTTTGCCTGCGTTACGCCAAGTGACGATGATGGCATACGACAGCCTGGCCCCCTAAAATGCTCGGCACTTAAAAAAAAATCATAGACTCTATACTGGCACTCTTAAGAAAAATGTTCACGCTCTGCTTTGTGCGCCTTCAAAATGTACCGTTGTTCAGCCGCGTGTGTCGACTACCATAGGTATATCCCGCCCACTTAAGAGCACAACGAGTGCTCGTTACCTTCGCGTCACTATTATTACGGTCACTGACTGCTTGAACTTTAAGTGATGCTTCTTAATGTTACCAGGTTATAAATTTTTTTATGTATTGTTTTCTATATATACCCCTTGAAGGGGTGTTCTTTCAGAAATATGCTGAAAATATCAAACGCTCCAATGATTGTCAGTCGCCGCTGTAGCTCGGCTGATAGCCGCCGACACGTGTCGTTCGTAACATGTGACTTCCGTTAACTGCAACAAAAATTTAGTCTTTCCTTTATTTTCTCATTTTCAATGTCATTTTGAGTTACATGAAAAAGAAGCACGAACGCATACACCAGAACAAGAGTATCCTTAAATAAAGAGCATAGGTAATTTCTTTAAATGGAAGCAGTTCTCTCTATGGCTCACTCTTTCCATAAATATCGACTCTTTTATATATTCACCGTAATGACGACTTTTATAACCAGCAGTTGAGGTTGGTGAATCAGCTTTCCTCGGGGGCCTACAAACTTGCTTCTAGAGCGTGTGCTTCCAGTGTGTGCTTCCAACAAATGAGCCTCGGCATATTCGCAGCCTTCAGCTTGATGCTTTACCCTGCGACGCCCTAAAAATCCTCGAAATGAGGCATTTCATATTTGCTTCTTTGGTCGATCCGCGCAACGTGCGCGTGTGGCGGTATCGAGGAAGAGTAATGTACTCAAGGGCAGACATGGATATTTGTTTCTGAAAGTAAAGGGCAAGCATTTAATTAAGAAACAGCGTAAGGACAAATGGCACAATCAAATAAAGAGGAAATGCGTGATGAACGCAACAAAAGCGCGTACAAGAATCTTCAAATACGTAGTACGGGAGAGGTTATGAACGGAAATAAAAGGAGAATATTGGAAAAGAGATAATTAAATGTCTCAACGAGAACTCCGCACATTTCCTCCTTCGGAAGTCGTCTAAGTGATTCTCAGCGTAGGGTTTTATCGCAGGAACCTCTATGGCTGCGCCTTTCTCTGCAACACTGTTGTCGGACGGCATCGGGGCGGCGTCTTTCATCTTCTTCATAGCGTTTCGTCAGTGTCCGGATGGCCCATCGAAAAAGCGCATCATGAGAACACCGAAACTCGAGGTTCGGATTAAATTTTTATTGCGATAACAATTATAAGGTCACTCTTAGCGGATTTTTGCCGTCGTCGTCATGTCCCCGGATATGTATGTATGTATGTATGTATGTATGTATGTATGTATGTATGTATGTATGTATGGATGTATGTATGTATGTATGTATGTATGTATGTATGTATGTATGTATGTATGTATGTATGTAAAAAAAAGGCACAAAGAAAAATAACTCAGAAGAAAAATATTTCGAAGCACACGACCGGGGATTCGAACCAGCGAACTCTTGATCCGCAGGGGGTCGCTGTCCTTGAGACGCGCACGAAAAGGGGTCACTCCACGCGCCGCAGTTTAAAAGAAAAAGAAATATCTAAGAGCGTCGGGTTCGGCATTGTCGACAATTGCAGCGCGTTGCTCAAAACCCAAAGACGTAACAGTTCTGACAGTTCTTACTCCACGCTTTTCATGTGTATACCTGCACGTTCTTGTTGAGCGTCCTTCTTTGTGCTTCAGCGGCGCGCTACAAGTATCGAGCTACTTGTTCTTCGTGTGAAATTCCAATTTCTTGCTATCGCATTCATTGCTTCGTCCATGCGGCGAAACAGTCACTTTTTTTCAAAGTCGAAATATTGCTGATGTGACCAATCCCCCCATGTCGACTTAACACTTTGACATACAGAATGCACTTATTCTACCAACCCGAAATATTCCATCGAAGGCTTCATAGAAAGTAATCTCATTTTACATTTGTTATCTACTGCCGGTACCGTGTATTTCTGTGGTTAAAACCGGCAGATCCCATGCATTGTTGGAATCGATGTAATGCGAAGCAGCCAACAAAGAGCATATCATGCTGTACATAACATGCATGTCCTGATTTACATGTTAGGACCTGTCATCTATATGTTCGTCATACAGACACGTCGCGAAATACCCATTTTGGTGTATATCAAGCTAGCGAACTGGACGCAAGCGCACCATGAGCGTGGCATGTAAATGGCGTTCCACATGACATGCATGCCATGATTTGCATGTTACCAACCCGCCACTTGTGTTCGTCATACAGGCACGTCACACAATACCAAATTTAGTGTGTATCAATCTACCGAACTGGCCGCGAGCGTGCCATGAGCGTGGCATGCAAGGTCATGTTGCACATGACATGTCATGATTTCCTTATTACCACTTCTCATTTATGTTCGTCATACAGTCACGTCATGCAATACGGAACTTGCATATGAAGCTAGCGAAACAGCCGTGATCGCACCATGAGCGTGGCATGTAAATCATGTTGTACATGATATGCATGTCATGACTTTCATTTACGCTGGCCATGGCAGAAATGTCTCATCATACCAATTTTTGGCATATATCAAGTTGAGGAAACGACCGCAGGAGCACCGCGGCCATGGCGTGTAAATAAAACCGTTCATGACAAGTTAGTCCATGATTTTCATGATATGACCAGTCATACATGTTCGTCATACAGTCAAGTTATGCCATACCAATGTTGATATGAATCCCACGAACGATACGGCCTGGAGAGCACAAAGTCGTAGGCGGATAGATAGATAGATAGATAGATAGATAGATAGATAGATAGATAGATAGATAGATAGATAGATAGATAGATAGATAGATAGATAGATAGATAGATAGATACGCTGAAAGTCGCCGAAGTTCGCCAAGAAATGCTTCGCATTTAAAAAACAATGGCGTCTTCCTTGCTATTCCAAAATATACAGGCTATTGTGGCGAAGGTAAAGACTGGTTCGCCGTTGCTGACAACAGCTTACTGTTGTACTCTTTCATGTTCAGTTTTTGCGTATTTATTTTTTCGGTGATCAGCTCTGGAACATGTATGTATGAAGAGACAAAGACGTCCGTAAAGGTGCGTGGCGTGCTTTGTAGAGGCGGTAATTGGCCTGTACACTTGAGATATCATTCATAAAAAGCATACGAAAAGCATGTCGATAGAGAAAAAAAAGACGCATCCACAAAAAAACACCACTGTGCCAAAAAAAAAAAACAGCGAGTGGATTTTTCGCTCGATGTCATGTCGTTCTTTTTAGTTCCGACCAACTGCACGATGCCCTTTGCCTTTCTTCGACGCCATTGCGCCCTGAAAACACTCACATCGTCAATACACCAGTCTAGACGAATATTGGCATCGTGGCTTTCGTACGTGTCGGACGGGATTAGCGGGGAGACCAGACTGCGTGCGGTGTTTGTTGATTTCCAATAAGTGATTACACTGCATCAACTGCACGAGTTCAGATCTTCAATTACAGTGACCCAAGTAACGCTAATAAAGAAGGCTTTTACGATTTGACGCGTTGGCGCTGATGATTAGATCGCGTTTGCGGTCGTGTGTGTACCGACATTTCTTCTTATAGCCGCCGCTGCGGGGCGCCTGCGAGAAAATCAATAGGGCTCTTCGAAAGCACAAAGGCGTGTGAATGACTGGGTTGATGTCTGTCCAGTCGGCAATGACGAGCGAGACGCGTGCGTCAGGTACTACACCGGGTCGTCATTGATCCTCGTGTTTGTTTGCGCTGCACTGTCTTCATCAAGATGAGCTAACAGCTAAGCTGGCATCACGACCCTTTCCACGCAAGTGCGTAGACTTGTACGCGGCTGGATATGGGGTGTTTGGACGTTTTGTATTCGTGACCTGGTTGCGGTGAGAAATGTTTCAATAAATATCTCGTAGGAGAGATGCATACAGTAAGCAAAACATGAACCTTTCATTACGCGCAAACTTAATTACTCTTTTAAGCTTACTCTTTATTGCTTACATTTGTGCTCTTATTTTTCTTTCATGCGGCGAGATGGTGCGTCATGAATATTCTAAATGATCAGCAAAGCAATCGTCCTTCTTCATACGCCAAAAAAATATATGCAGTTGCCAAAATAACGGTGTGAAGCAATCATGGATTCATTCACCTAACCACTCAGTTAGTGCAAAAAAAAAGAAAAAAAAACTAAGGCAGCTTTGCACTAGTGGCGCCAAGCCTGAAGGAAGTGCGGAGCTGGGCAACCTTCTTTGTTTCTCTTCGGTTTTCTCTTTCTTTTTCCCTCCCGTTTCTTTTCTTTCTTTTTTTTTTGTATTGTCCAGGTATTTTTTTTCCTTTTTTTTCTCTTTATTTCTCTTTATTTCTACATTTCTCTGTATTTTCCCCCTTTGTTTCTCTTTCTCGCTTGCGTCCTCTTTATTTTAAATTTTTATACGTGGTCTTAATTGAAGTGCTCCACACTTAGTATCGTCATCAAGGCGCTCGAAGAACAAGAGGAAGAAGTCTTCCTTGGCGCGAGCGAGCGCTAAATATGCTACACTTGGGTATACAATATGTGGTTTTGCCTACGTTAAAATTTACGTTTGCCTACGTTTTGCCTACATTTTGCCGACGCTACATGTGGTTTTGCCTACGTTGAGTGAGAGGCTTCGGGTTAATTTCGACCACCTGAGGTTTCTTAACGCGCTCGTAAATATAAGTACACGGGCCATCCATTATTTCGCAGTTTTGTGTAATTGAAATAGATTCGCATTCAGCAAGCGTGAATGCGTAGCCTAGTTTTTTGTTAACACCAAAGCGTTTTATGCCGGAGTCCACCAAGAGTTCAGTGACGTGTTTCCGTCACGGAAATGACGTCGAAAAAAATGTGCACGATCAGATTGCAAATAAAAAGTTTCGTCAACGGCAGTCTAACCTACGACCTCTCGGTCCGCGGAAGGAAGATGTCGGGCAAGCTATCCACTGCGCCACAGTAAGATATTGTGGACGCTTTACAGACGCGCTTTTTATATTTCACAGTTTCCTCTCACCGTGCTCTTGGTCGGCGGGGTGGTGACGCCCTCTGGGAGCGGTAAATTGAAGTAATGCATCATAACCGTGGCCTACCGCGATTAGTTCCTGCAACGCGTTGTTGCTACGAGTCCGTCCCACTCGGCGCGTTTCCATTAGAAAAAACCGGCAGATCCCACGCATTGTGGGAATCGATGTAATGCGAAGCAGCCAGCAAAGAGCAAATGATGCTGTACATAACAAGCATGTCATGATTTTGATGCGACCATTTGTCATCTAGCTATGTTTGTCATATAGCCACATCCCACAATACTAGTTTTGGTGTATACCAATTTTCGCTAGCGAACCGGCTGCGAGTGCACCACGAGCGTGGCATTTAAATCATGATGTACATGTAACGCATGCAACGATTGTCATGTCACCACCCACCATTCATGTTCGTCATACAGTCACGTCGGGCAATACCACATTTGGTGTATATCAAGCCAGCGAACTGGCCGCGAGCGCACCATGAGCGTGGCATGCAAGTCGTGCTCTACACGACATGCCATTGTTTTCATATAACTTTTCATTTATGTTCGTTATACAGTCACGTCGCGTAATACCAAATTTTGTGTATATCAAGCTAGCGAACTGGCCGCAACACACCATGAGCGTGGCATGCAAGTCATGCTCTACATGGCATGAATCTAATGATTTTCATATTACCACTTGTCATTTAAATTCGTCATACAGTCACGTCGCGCCACCAATTTTGGTGCGTATAAAGCTACTGAAACCGCCGTGAACGCACCATGAGCGTGGCGTGTAAATCACGATGTACATGAATGCACGTCAGGATTGTCATGTTACCACCTGTAATTAATGTTCGTTATACAGTCACGTCACCCAATATAAAATTTGGTACATGTCAAGCTAGCTAAACAGCCACGAACGCACCATGAGCATGGCATATATGTCATGGTATACACGACATGCGCGTCATGATTTCCATATTACGACCTGGCGTTTATGTTAGTCATACAGAAATGTCTCATCATACCAATCTGGTGTATATCAAGTTAACGAAACGGCCGCTAGAGCACCACGGCCATGGCATGTAAACCATGACGTTTATGACAAGTCATGGATCTCTAGATATGACCAGTCATTTATGTTCGTCATACAGACATGCTATGCCATACCAATTTTGGTATAAATCCCTTTAACGATATGGTCCGGAGAGCGCCAAGTCGTAGGCGGCAAGATAGATAGATACGCTCAAAGTCGCCGAAGTTCGCTAAGAAATGCTTCGGATTTAAAAGTACAATTTTTTTCAACGCCTGAAAACACCTCGAGGTGGCGACCTTAGCCAAGCGTCGGCCTCGCTCATAGCACCGATCCATACCAAAAATAGCTCTGCGACGCGCGCCTGCCTAGCCTGGCTGTAACATCCCGTTCCTCGCTTGCGTTCGCCCCGAGAAAAATTGCTGCCAGGCCACAGGGCCGCCACGATGCGCGCGTTGCGTTTCCCTCTAGCGCGGCCGTGGTGTTCAATAACTCTGTAACATGCCGCGGGATGGCGACCTTAGCCCAAGTTCTGCGTTCAATCAGCGGCACTCTTCTGGCTGTCCCACCACTTTTTCTCATTACGCGCTCACCGTGACCTACTACAGCTACCACAAGGGTTTGTTTAATTATTGATCATGCACGTCAGTCGTCGGAATAAAGATGTACCATCAGCGTCAACGTGGGTGCATCCGCGTTAAATGGTGCTATAGCTGCCAAACACCGATAGACATTGTGCAAGCTCTTTTATATCAATGTGCAGTAAACAGTCAACTATTTCTGTAAGGACACGTTTTACTTTCGTGTTATACCGATTCCTATGACGAGGGATCAACCGTGTTTTTCTTTTTTTTTAGACGGTAAGACACTCGCTTTCTGAGCGTGAGGCCTTAGTTTGCAAACTGGGCCCCGCCCAGGCATTTTATTTATGTTGATACATTTATTCCTTTATAGCGATGCATACGTGACTGGGGGGACGGACGGACGGACACACTTTTCTGGTTTAGATGCCATAGAAATGATTACGCATTTAAAAGGCCTAGCGTTCCTCCACAAACAACTGTGTTTGTGATAAGGTTTACTTCTTTTTCTATATGTGCTAATGCACCAATGCACAAATGCACTTCTGATACCAAGTGTGTGCTCCCCAGCGACACAACTCATCTGCTGTCATAGATTGCTAAGTGAACCTTTGTGCTCATCTACGCAGTATTTAAATGCGCCGATATCCAGCGGCTAATAAAAATCGCCGCTGGATATCGTGGCGACCCCGCAGCAATTCCATTTCTTAAAGCTCATTTACACTTGCGACGAAAGCCCCAGTAATGCGACCAACTTGGTCGTAAATGGCCACTTTGATCGAAAAGCGACTGCTTTGGGTCAGTCGCTCGCTGCTCAATATTTAAGGCGAGTGCCTCAAATGCCTAACCCAGCTCCAAAATGACCGTCGGTGGTGGCGGTGTCAGTGTCCTGCGGCGTCGGCGTCAGCACGAGTGATGCAAAATATCATCATCACGTGATGACGTCACCACATGACGCCATAATGACGTCACAGAGCACTAAATTTTGTGTCGCAATGATGACATCATCATGAAGTCACTATGCCTTCACATGACATCGTCCCTAGCTCACAGGTGGGCCTATGAGCAAAGGATGCAGGGCGTAACCAGGTGAGAGGCAGAAAGCTTGCAATGCCTCTCATCCTGGAGTCAGTGCAAAACCACGGTGAAAAGCCAGCGCAAAACCAACTTTCTGCGGGGAGGGTGGAGCCGGATCAATACATCGACTTAGAAGAAAAGAAGATGGCTATCGCTTTCGAGTCTCGTTAAGCGAATGCCTAAGTGACGCAGTGAGTTTTTGAATCGCGCGACTGCAGTAGCAGCACTCTGAAGACCAGGAGAAACAGCTTATTTACGCACTCGTCTAGCTAATCTATCTTATGCGCCTCGGCTTACTTTACGAGGTCAGGGCAGCGAAAGCAGATGTAAATTCGGTGCGGCGACGAGCATGTCGCCCTGCCAGGTGGCAACATCGGTCGCCTTGAGTCGCTCCTTGCTCGCCGCCAGTCGCGAATGGTCGAGCGACCGGTGCTAGTCACCAGTGTGAATGCGCCTTTATGCCGTGGATGCCTGTGTGGAAGTATTGAAATCGGACTTCAAACAGAGGTAGACGTCGCTGGCTGTTTAGTTTTCAGTGTTTGTATGATGCAAATAGAAACTGCCGCCGCGAAGTGTCCGCAAAAGCTAGAGATTGCCTGCGGTGAATGCATCTGCTATATTAGTGTTTCGATTCATTATCGATTACGGGACAGTAGCAATAGACCGCTGTGATACGGTACTGTTGGAGAGAATTGCGTGACTCGTAGCAGCGCGCTGTCATTGTCGCCCATCGTGGCTTTCACCTTGCGAGCAGCTAAATTGACGTGCCGGCAGCTGCTTGCTACGTGGTTAGGATGTCGCTTCTAGCCTTACGCCGTCAAAGTCGGATAGAAAATATGCAGAAACCAGTGACAATCGACGTTTTGCGTGTTTTTGACAGCGGTGCGCCGATTCTCGGAGATGAGGTCTCTGTTCAGTTTTATCTGTTTCGATGTTCAGAATTGTCGTAATCAGCGCCGCTTTCCTGAAGCCAACCAGCACGCTGGGTGTTGCCCAACCTTAGCGTATATGCGAACAAGAGTCGCACGCCCGTCAGCGAAAACCTATGGTTTTGGCTGACATGCGCACGAGGACTGAAATCGTGAATTGTGAAAGCGCCCGAATTCGATTCGGTTGTGTCCTAGCGACAGTAGCAATTGGACCATTGCTTCGTGCGGCGGCAAACGTCGATATGACAGCCTGCAGCACGTTAATGACATAAGCAATAAAGTAACGTCCCAATTCTCGTTTGCAACGTCTCTGATAAGTACGGTGGGTACAAAAAAGCGCGTTCTAGTGTCATTTTCGCCGGTCGAAAACGTTGGGCGCTGGTGTAGGCAACGATGCACGTCAGCAGAGACCGAGTTCCGGCTCTTATCCGTTCGCTCGCGAAGAGCAGCTCCTCCTCACTCGCCGACCTCGCCCGAATAACAGCTTCCAGGCAAACATCGACTCCGCTGCCACATTGGACGCTACCGACGCGGGGCGACAAGGGATACCTTCGAGGCGCTTGTTGATGCGCTGGTGCAGACGTTGCTACTGTTTGGCAATCCGTGTCCTCATCTAAACTGTGCAGTTGGAAAAAAAAAGTATCACAAATCCAAACAATGCCAGACCTAAAAGTCGTTTCAGCAAATCCATATAAAACAGTGAAAAATAACCGCAACACTGAGGCATCTTTATGCCGTGTTTGGCTGATAAATTTGCAGATGTCTCCATCTTCGAAATTTCACTACGTGGCGGACAGTGTAAAAGTTTAGATTCACTTGCAAGAGACCGTATGGTCAAATATAATCAGATCAGCAAAAGTTACAGCTTATGGAGGCAGCATTACCCCCCCGCGACACACCTCATTAAATAAACAGCAGGCGGCCGCATGTCGCCTATTACAAACAAGCAGCTTCCCAAACCCGATCGCTTATAACCCTTGTTACCCAGGGCTCTACACTCTAAGGCAAAAGGGTGTTAAAAGGGTGTGCCGTTCGTCCTTTTGGGGACTAATGGGGCAGCCACAACCATTAGTCCCTTCAAGGACTAACGGCACCGGGTCTAACAGTTAGTCCCCTCAAGGGACTAACATTTAGTCCTCACATTTACACCTTCGCGGGCAACCGTTAGTCCCCATCGTTGCACCTCAATGGACTAACATTTAGTCCTCACATTTACTCCTTACCGGACAACCGTTAGTCCCCACAGTTGCACCTCACCGGACGAACGGTTGGTCCACTCAAATACTCCAATGGGATGAACTTTTTATCCCCAGTTCAAATGATGCGTTAATCCCCAGGGATGATTTTGCACAGTTACTCTCTGCAAGGCTTAATACTTTTTTCGCGTGTTTTTCTCCGCAGTGAGCAACAAATAGTGCGGGAAAAAAAAAACACACGAAAAAATATTTAGTCATGCTTGTTTCACTGCTTTCGCAGTCAATGCAACAACGAAAGATAGATGTACATATTGCAATCAGCGGGGGACCTCAAACACATTATTTGGGCTTGCCCCAACATCTAGAAGGGGCCAAACAACACATATATGAACGAGGAGCAGTGGAAAACCGCACTGCCTAGCTCAGACAGCAAGGACCAACCACAAGCCATCAGGCAAGCCGAAGACGCAGCTAGGACCCAAGGAAGCTGTCATCTAAGGGGGGGGGGGGGGGTAGATAAACTCGTCTGACACTTGTTGTTTTTAATCTCTCTTCACCTGCAGGCGCACGAAAAGGTTTGCGATGCTTGCTCAGTGGTAGCATAAACGTGGTGATGTAGTTAATTAAAAGTTCAACCTACATGTAGCGCCTCTAGATGTTGCATGTGCACTAGTCTAGGTCATTCATAGTTTTGCACAGAGATGAACAGAGGAGTGCTAAAGAAGCCAGCACTCCCCCCATGCATCAGTGGCAACAAAGACTCCTTTGTACCGTGCTCAGTGAAACTATATACGAACCTTTATGGCACAACACATAGGGCGAGGACTGAGAGTGCACCACTGTATTTCTTTGTGCCGCTAGCATTTGTATACAGCTTTACTGAGTGCAGTAGAAGATACCGTAAACATAGTTTAAGCGCAGAAAATCGATACACAAAATACGAAGACACGCGCACACATAAAGTGCTTGATGTCGTGTGTGTGTGCGTGCGTGTGTGCGTGCGTGTGCGCGCGTGTGTGTGTGCGTGTGTGTGTGTGTGTGTGTGTGCGCGCGTGTGTGTGTGCGTGTGTGTGTGTGTGTGTGTGTGTGTGTGTGTGTGTGTGTGTGTGTGTGTGTGTGTGTGTGTGTGTGTGTGTGTGTGTGTGTGTGTGTGTGTGTGTGTGTGTATGTGTGTGTGTGTGTGTGTGTGTGTGTGTGTGTGTGTGTGTGTGTGTGTGTGTGTGTGTTCTGCGCAAAAAAAGCTATGTTTAGCAGGCCGCTTCGACTAGCCCAAGAAAACATCTTTTTGAAAAAAAGTTTGGCTGAACATCTCAACATCCAGCTTTCCTAGAAGCCTGCATCGTGCTCTGTATCGGCCGGCGGACCTTCTAATGCAGTGGCCAGCCCCATCTGTTCGTAACCTCTGAAAAATTTCCCTTTTGCTGTCATGAATGAGGCAATCTTGTATACCGTACTTTCTCTAGAGGCAATTTGGGAAACCGCGGTCCTTAAGGGGGAGAAACGACACAGGTACTTTGACATAGCTTTATCGTAGTAGTAGTATCTGGGGTTTTACGTCGCGAAACCCCGACATGATTATGAGAGAAGCCGTAGTGGAGGGCTCCGGAAATTTCGACCATCTGGTGTTCTTTAGCGTGCCCTGACGTCGCACAGTACACGGGCCTCTACCATTTGGCCTCCATCGAAATGCGACCGCCGCGGCCGGGATCGAACCCGTGGCCTTCGGGTCAGCAGACATAGCCTTATTATACACGGTATCCCAAATATCACGCAGAATGGTTTTAAAGCAGAGGAACGGTGTTACACGACGCAAACCTAGTATATATTGTTCCCTGTGGACTGGAGTGCCCACGTCTAGTTTTTTCGTTAATGGAGTTTAATTAATTAGTCATAATTATATTGGTAACTCGACAACTACTCACGTAATTATGTAAATGTCAACGAGGCATATGTAGGCATGTTGAAATTACATCTAACTGCGCCATTTTCAACAACATGCTAATAGCGGGCTCACTTTTCCCGGCTGGTAAAGAGAGCCCGCGAAATATGAAAAATAACACGTGACTGCGCTCCCACCCGCAAAAGAGAGCAGCGCCCTCAAATTATCTTACTGCAAGCAACCGCTTTGCCTGTTGTCCGTTGCCAGAGACAACGTTTCACACATTGGCAAGGGACAGGTCGGACGCCAACAATATGCGTCGAAATTTTGCAGTGACTCCTTCCGATCAATTGTACGCCGCTATCACTCTCCATATCTCACGGCAGGCTGTTCTCATAGATTACGCGGCTGGTGCGCTGTTCTGATATCAGCCTGACTCTGTAACAGCAAAGCGCCGCCCTTTGTCGGTTGGGGAGAGGCAGATAGGGCGGTCTATATTTTTCTTTCTGCATTTTTTTCCCTTTATACTGGCAACCTCACAGTGAGCCTGTTTGAGGGAACTGCTTCCTGATGCGCGCAACATTTTAGTCACATGGGATTTTTCAGATTTCGCGGGCTTTCTTTATCAGTAAGAAAAAAATGAGTGCGCAATTAGTACGTTGCTGAAAACAGCACACTTAGATGCCATTTGAAGAGGACTACATATGCCTCATTGACATTTTGATGATAGGGTGAGTACTTCTCGAGTTACAAATACAAGTATGACTAATGAATTAAACCTCATTAACGAGAAAAAAATTAGTGGTGGCTTTTCCAGTCTACTGGGAGCAATATGTACTAGGTTTGCCTCGCGTAACGCCGTTCCTCTTTTTAAAAATCCTGCTGCGTTATATTTGGGACACCCTGTATATTACTTATACAGTTGTTACTGGGTGCACTGTAAGTTTGCAGCAGCAAACAGCAGTATGCATTTGACGTTTATATGTATTCGTGGCACAAAACCGATAGGAAAAGAGCATTGGCCAATGTGCACAAACTTTCTCGCACCGAAACAAAGAAGGTAAGTTGTATTTTTTTTTTTTTAGATGATAATGATTATACCTCTTGCGCACCATGCACACACAATGACTATGGTGTCGCTTAAATTTATTGAAGCAATATGACCGTAAGGGTGTAGGCTCTGCTGGCCTGGGCCTGTAATCACAGCCGAGTGTTCGGAAAAGAACTGCGCCAGTTGCACGAAGGAAATCAAGTGTAAAAGCTTGGAGGACTCTCGCGCTTTGCATTCAAGAGTAGAAGGCGATAATGTAATTGGCCCACTTCACATGGACTTCTCATTGGCTAGCCAGGCTTCGCTTCCTTCCATCGGCACCTCAACCATGCCGCGAGCAACGGAACGCCTGTGCGCGTAGCATGGGCTGTTGCTTGAATGCACACTGCAAGCATAGTCGCGAAGTGCCCACTAAACCATAATTCATCGTTCTGGAAATTAGCGAAGAACCCATTACGCGTCCTCAAGGCACTACGCGCATCTATGCAGCTGCATGCGTTGTTGATGCTGTGTTTGATGGTAATTATTAATTATGCCGGAGCACTTTGTAGTGGGTGGCCTTTAAAACCACCAGCTCGTTGCGCGATTCACACCGTGCGGCGCCTGCTGTTCGTCATGCTTCTGCCACGCAATATTGCATGTGTCAACGAGACTCCTTGCACCATACAACACCTGTGTAGCGTTTATTTTTTTTTCCGAAAGAGTTTCGAGCACTGGCGTGGCTCTTTGGTAAAACACCCGCTTGCCACGCAGAACGTCTGGGTCTGATTCCGGCTTGGACCCATGGTTTTATTGTTTGCATTCATTGGGATTTTTTCTCTCTCGGACAATTCTACGCTCACAACCAACGACGCCGACGTCGACACCGGTATTTCTACGAAACGAACTCTCTAACGCTAACGTGTTAGAATTCTGTTGCCTAGTAAAGCGCGCTCGTATCGCATACTTCCAATGAAAATTTATGCTACTATTGTTTTTCTTAAATGGAAGTCCCATAACGCAACGATTGTTCTTATACCGGTCCTACTAGACCGGTTAACATCCCTGCCTTTCTTTTCCCTCCTCTTTTTTTCCTTCCCTTCTTATTTATTTTTAGTGTAGGCTAGGTAATGGTTGGTATAGAAATTAAACTTTGTATACCTTGACATATGGTACCCTGTTTGTGTACTCTGGCAATAGAACTTAATACACTCACGGATATTACACGAATCAACAGAGAAACATTAAAAAGCAATTTTTTTTTCTTTTTTTACCATCACGTCTAATGAATTGTCCGCGTTATACAGTGCATTTCCTGAGTCCAATCGCTAAACATGCCCGCGTATCTGTGGCTCATGACATGAGCATTCACACTGGAACGATACCACCGGCCGCAGCAAATCGGGCGATGTTTGCCTTCGTTGTTGGATGCATCGTGCACTAAAAAGTTTGTGTACACTGTTTAATTTGGCTTCCACGTTAACCAAGTTATGGTGTGGCCATAGTGTTACCTTGTGGTTCAATATTAATGTAATAAATTATCAACATTTCTCAACCTCACTCAGTGGATATCTTGCAGGACTTTAAAATCGTGAAAATATTTCAGTACGCTATTGGCAGAGGTAAGGCGCTTGGTGGAACGACCTAACAAACGAAGGAGGGCACTGAGGGTTAGACCACTTGAGCCCTATCTTATCGACATGAGATAAAGTCACGCCTAAGTGATGATATCCAGCCCATAAAGGATCTAGATAAATCAGTGACACTGGATACGTGACCAATGAGCGTATTTGGTGTTGACGCCATTATTTTTTTTTCTTTTATCTGGGGACTTTGACGGAGCTCGGGGAGATTTCTAATACCGTCAAAGTGGGGCCCTCCTGTACAGAACCCCAGGAGTAGGAACCGATGCCTCCAACTAGTGCCCTTACACGGTAATCATCACTGCGCTGAGTGCGATGGCGCGCAACTTCAGTGCTGGGGTTCTCCACACCTGACATACACGTGCCAGAGTCCTGAATCATTAGCCCGTATGTTTCACGCGCCATATCAGGTTGTGGTGGTGGTGGTAAACGCTATATTTCGCCCTAAAAGAGGAGACCAGTCCGAAGACCGGCTGCGCTGACTTAGAGGAGGTCTGCGGGGATCCCTTGGGGTGCTGCAGCCTCCACCGCGCGTTGGATGAGCCGGCGTTGATCTACTGTCTCGGAGGCACGTAGGAGGCACTCCCGCGTCTCTGGGGCGTTCGCGTTGTCTGAGTTGTAGTGCGTGCAAGTCCACGCCATGTGTACGAGAGTGGTCGGAGCTGAGAGGGTTCGCACCTGTGGGCGCTTACGTATGTTGCGGAAAGATATACTGTTGTATAAGAAGGAGAGTGGGAAGCGGCCTGCTTGTGATTTGCGCCATTAGACGGCCTCGCGTCTTCTTATATTGCGGTGTGCGGTAGGATATGCGCATCTTCCGAGTCGTTAGTACTCCGGGATGTCCGTGTAAGTAGTGAAAAAGTAATCGTGCTTAGATATTAGGGCGAAAGCCTTGGATGCCTCATGACCCGCGAAAAATGACCGTCGGCGTCGGCCGAGTGACGCGAGAAATCTTCACGTGATGACGTTACCATACAGTAGCCAAAATTTGTGACGTCACACGATGACGTCATCACATGACATCATCGTTTGGTCAAAGGTGCGCCGATGCCGGAAGCACTGCAAAAGCCAAGTGAGGTGCAGAGGGCTTCCCAGGCCTTCGATTCTGGAGGCAGTGCTAAACCACGTTAGGTGCTGAAAGCTTTCGAGCTGCGGAAAACTTTCGGCGGAAGGGGTGGGGTATCAGGATCAATACATCGACTGAGAAGAAGATGGCTCTCGCCTTCGAGTCGTCTTAGGCAAATGCATAAAATGCAGTGTCTTTTATGCGTTTGCCTGAAGGCGGGGCGGCGGATGCTACACTCGGCTAGGCAGTATCGGGCTAGTGTGTGTGTGTGTGTGTGTGTGTGTGTGTGTGTGTGTGTGTGTGTGTGTGTGTGTGTGTGTGTGTGTGTGTGCGTGCGTGCGTGCGTGCGTGTGTGTTTGTGTGTGTGTGTGTGTGTGTGTGTTTGTGTTTGTTTGTGTGTGTGTGCGTGTGTGTGTGCGTGCGTGCGTGCGCGTGCGTGTGCGTGTGTGTGTGTGTGTGTGTGTGTGTGTGTGTGTGTGTGTGTGTGTGTGTGTGTGTGTGTGTGTGTGTGTGTGTGTGTGTGTGTGTGTGTGTGTGTGTGTGTGTGTGTGTGTGTGTGTGTGCGCGCGCACCTGGGCATTCCCGCTGAGCGACTCACGGGCTGGAGCCGAAAGGAGGGCTGGACCACACCCACGCTTTGTGCCCCAGCAATAAGAATTCCTGGAGAAGATGACGATGTCTGCTGCGACTTGCCATCCCGCTGCCATAAGATCGGATCCGCGGAAATCGCTGAATTCTTCGCATTTACGGAGCCAAGCGAACCGACTAAACTTTTATTTCTCACAGTCCTCCGGTGTGTTACCAACAGGAAATATAAGATGACCAAATTCATGGCATTGCGTTAAAACAAAAGCGAACCCTCACCGGTAGTATTTCTATTATGTAAGAAACAATAGAGACAAGGAAAGAAAAAAAGTAGGAGGGGGGGGGGGGGGGCTTACTGCGTATTTGTTGCTGGTATGTAGACGTGTGAAGTGAGACGGAGCGGCGCTATTGAAGACAGGAGGCCGCTTAGGACCTCGGCGTGCGGATCCATGCGTTCAGCGTTTTCCCATGAGAGCCTACATCAGTCGGGCGACGGAAAATGTCCAGGGCGAAATACCACAAGAAATGCAGGGATCCCCCAGAATAGAAAAACGAGCCGTTTTGTTCGCTATTTTGTTTTCCCGCCTTATGCGGTTGCTGGTTGAATACGAATCGAGTTCCTCTGTCTCCGCGGGTATCTGCTATACAGACAAAGACACACCGAGGGAATACATAATGAACGAGATGGATCGCAGGAATCGAGGGACTAGAAATTTAGTAACAACTGCATACAAAAGCAAACCGCGCGAAAGTAGAAACATCTCACACAGTGGACGATTATTAGGCGCATCGCGTTGTGTGTATTTGCGTGTGTCGCTTCCTTGTAGTAGCACTGAAACTTTGGCTTGTTGACTAGTGTGGCTTTTTCTTGAGCCTGCGGGCAGCGTATAACTCATTTCTCGCACATCTGGGCACACTGTTTAGTGTAGCGGTCATCGTTAAAGATATGACTTCTTGTCGACGCATTCATTTCTGTCAGCACTTTCGTTTTTCACTGCGGCATGCAAAAGTGGATGCACTTTTTCTTGACAACACGCATTTTAATTTATGAGCAAGTGAAGGGCAGGATCGTCAGCATGGCAACGATTCCTGTGTTTATTTTCGGTCAAATGAGCGGGTAATGACGAAATTGACTGTTTTGTCCTCGTTCGTTAACGAAAGGTGATGGTTGTGTTTGTGATAGACACGACATATTTAGTGATGGCAACATTACGCAGGAATACAACTTGTCGCAGGATAGGCAATAATAATAGAGAGTAATAGCTGAGCGGCTCAGCGGGCCCAGCGAACGAGCGGAGGCGCCAACTGCGCATGCGCAACACGCTGGCGCAGCCAGCGTTTTTATGGAGCGAGCCGCTCGCACGCTCATTTCGTCTCCTCAGCGAAGGGTGCGCAGCGTACGAGCGTGCGAGCGTTTTCCAAGCAAAGCGTATGCTCGCTTGACAGTAACTTCAACCTTCAACAGGTGGCGCAGCAATGCGCTCCGCTGTACTACGCTGAAACAAGCGGGGCATCGCTCAGCTATTACTCTTCCTTTTATCTTGCGCTTCGCTGCCCCCCTCCGCTCCTCCGCTGGGTCCGCTGGCCCGCTGAGCCGCTCAGCTATTACTCACTATTATCTGGAGCTTTATGCCACAAAACCACGATATGATTACAAGGCACACCGTAGTTGAGCGCTCCGGAAATTTCGACCATCTGGTGTTCTTTAATTGACATCGCTCAGTCCACGGGCCTGTGGCGCCGAATGGAGTGAAACACAGAGCCTTCGCGTGGTTTGTTGTGAGCACTACGCCCACGCCAGCTACGGCGGTGGCTGAAGACAGATATAGGTGAAGTTAATAGAGTGAACTTAGCATTTCACTAAATCATCGCACATAATAAATTGTTATTACTCGTCACTTAAATAAGGATTTTGAAAATGAACGTCACCCTCTGTCGACGATAGGCACCCCGAAACCAGAGAGCACTTTTGCAGAGTCGACTTCGCACTATGAGTACGTCTTTGCCTGAGGCTTCGCTCTGGCAAAAGTTGCAGACGTACCAGCATGCACTTTGGCAAGACCCGAGGTGCGCCTATCCATTTCCAGAGTGGGTAAAAAATCGCGTATAGCCTCAAGTGTAATTAAGCGGTTAACGATGCCTTAGATACGTACAGAATATGCCGTTTTCGTGTATGTATATAGTGACGGGTCTGCGTTAGCAACTGCTTCAACAGCGGCTTTCGTAATGCCAAGTCTGAAGGTCAAAAAACGGTGCAGTCTAGACTATCAAACTACATCAAATCAAGGCTTCGACGGATGCCCGTCTAGTCGGGAAGAATCATTGAATAAAAAAGATGAAGACGCCGACCACAAGAGAATAAAAATGTAATTATTTGACGTTTCGGCACCCAGAACGGGAGCCTTGTTCACAATGACAGCGAAAAGGCGGAAGTTAAGCATTTAAACAGTCTACAGCACGTGACCTAAACATCTTGCGTATGCGGGGGGCAGATAACCGTCCGTGCAGTTATGCGTGCTGTTCCTTGTTTGTATTGTCAAAGATTCCAGATACAATCTAGCAGTCAAGTCCTTCTCAGTAGCGACGACACGTGCCCTGCCCCAGCCTATCTCATGATTTGAGGTTTGCGCATGTTCCGGCGAGGGCGCTTGATGACACCTTCTCGTTCTTGACATCATTAGTGTGCTGTTTCAGCCGTCGCTCGAAGTTCCCGTATTCACCGATGTACACGCAATCGCAGTTCGCGCACGGAATTTCGTACACGACACCAGGAAAGCAATGTTTCCGTAATTTATCTTTTACATTGACGAGAGAGTGTTTCAGTTTGCGCGTGGGTACATGAGCTACGCGTACGTCATACTTGCGCAGAACACGGGCCAAAGTCTCACTCACGCCAGGCACGTAGGGTATACTGGACCGTTTCGAGCAATGCGACGGGGCTGTGGAAGGGCGCTCCAACTTGCGTTCGACGGACGACACAAGGGAATCCGGGTAGCCACTTCCCGACAGGTCAAGGCGCACACGTTCAACGTCAGAGGATAGGTCACCAGACTTGGTGCAAATCCTGTGGGCACGCTGCATTAAAGACGACACGACGGACCTCTAATTGTGTGCGGCAGGATGTACCGAATTAAAGTGTAAATAACGGCCGGTGTGCGCGCTCTTTCTAAAGACAGCGAAAGAAAGCACAACGCCATCGCGTTTCACCAAAACATCGAGAAAGGGCAACTCTCCATTATTTTCTTCTTCAGTGGTAAACTGAAGGGACTTTTCAATGCAATTCAGGCGGTGCGCAAACGGATCCTAAATTTTCTTTCTTGATAATACAAACCTCAAATCATGAGATAGACTGGGGAAGGGTGCGTGTCGTCGCTACTGAGAAGGACTTGACTTCTAGATTGTATCTGGAATCTTTGACAATACAAACAAGGAACAGCACGCATAACCGCACGGACGGTAATCTGCCCCCCCCGCATACGCAAGATGTTTAGGTCACGTGCTGTAAGACAATTTAAACGCTTAACTTCCGCCTTTTCGCTGTCATTGTGAACAAGGCTCCCGTTCTGGGTGCCGAAACATCAAATCATTACATTTTTATTCTCTTGTGGTCGGCGTCTTCGTCCTTTTCAAACTACATCAACGGCCGCAAAGATTGTTGCAATGCGCGAAGCAATTCGTTTATACGTATATGGACAATATCAACGCAGCCGCCTCGCAAATGAGTTATATTCTGCGACTCTAAAATTGAGCTTCAAATAATGGACTCCGCGCTTAAACGGGGGACTTTATTATCTTCTTACTGAAGACATGGCCGGCGCACACGATGTCACCCTGAAAACTGGTCATCGCATGAGGTATCAGTGTATTTGAGGGCGCTGCGGCTTTCAGGGAAGCGAGCACGCAGGTGTGGAGGCAAAATATGGCCCACATCAACGCCACACTAGTGTCCATCCCGTTTCACGACCGGACACTAATGCCCTCGTATATATGCTTCTGCGCGAAAATACCGCAGCATTTTCGTTTTTACCAAGACGTCGTCACCGCCGACTTCACGAACTCGACGCAGACGCGCACCTAAAAATACCACCAACTTGTGAAAAGATGCAGTCCAAGCTTACTGCACAGATTGCGGTTAGGTGTGGCGTTCGCTCGTCGTTACGCACACCTTATCGGCCGTGCAGGCAGTCCAAATTGCGAAGAATGTGCCCCTCCTGAAACTACTGAAAACCTCTTGCGCGTCTGCTCTCGATATGCCGTGCAAAGACTACCACATACCGCGCTCTTTTTCGGATCGGTTAATCAACAATTATTGGACAAAAGTTCTGTTTAGAGCTTCGCCATATTCTTCTCATGAGCGCAATAGTCTCTAAGCCTTCAACAAATTTCTACTCGAGACTGACCTGCAGAACAGAATGTAAAGAGAGTCATTGGACATTCGAGGCATTTTTTTTAAACCCGCACCTTAATCCTCATTATCTCCATCTTCTCGCTTCCTTCTCTCCTTTCCATCCCTTCTCTTTCCCCAACGCTGAGTAGCAGGTGATAAGTCTGATGCAGGCTGACCTCTCAGCTTTTCTGCCATAATGAATCTCTGGCTATAAAATGACAGAGAGGCAAAAAGTGTTTATGCAAGCTTGTAAAAACATAGCTGATCCCTCTGTCATAGGAATCCCTATAGCAAGAAAGTGAAACGTGCCTTCACATAGGTAGTTGAGCGTCTATTGCGCATTGTTTCGCCACAAGGGCGAAGGTAATGAACGCTATAGCAACAAATTGTAATGCCACGCGAAGAACGGCAAGATGCTCGAAACTTGCAGTGCGCTCCTCAAGCAGAAAGGACGCACGAAAATAACACAGGACAAGCGCGGACTAACAACTGTCGCAGCGTGACACTCAAAGCGCTCTGCTCAAACCCAGAGAAGGACGCACGAAACGAACGCACAAGTATACACGGGACGAGCGCGAACTAACAGCTGTCACAGTTGTTACTTCTTTATGCTCGAGCAGCGCGCTCCTTTCGAAAACGCGGCCGCTGCAGCGAGCGAAGTAACCTTCGTACTCTCAGTTACTTCAACGCAAACTTGCGGTGAAAGCACAAGACGTAGAAACCACCCCCCATCACGAAGTAAGCGCGCGCGCATCGTAACGCGCGGGGCGACCACCTTTAATTTAAAGCGCGCCCTCCGCGCCCATCACTAGTGAAAACAAGCACACGCTGAAGCCATCGAGGTCTGAGTACCGCCATCGGTAAATGGTGATTATAATAGCGCGTGGTTTAGCTGACAAATGTGCGCTCTGTGGCCGAATCGATTCGCGACGAGTTCCACGGAGCGAGGGGTCGTAGGTTCGACTCCCGGGCAACGGAATTTTTCTCCTAGTTTTTTCTGTGCCATATGTTAGTGTATATTTTACAACGTGATATCCGTGACAGAAATACGTCAGTGGAGCCGTGGTGGACCCCGGCATAAAACACTTTCGTGTTAAAATAACGAAACTAGGAAATTTCGGTTTATAGCCTTAAGTTGATCCATCGTTTCCGTGAAGTACGATATGCTCATTTCGTGTCGCAGCTAACCTTAAAGCCAACTAAATGTAGCCA
This sequence comes from Rhipicephalus appendiculatus, assembly GCA_030522465.1. Taxonomy (NCBI): domain Eukaryota; kingdom Metazoa; phylum Arthropoda; class Arachnida; order Ixodida; family Ixodidae; genus Rhipicephalus; species Rhipicephalus appendiculatus. The sequence continues at coordinate 845,441 of JALIZH010009617.1, read as the reverse complement.
ATACTTGTCAACGTTAGGCAAAAATCAACCAACATTAATCCGTTCTATCTGATGCGTCAGGGTTCGTCTTACTCCTCCTTTAAAGCCCGTAACGGACCGTTTTTGTGGGTTTACTTCAAAAACTCATTGTACTTTTTTACGTTTCATTTAGATTATAGTTTAATATGATCGGTGTTCAAGTCATATCGTACTTTACTTCACTAATGGTTTTTGTTTTTTTATCGGTTTCTCAAAGTTCTGGCCCTCAGGAATGGCAAAGACAGAAGTTCAGGGAAAGTTATTAAGGGCAAGCCAAACGCCTTTTCATAAGCTCCAGCTTAGCTTCCATTGAAGGACGCGCCTAAATAAGCCAATTGTAATAACTACAAACACCAGGGAGTAAAAATCCTTTATGAATATGAGGGCAATGATGTGCCAATATTCACTGCGGAGGGCACCTAATACGCCTTACATTCTTATACCGATTACACTTGACCTTTCACGACGGTATCAATAAATGTTGCTCGCGCTGGCCGTTATTTCACGCAAGTAGGGATGCCACAGTGCACGTACTTTTGCTCACTCATGTCTACCCTTACATTCATCGTGACAAAGCAGTTTTATTCTTATACGACGCATCTTCATGCAAGAATCGAGAACTCACACGTGCAACCCATCTCCTTCCTTGTAACCATAGAGTTCAGCGTTTTTCTGTTTAAACAAACAAACAAACAAACAAACAAACAAAAAAGCAGGGCAATATAAGTCTGCCAAACTTATTTTGCTGAACTTAGGTTTAACTGGAAAAAGGTTAGTTTCTTCGACAGCCAGGTAGACGAGTAACTGAGTTATTCGAATGTTCTCTTCTCGCAGACATGTCGAAACGCTAGAGCGAGACAGAAGGGAGAGCTCGTCCATCTTCGTCATAGAGCCCCTCCCCAGCAGCGTCTGTTAGTGCAAGTATTTTTTTTTGTATTAACTCAGAAAACGTGGTTCAATACATGCGGGTGTTTTATAATCAGATTATGTAATCGCGACTTCGTGGGAAGATAAATACACGGCAGCTGTGTGGATTCAATCCCTCACTCACTTCAGATAGGGTGTACACATTTTCCAATGCGGCCCCAGTCCTCTGAATAAAGGTGGCATTTTTTTTTTGCATGTGTCAGGGTGGTTTTCGTTATATATATATATATATATATATATATATATATATATATATATATATATATATATATATATATATATATATATATATATATATATATATATATACACATACACACACACACACACACACACACAATAGAACCTCGTTGATACATTTTCGAAAAAAAAAAGCGGGAAAATGAACGTACAATCCGGGAAAACGTACGATTCCAATCCAGTAAAAAATTGAGACTGACAAGCCCATATTGAGGTGCAAGCGCAAAAAACATTTATTTCCTGAAAAAACAAAAAAAAAACATAGAGGCACTCATTGATTTTCGAACTCGCATATCGCTGGCAGCCAGAGGTCAGCCAACTAGTTCCGGTCCTGAGAGGAAACAATGTCGTGGTCACGTGTGTTGAAATCCCGGACAACCGGGATATTTCAAAATCGAGCGCTGGGACTACCGGCGTAAACGTAAAACAGCGCTCCCGACGTGGCAGCAAACGAAACTTAGCGCCTCGTGAGCGTCAATTCTTTTTGCATTGCCGCTTGGAAATATGGGGCTAGGTTTGCCGAAGAACGGAAGTGATATTCTCGATCACAGTCATTTGGGATACGGTGACGTACACCCGTCGGCAAAATAAGTCGGGACGAGCGAGCGGCGACCAGAATCAGATAAAACTGCATCGCCGCGCCGTCTAACGTCTGACGAGACATCGCAGTGCGCGTGCGCGTCCTTTCACGCTCGTAACCATGTCTTTTTACGAGCTTGAAGCAGGCTAGCTGATTACATGTAGCGTTTTGCGGTAGGGATCGCTTTCTTTGTTCAGTCCGTCACGCGCTAATTTCGACAATTGCACGTTGGCAGTGAGCGGTACACCACTGGCTTCGCATTTATCGACAGATCACGCGGAGCAGCCGGAACTTGTCTTCTAATCGCATGCTAGTAAAGTGAAGCATATTTTCGGCTCGACGTCTGTTCGTTTTTGGTGCCCTTGTTCGCATTTCTGTACGCTTAAGAAAAAAAAAACATGCACAGAAGCGAACTAATTCTGCATATGTGGCATCGGTTTGTCACTGAGACAAGATTTCTTATCTTATAGATCATGTAAAGTGAACAGCGCGCACTTCGCGCCAACCGTGCCCCCCGTCGAATTGAGCGCGTGACAGCTTTGAACAAAGAAAGCGCCCCTACCGCAAAACGCTGCATTTATTTAGCTATTCCGTGGCGCAAGCGCGTACAAACACATCTCTGCGAGCCTGAAAGGACGCGCACGCGCATTGCGATGTTCCGGCAGACACCAGATGGCGCGGCGATGCAGTTTTATCTGATTGTGGTCACCGCTCGCGCGTCCCGGATTTATTTTGCCGACGGTTGTACGTTCGCGTGTTCACGCACGACTCGCCCCGTCCGTGATGAAAACTGCCACCCCGCTAACGGCTTAACAAATCAACTCGGCACAGTGCACGTAACAGTTGCGTACTTAGCGTACTTCGTCGCACACGCACGGTGATCAGTTTGCGTTCTGTCTTAAATTGAGACATGCGACGGTCCAAGTCAAGGTTTTTCACCTTGACTTTGTCAGTGACCGCATCTAAATCCTCATCATGATACCTGACCAGACGAACTTTCGTCGAACTCTTGACTACATATCTTCCAGATACCTTCTAGAACAAATTTTTCCAGACAGGTTCCGACGACCGGATGAAAGACACAATTGTCCAGCCAGAGAAAAACGAACGCCGACTGGAAGTGCGTCACGCGTTAGGCGGAGCAACCCGAAAACGTACTACGCGCTCCGGGAGAAAAGTGCACAATGGCGGCGTTGCTATGGTTACGTGTCGCGGCATGCTATGGAGCGGCTGCATGTGCGTTTCCGTAGCTAGGTTCCGTACCGAACCGTGGCGGACTGGAGGAGCGACAGCCTCAATTCATTCCTTGTGCCGCATTGTTAGCTCCGCTGTTGTTGTTCCCATGGGGTCTGAACAAAAGTGTGTGGAACAACTGTGCACCTATGTACCGTGCTACGGATGAAGGACTTGCAATGCTCAGCGAAATCGTGCCGCTACAGAAAAGACATTTTTTTGAAAGCCGTTTGAAGATTTTGACAGTCAGCGTCGCCGCCTGCCTTGGGGTCGGTGTGTGGTTGACAAAGAGAGGTGATCGAGCAATTCGGAGAAGACGCGGAGGGAGGAAATTTGGCACTGCGGAGAAGCCGCCGTCGCTGCCCGGCGGCCGTCTGCCACTTAACGCCTCACACGTACACGAGGACCCCTTTTGGACATCTGAATGGGTGTTTCTGACTGCAAAACGTATCATACGGCCGCAGTTTCTCGCGGTGCTGAACATAGCTGCCGAAAAAACGTATTTTCCGGGAACGTATTAACCGGAACGTATTACACGCATGTCTATGAGGTTATTTTTAGTTTTCGTGGTCGCGAGCGTAGGAGCCGGGAAATCGTATTAAGCGGGAACGTATCAACGAGGTTCTACTGTGTGTATGTGTGTGTGTGTGTGTGTGTGTGTGTGTGTGTGTGTGTGTGTGTGTGTGTGTGTGTTTGTGTGTGTGTGTGTGTGTGTGTGTGTGTGTGTGTGTGTGTGTGTGTGCGTGCGTGCGTGCGTGCGTGCGTGTGTGCGTGTGTGTGCGTGTGTGTGTGTGTGTGTGTGTGTGCGCGTGCGCGCGTGCGTGCGTGTGTAATTGGCAATTACGCCTTTCAAATATGAAAACGAGATGACAACCGCGAGGACGCTGAACCGTTATTTTCCAAACATTAGAAGCATTATTAAGGCGCTTTTTAAAGATATAGGTGCTGGTCTCGGCTTGCCCGTACAAAAGATTATTGTGTCTTTTTGACAACTCATTGTATCTATAAGTGTCATTAATGCCTTGAATTAAACACCGTGAAATAAATAAAACTGGCAAGGAATGCAGGCGACTTCACAGCAACACTTTCACCCACGGCGTTCTATTGCACCACCTAAAACCAACGTCATACGTCTACATGTGCCCACACTGTAATGTGGCAGACACCCTAGCACACCTGCTCCTGCAATTCAAAAGACGCAACCCAGCAGCAGCAACAGATGCAGACCCAAACCTCCTCAGTGAAGCGTGGGAGGCTGCGATCTCCAAGCCGCGGACCTCGCCAACCAGCGCCAATTCTTCGCGCGGGTCCGGCGGGCGGTCCAGGCTAGAAGATTCCTGGAATAAGGGACCCTCCCAGCTTCACTAACTGGGCACCTAATAAATGTTTTTTTCTCTCCCTCTCTGGCGTGGAATATTGCTTAAAGAGCTCGGCTTGTAGACGTTAAGCCAATCCTTCTAAACAACGCACTGCTCCGCATTTTTGTTTTCTAATTAATTAATTGTTGGGGTTTAACGTCCCGAAACCATGATATGATTATGAGGGACGCCGTAGTGGAGGGCTCCGGAAATTTCGACTACCTGGGGTTCTTTAACGTGCACCTAAATCCAAGTACACGGGCCTCGAGCATTTTCCCCTCCATCGTAAATGCTGCTGCCGCGGCCGGGATTCGATACCGCGACCTGCGGGTCAGCACATTTTACAGCGAAAGCTGTTATGAGATCACAACAAGGGTCGTTTCTGCGCCGTAGTTGTCCGCCGCCGCCGCCGGTGTCCGTAACCAATATCGCACGAAATAAGAAAAAAAACTAAATAAATAAAAAACACATGTGTTAGAACGGGAATCGAACCCGGGTCCTCTGCGTGGCAGCCCAGCACTCTACCACTGAGCTACGCCACTTTTTTTTTCCTTATTGCCAGACATTGACACAATTTTCCACCGCAGCGCTTCCGGCATGCGGCTGAGATTACAGAACTTTCATTTTGACAAGAGCATCCATCAATGCTAACACTTCTTCACCGTATTCCAATTTCCGAAATACTTCCCGTAGTTTGCTCACAGATTCGGTAAAGTAAGAGTTCACTGATCTAATATTTACATCACAGTTCCATACAGCCATGCGGTTTCTCCATATGCTATGAAGGCCGAGGAGAAAAAACGTGTCATAAGGTATACTGCCTTGACCTGTAGTTAAATAACGAATGCCATGTGGCGTCAGCGGTAATTCTTTTTTAAGGGTTATTTGCATAATATCCCAAAAGAAAACCGCACTCCAACAGTCTACAAATACATGTTCTATAGATTCAGGTTTCCTACAAAGTAAACAATCAGTGCCCCATGGCAAATATTCCCCTTTTTCTTCCAGCCATGTTTTCACTGGCAAAGTATTAGTATGTAGTTTAAAAAAGAATGTTTTCACTCCTCCTGGTACCTTCATTCGTTTAACCCGTTTAAGTACATCTTTGCCCTGGCCTTCACTGTACATCAATCGGTGCAATGGTTCTGGGAACATAATGTCAATCAAATCCGAACTTAAACGTTTGCGAGTCACAGTACCCAATTATTCAGTGGAGAAGTGATAGTTCAAAAATCTAAATGCCATAACAACTTCACGTAAAAATTTACTCGTTGCATAACACCCACCCTCTCTCATCGAGACAACAAAGTTAGGCAAGGCATGGCTTAATCGGATTTGGATAACTGTTCTCAAGAAAGGATTTGTCGTGTCACGCAAGAACAAAAATCTTGAGACGAGTTGCTTTAAGAATAAATTCGGCAGTGACAATCCTCCCTGTCTTAACTTGCGAAACAAGTTGTTTCTGCTTGTCCTTTCATATTCTGACTGCCACACAAAAACGGCAAATACTCTATGAAATTTCTTAAAGTTGACTCTAGAGCAGCTTAGGACTTGCATAAGATAGACCAGCTTGTTAACCAAGAAGATCCTGCAAATGGCCGCGCGCGCGAAAATTGAGAGGTCCCGCCCACCCCATTTGTCAGCTTGAGCTTGTAATTCCTGAATCTTTCCATTCCATAATTCTCTAGTGTCTCGATGGGTTCCTGGTGGTACCCCAAGATAAATCCCTGCTGTTCGTGTCCACTGCACTCTTTCAAAAATGCGTGGCGTTGTCTGCCATTGACCATGCCATAAGCCGACACATTTACTGAGGTTTACATTAATGCCTGTCATGTCACAAAACTCTCGTATAATTTTCATAGAATTTGTAACACTCTCCCTATCAGAACAGAAAACAACATCATCAGCGTAAGCTAGTAACCGTACTTCACACCCTTCTAGGCTGAAGCCACTCACATCCGGACTTTCATTAATTTTTCTACACAGAGCTTCTAGATATATCGCGAACAAAAGAGGCGACAGGGGGCACCCCTGACGCACAGAGGAACGCACTTCAATCCTTTCAGTTAGCTCATGGTTAATAATGAGGTTAGTTGTGCAGTTGTCATATGCCATTCTGACTCCATCTGCTATTAATGACCCAACTCCTACATGTTCAAGAATTGAAAACAGGAGTTTGTGACATACCCTATCAAATGCTTTCTCTAAGTCAATTTGTAACATAGCAACTTTTCTAAAATCTGCATCACAAGTTTCTAGTATGCTACGAGCCACGTGGATATTTGTAAATATCGATCTTCCTCTTATCCCACAGGTCTGATGCGGACCTATTATATCGCATATAACATGTTGTAGTCTACTCTCCAATACCTTCATGAACACTTTATAATCGACGTTTGTCAGCGTAATTGGTCTGTTGAGCTACGCCACTGCTTGAAACTGCGGTGCAAACTGACCCTACGCAGGCTTCATATTGGGTAAGGAATCGCGTTAACGTGTGTTGTAAAGCGTTTTAGAACAGTAAAGTAAGAACCAGGCGTCACACAATGCGAATTGCGTAACGAGTGGGTCGTTCAATGCTCCAACCCATTACAAAAGCCTGAGGCATAATTCTTCATCGTCGTCAGCCACAGCATCAACAAATTGCACATAATTCGTTACAAGAGTGTCGCGGGCACCGCGCTTTTCTGAAGAATGACGAAGAATGGCATAGTAGACGCTTCCCCTCTACACAAAAATTATGATGATTTATTGCGTAGTGGGTACCATGCAAGTGGGCTTGTAGTAGTTGCCCCAAGAGTGTTTAAAAGAGGCTAAAGGCCGCTCTCCCAGCTTTCGCTGTGGCTGTGCTGCGCGTTCTGCGCAGGCCTGGCGGTTTTTTTTGCTTTCTATTGTGACACATCCTGGAGACAGTCGACTGCAGATTTAAACCCAGGACGCGATGTGACGACAGGAAAGGAAGCAGACCGCGCTGCTGCCCGAGAGCTGGGGTCGAAGCAGTCCCGATAGCGTAATACATGCCAGTAGATCTCAGCTATCCTCCAACGATTCCGGCTATAGGGGAGGTCGTATCCCGTGCCACACTCACACTTCGGCACAAAAGAAACAGTCACCCTCCGTTGCCGTCACACCAACACGTGCCGTGCCCACAGAATCACACGCACAACAATGCCCTATCGTTGCCCTTCCTGCAACACCCCTGCACGGAACGTGCCGAAGATCGCTCGACGGACAAATACGACGCTCATTCAGCAACAACCTGAGAAGAAGAGTAACAGTTATTGTTGCTTTGCAAGATGCACATGAATTCAGAGACTATAACTTATTCGAAACATGAGACGCACCGCTGGCTGCACCTGGCTTGGAAGGCCAGCGTGCCTTGTGGACCGGGCTCAGGTGGCAGTAATCGCACGTGGTTTCCTAAACTCCACTACGGCCACCCACTTTGTTCTGGCATGGATTGGTCTATGCTAGTTTTTTTTTATTACTGCATTAGTTAATGTCTCTCTTGTAAGAAGCTTATAATACTACGCCCATTCCTCCACTAGCCCAAAAAGAATGCATTCACCTAGGTGAAAAAATGAAAAAAAAAAAATATGGAACAAGCATTGATGTTTCGGGTCCCCGTGCGGGCCCCTTGATTGCAGTGACGAAGTCAGCATGGGCGTGCGGCTTTTTGTGGGTCAAGTGGTGCAGCGTGCCTGTGTATATCTCTGGCAGATTATCCTTTGTCCTGCTTATCGTGCGGCTAGTCGATTGAATGTAAAATGATTCTAAAAGCAGACGGGCAGATAAACGTTTTTCCGCTCCTATGAGAGCTGCAGCGCCCCTGTCAGTGTTATGTCTGGTCTGATTGCGATCTTAACAAAACACGTTGCGGGGCTAGTTGGTGATACATTCTTATTTAAAAATGCTATGCGGTTGTTTCAATAAAAATAGTTGGAGTCAGCACCCGTCCTGTCATGTTCTTTTCTTCTTGTCCTCGTCTAATGTAGCGCTACGATTTTTAAATAAGACTGATTGTGATGTTCCGCCAAGGCGTTCGCAGTCCTGTGGCCCTTGGCGACGTCATTTTGATGCCGTTTCGGAAGCTGTTTTAAATTGCCGCTCTCGCCGCTCTCGCCGATGCACGACACGTCACATTCCCCACAAGGTATCTTGTGGATAACTCCCGGAAAATGCGTGCGCTCTAAAGGGCCTTTTGCCCTAACTAGCTGTTGGCCAAGTTTTCGGGTAGGCGCGTGGGCTATTACCATAGCCTTTAAGAATTCTTGGGAGAGCCTCGCTTGTTCCCGCTGGAAGAGGAATCGCTGCGCAATATGCTCTTTTTTTTTTTTTTGTCGCCGTATCACAGCGGCGCTTGGCTACATTGCACTCCTGAGTCCTGAGCAATTTGTTAGGGTTACCGAACATTAGTAGGTCCCTTCTCACCATCTGCAGTTATCTATGTTTCGTAGAGCTCGAGTAGACACGGAATGCCCGGGAATAGATTGCCGCTGCAACGGGTCGTTTTTGTCCAATGGGGTGTGCCGAGACGAAGCTGAAGTACTTTCCCGTGTGCGTTGGCTTTTTATACACGCTCGTTTTTAAGCCGCTAGAGGTTCTCTCCACAAGGACGTCGAGAAAGGAAGTTAGTCCATTGCTTTCGTCTTGAACCGTAAACTGTATGCTTGCCTTGCAAGAGTTCAGGTGCTCGAGCAAATTGTGCTGCATGTTGGAGACGGAGGACACAGAAGCAGTCATCCATGTACCTCAGAAAAAGCTTCGGTCGCGTCGCGAGTGAGGACACAGCGGCACATTCCAGGTGCTCCACTGCAATTTTCGCGCAAACTACCGACACAGATGTAAACCTACGGGCGAACTAAAATGGAGCAGTGAAATTAAGTAGATGACGCAGTCTAGTGGATAGCGCCGCTGAATGCCTTAAAAGCTGATTTTAAAGCTCTTGCATCCATCATAGTTTTGGCTTATTTGGCGAAGCATGCGCAACATGGCGGATTTTGTCTTGTGAAGCGCCTTCAGATCCAACAGCAAAAAAACGAAGTATTTCTTTCCACGATGGCGTAAGCAGTTCGTACGTCGCAAAATATGGGTCGCATATGATGTCGGGGCTGAAGAAAAGAAATGCTTTTGTTAGGCGCGAGTAACTCGGTTACATTGACGGTGACAATGCAACAGCGGATGCGGCGCTATCCAAAAAAGAAGGAACGACCATAGGTATATGGCACTATAGAGAAATACGCTTCACTTTTCACTAACGACCAAGCGCTCTAAAATTGGAAGAGCTATTACGAGACTTGCATGGAAGAGGAATCACTGAGCGTTATTCATTACGTACAGTATAGTATACTTATGCAGTGTTAGCAGTTTGTGCAGTAACCATCGTCCGACTAAAACGCCCAACCATCAACTGCAGGCGCAGACATTTTGCGTGGAAAGAGACGTGGGATAAGTCATTTGGGCTGATGGCGAGGGCAGATGTTTTCACTGCGATACAAGATCACCGGGTACATTAAAAACCTGTCGCTGCATTAAAATGAGAAGCTTAAAAAATAAAATGCTTTGCCACGGTTACTGCATGTCACCCCACCAATTATATATCTCATTATACTTACGCATAACCGTCACGTGACATATCAGCTGATCACGTCGGCAATTTCAAAAGGAAGAGCCAACTTGAAGTAAACCATCTCATATATCCAAAACCGAAACGGATTTTTTATCTCTCGTATACTCACAAAGCTTCTACACAAATACTGATATGTCGAATATCAAACGCTAAGAGTAATCATCTGTTGAACACAAATTCAGTTTTTATTTGTGAAAGTCGTCAGTATTTCAAAATATATGAAATAACTGTTACCATCCAAAATGCTGTGTTCATGTTGTACCGTCTTCTTGCTCCAATTTCTATCGAAGGAGAGCAAACAACATGGTAAGAAGTAGGCGAAAATAACAAGCGCCATCTTCAAACTACAAACCTTTCGCGATCGCGGCTGTTGTTTTCAGGACCAACCATATTTCCTTTCAATAAATAGTGGAATGTTGTGTAGTGCTTTCGGGAACATTCAAACTGGCCACGAACTTTCCACAAAGGTAATAACATCACAGTGCAACACAGGGAACACCACGAGTGTGTTATGCTATGTCATCGGTTACAACGCTAAGGCCAGCACGAATTAAAAGTTATCGTGCCTTGAGCTGTATTTTTAGAGTGATCATTACTCTGCTCTTATAGGTAGAGCGGCTAAGAAACTGTACGCTGCGTGGCACGAGGTAGTTATAAAAACAATACGGATTAAGTACGAGGCGTAATAATGCACTTCGTGTTAAAGGGCCCCTAAACCACTCCGGGTTCAAAGACGAGAGAATGGTTTCTCCCTCTCCTTCACTACCCTTCAAACAAGCTGTCTCCTCATCGCCACTTATTTCTTCGTAAAGCACGTGTACAATGTTAGCAAGAAGCGTTGAACCTACCAGGATTTCGCGCTTGTCGACTACACGCTGTTAACCTCCGCTTGCGCCGTCGGAAACGCATAAGATGAAGTGAAATCAGTTGATCGCGCACGATAGTCATGCGATACAAGGAAGAACGGGTGGGCGACTGCAGGGCACGGCCGTGTAGGAGACGATTCACAACTGTCGTTTCTCTAATATGGACCAATCGAGAGTATGCACCTTAATGACGTCTCGCGAATCGCCCTTCCGGCGTCACGAAGTGCGCCAAAAAGACGAGAAACGCCGAGAGAGAATAACGCGCTCGTTTCTTTTTTTTTTTTTTTTGTATTTTCAGAGGCTGTTTAGGGGCCCTTTACAAAAAAGGAATCGGTCTAACGAAAGTCGCACAAGCCTGCAAAAGTAGTAAGAGCGGAATCCGCGTAACAATTTTCCCTGTTCTAGAAAATTTGTCATGGTCGTATTGCCCCTAGTATTACGCTGACGAAAAAACTAATGAACCAACATAAAAGAACAAAAAGTGGAAGTACGTCCACTTTTTTTGCTCTTTACTTCTCTTTACTTCTTCCGTCGATATGATACTAAGCTCAATGCAATCATGAACATGCACCAACTGAACCCGTTAATTTACTTACTTGACAGAAAAATTACCAGAACTATGTTTTTTTTTAATCAATGATTACGAAATCACCCCGTATGTTAGAATTGTTGAGCGTTACGAATAGTTGCCGGAAATGATAACAGGCAACGGAGTCAACGTCCCAGCATATTTATTAAAAAGAAAGCAAAACATTTTTCTCCGTATAATTGCGATTTCTGCTGCCCAGTTACTAGTAACCATAAAGATACATTATCAGAAAAAAAGGAAAAGGAGAAAGGAAAGGGGGGAAGTTCAAACATTGCAAAAGTCAAAGAGAGCAAGCGCGAATAATAGAGGTTCCCGTTCAGTCGGAGACACAGTGAAGCATGCGAGTACCAAAGGCTAGGAATAAATTTCACCGCGAATTTCACACCAACGAGAACATGACACATGAACGCAGTCCCGAAAAGATTGAACTAATAAGCATTGTTTTCACGTCTCTGTCATGTTAATTCATAGATATATACAATACAATTAAAGTCATGGTAATCATCTTTACTAAACGGCTACCTGTTGAAATGCTATCGATATATTAAAAAAAAAACATCCTGTGGTCTCAGGCAGCGTTCAGTCAAATGAAATAAAACGCGCACTGTTTTTCTTCAGGATCATGCGAGCTGCACGCGGGTATGTAAGGCGCGTGAGGCTCGCAAGTTTCAGTTTTGTCATCATTTAGTTTTGCACTTGTATGAGGTTAGGAATGTCACCTGCGCCAAAAAAAAAATGTGTCTAAAAGTGCGAGGGCCGACTCACCTGTCGATGCTCATGGCTGCCATCGTGAACGCGGACGATGGCTACAGTCAAGTTGGCGATGAAGTTGTTGAAGACGCAGTAGCCTTCTCCGAAGGCCCAGTGGCTCTCCAGCATGTAGACCAGGTTGAATATGGCGTTGAACGTGGCCGTCAGGGCGTCAGCCAGTGACAGGTTGAGCAGGAAGTAGTTGGTGACGGTGCGCATCGTCCTATGAGCGAGCACAATCCAGACCACTGCGGCGTTGCCCAGCACTGCCGTGGCCACCATAAATCCGAACAGGCAGGCGTACACCAGTTGCGTCCACCAGGGCAGCACCCATTGCCGCTGGCTGTGAACTTCGATCACCGGTGCGTGGTCCCGTGGCGAGGTCTCGTTCAGAGACTCGAGCAAGGTGCGCAGGAGGGACGCGTTCTCCGCGTTGGCCAACGAATCGTTCAACAGTCGGTCCAGGAAAGCTGCGTCACTCTCTGGCTGTTGCGCCATCCCAGCAGGTCACCAAGAAAGCGTACGAGTGTCTTATCTTTCACCGCGTTCCTAGTTTAGATCTCGGACAACTCCCTTCACTGCACTGATTGCTCTGTCCGTCAAATATTCAAGACCAGTGTCAGGCGACCTATCCTGTAGTACGCGAGGCACGTTTCGCGAACACTATCGATGCACCGCTGGAACAAAGTTTCGCGCCTATTTTCTCCGCACAAGTCGTCACGCACGACACCCTAGCAAAGCTAATTGTGGCAGGAGCGCCCTGTCCTATTACGGGCCCGTTGGTAAATGCACGTCAGCACAGGGAGAGAAAACGGTGATGAGTACCAGGCGCACTGTCATGACAATGTCTGTGTACACGAGCATTCATTCGTCGTCCCACTCCTTGGAGGGATGTGTGCACTGACCTCACCTTGGACCGAAAAGTGTCGTAAGTTAGACTTGGTATCTCTAGATAGAGTGAATATTCTTCACCGCTATTGTCGAATGCCTCGCGATGAGTCAGACAAGTTTGCCTAATAAGCAACAGCGTTGCTGCCTTGAGGTGGCGCGAACAAAGTTATCAGTCGCAGCGAGGAAACCTAGCCAATACTAGGAAAGCTTCAGCGTAGTTTCAGTAGTTGTGTATATTTTTTCTATCCAGATAACCGCACTTTAAATTAGTGAGTTAACGAAGGAGTGCTGGTATTTGGGAAAACCGAAACTGTACGTTTCCATTGTACACGCGAAGTTGCACTCTCTGTATAATTTTGTGCCACAATCAAACAACGCAGAAGCTGCATGATAGTTTCACAAAATTGGGAGCATTGCGCGAAATGTATTTACCTTAAAAAAATTAATTTTCAACGCGTCACAAGTGCAGTTTTCAGTGTAGTTCAGATCGCTGTCTTGTTAGTACATTGTAACCTGTAGATAGTTATTGGAATTAGAGCACCTTTTCTTTATTAAGAAGTCTGTGAAGCTTTCGAAAGCACTAACTACGATCGTTGATTAGCATGGGGCAATGAGAATGGTTCCTACTCAGCGTTCAAGCGTCATTTCACAACAGCTTACAGTTTGGCGAAGTTTGACCCAACCAGTGCTTCGATGGAAACCGTATCAAAGCATCAGAATTCACATAAATCAACACTTTTCACCAGGTCATCACCTCTTACGTACAGGGTAGATATCGAACACCTACTGAAAGTGCTAGAATGATTCGGCAAAAATTTTTGGGTGCCAATAAAAATGTCCTTTTTTGCACTCCGGAATTGTTCATTAGTGATGCGCGCCGCGAATGATAACCTGCGGTCCTGTGCGACTTACGTGTTCTCGACCTGAGGGGAAAATGAGAGGTCTTTCTTGAGAAACACGGGGTAGGCCGATGTCACGCACACACACATACACGTGATACTCCAGTCCTGGAGCGACGATGCCGCATCGCTGGCGAGGCCCAACCGTCCCGCGCGAGCGCTGCCGTGCGAGTGATTCCCGCCGTGGAGCCGCCGGACTTATTCAATCGATCTCGCAAGCTAGCGCGCGAAGCATCCTTTTTATTTCTGTTTTCGGCCGACCAGCGAATCCAAGGGAAGAAAGTCGCTTTCGCCTCTAAATGACGTCATCGGAATTCGCTGCAGCGCAGCCGGACAACGTCGCTTTTGTCGACGAGGTTAAAGGCGCGCTGAATTCAAAACTTCCTTGGTTTCCTCTTGTGCGCGTGCGCGTGCGTGTGTTTGTGGGGGGGGGGGGGGGGGGGGTTGCGTGTGCAGATTTTGATTGGTGAGGGCTGCTCGTCGTTTGCCGGCATCCGCTGCTGGTAAAAGTATCTCAGCTGGCAATGGGCTCTTACCTGCTCCCACGAAAACATTTGGCTCTGAGATTTTCTTAAAAGTGTAGGTCGTGAGTCCTGGGGCTTAATTTCCAAGATCATTTCGTGAGCTTTTCTTGCAATTCGCAGGAGCCCTTGTTTAACGCTCCTGGCCAACATCACGATTAACTAGCGATTGGTTTTAGGAATGATTGTAAAAGAACATATTGTTAACATGGTCGCCGGGTCCGTATTCTGGGTTGGTGTTCATAAAAAGAAACGCAAATAAAGAAAACAAAATGCTACCTGTATTAAGACTTGATGCGTGCATTGTAGAATCCGTGCCTGAAATTTTTATATCTCAGAGCCCGCAGAACTAACAATAATGAAACATTTCTGCTGGGTTCGTTGGCGTTGATGGCAGTCAGTCATGATGTGCATACACTATTACTCAAAGCTCTCAGCATCTATGGCAAAAGCGCTCGCAATAACGGAACGCTTCCTTAATTTTCGCTCTTTCCGAGGAATTCCCTCGTAGGGACGTTGTCCATGCATCATAGTCATCACCCAACACCTGGAGCAGCAAGCCAGGTAAAACAAGGCTAACATTTCCGGGAATTTCATTGAACATTGTTATCTTTTTCTCTCTTTCCCTCTCGACCAAAAAAATGCGACGGACGTGAGTAAGAAGCTTCCTCCTCGGTGGGCATCAGAAAAGCGTAGGCCATTTTAGCATGGTATTGCGATCATGGCACTACGCAGTTTCACGCAATCTTTGTTTGCACCTGGGCATTTCCTCGGCTTTATCAGCTCTTAATAATGTCGCTCGGTCATTATTAAGAGCAGATGAAGCCGAAGAATTTACAGGAATTTAGGATGCCTTACCTAAATTCCTGTAAAACACTCAGTGCCTACTCAACCGTGTCTATAGCTCTCAAATTTTGTTGATGAAACGTTCGTTTTCGGGAAAATGATATGCGCTACCTGCGTGAGCATTGTCCAGTGATCGTGACGAATATATACAGTACTGTACTTCGCGCAGCGCTGTTTATGACAAGCAAATCTCGGGCACACTAGCGGTGTTCATTCGGCGGCCGTGGGTTGGACGCTAGATTCTGCAGATGCTCTAAGGCGATAGCGTTAAAGAGCTCGTTTCGCAGAAAACGGCGTCGTTGGTTGTGAGCGAAAAATCGGCGTTGTCCATGAGTAAAAATTTGATGTAGATGCAAATAAATAAATATATATATATATATATATATTCGCTCCTAGTGTGAATTGAACCCACTCCTGCGTGGCACGAACGGAACACTTTCTGTGGGATTTAGTGGGAACAGTTTCTGTGGGATATGAGCAACTCCTCCAACCACTCCCACTGCTCACTACTGCCACAACTCACCACTACGCCCACTACTGCTCCCGCCACTCCTGCCACTTCAGCCACCCACTTCATGCCACGATATTCCCACTTCATTTGCACTTCATTCAACCCTACTGCACGCCAGCAGCTTCGCTGATTCATCAGTGTTTTTCATGCCATTCATTACAAATAGTGTTTAAAATTATCACAAACGTTATGACGTACTGTTGCACTCACTGAGTGACAATAATCGCACAAGCTCTACTAGACAAGCATTCAAACGCTAGCATACATGCTCTGCAGAAGTCCCAAAAAAGAGAAAAAGTTCTTCAATATCTGTCGCACAGGGAGGCTGGTTTCCAAAACCGGAAAGCAGTTTGAAGTACTGGCATGAATCCGGGAGGCTGGTGAGGTGCCCATCCTTACCAGCCTCCCGGAGCCACGCCAGTCCTTGAAACTATAACGCAAAAAAAAAAAAACACTATAAGAACGTCGTGTGGTGGGATGAGTGTCTTCAACACATGTAATATTGCGTGGCAGAATTGTAAAAATGCACCAGGCGTCAAAACATGGGAACTGCGCAAAGAGCGGGTGGTTTAAAGCAGCCCACCCTTTACAATGTGTGAAGCTGTTCAGGTGCGCGTGGCCCCTTACGGAATCGTAGCGGGTACTTAGCTAACTTGCAAAAGGAAGAATTATGGCGTAGTGGGGACTTAGCAACTGTACTTACAGTAGGCATTCTAGGATACTTTCAAACGGCCAATTGCGCGCACAAACGCTCATTTCCTTGCGGCACGGCTGAAAGCGATGCGCACGGGGCCTCATTGCGCTATCGTGTCCAACCCTTGAACTCGAAGCTCAAGCGTCCTCCAAGTTTTTTTATTCTATTAAAAGATGTAATTACAAGCCATACCTCGAACAAGCTCACTCTCTAGATTCCATTTCGAGATTCCGAGATATATTTTCGTCCATCTTCGAGACAAGTCCATTTACTTCCCTATTTTCGAGACAGCCTCTATTTGCTGCGAGACTTCGTATGCATAAGAGGGCACATTTTTGGGCAAGTTGGTGGTTCATTATGTGACACCAGCGCAACACAAGGAACAAGGGACAAGGAAGAACACAAACGAGCGCTGAACTTTCAACTGAAGTTTATCTCCGAAACGGGACAGAGTATATAGGAAAAAAAAAAAAAAAAAAAAAAAACGACACGTGAACATAAAAGATTTTTCTATATACTCTGTCCCGTTTCGGAGATAAACTTCAGTTGAAAGTTCAGCGCTCGTTTGTGTTCTTCCTCGTCCCTTGTTCCTTGTGTTGCGCTGGTGTCACATAATTCGTATGCATTTTTGGATGCACTTGCCCACGGGCTGCCAATGATATGATGAGCAGCAATTTTATTTTCGAGACAAGTCTCTCGAGCACACGTGGACTTTCTTTATGCACGAGCATTCTTGGGCAACATCCCTTTGATAAAGACGCGTATTTCCGTCCGTAACCTAAAGTAACGTGTTCAGCGAAAAACTCCTTCCTCCCCACTCCTCGAGGGTAAGGAAAACACACACCACTTCATTTGTTGCTTCCCCGCACATCAAGGTCAGATAGAGGGTGTTCCCGCA
Source organism: Rhipicephalus appendiculatus (assembly GCA_030522465.1). Classification (NCBI taxonomy): domain Eukaryota; kingdom Metazoa; phylum Arthropoda; class Arachnida; order Ixodida; family Ixodidae; genus Rhipicephalus; species Rhipicephalus appendiculatus. Next base: position 827,991 of record JALIZH010009617.1, on the reverse strand, counting down.
ACCTCAATGAGTCGGCTCATGGGGCTGCGCGCTACCTAACCTACCGCGCTACCCCGAACAGCTGGGAGACGACTCCACCGAGAATAGGGACACTCCTACCTACAACAAGATAACAAAATACTTTTATCTCGCACGCAGAATTTACTCTCTTCCACATGCGCGGCTCAACAGAGCTCAGGCCCTCACGCTTAGGCTTTTGCAAACGAATACATATCCTAGCCCGTGTCTTTTATACACTGTCTATCCCGATACTTATACCGACAATTATTGTCCCTCATGCGACAAATATGCACGTTAGAACATATACTCTGCCGATGTTCCCGGTCACACTCTGCGGTCGATAGCAACTCGGTCAGCTGTGATTCGGCCCTGCGTAGCCCCCCCCTTCTGGCCGACCAACTATGGGCTGTCCAGCAGGCCCACGATGCGGCCGAGAGGTTTGGCCTTCCGGTCTCAACGTGGAAGCGGCTGGCTGCGTGGTGAGACGCGCTCTACAGGACCTCAGTAAGGTTTACCATAGCATACCATACACTACACATGTGAATGGCGTGGTTATCTGCGAGCTAACGAACACATGTGTGGTGAGGCGATAGCGGCGACCACGACGAAGGATCAGTGTTGAAGATGTACTTTTAAGAACGACCACGCCATTTTCTTTATGCACCACTTCCTAACCACGCAGCATCAACAATATTAACGAAGCATTCTCACGGTAGAATGGCTCGTCAGAGCAAATTTCAGGACATCCTGAAGCTAAGCATATCGGCCAATAAAAAAAAGGACATTTATGATCAAAAAATATTTGTGAATTCGACCACGGCCCTAAAATATATAGTGATTCCATTTCTGCCGTCTACTTCATTTGATTTTTTAAGGACGCTCCAAGATGGTCTTACACATGGGGAGCGTTACACGAATTAAAGAAGCTGCAGATTTTTGTCGTAAAAGACAATTTTTTAGTTATCGGACCCAAGCCTGAAGAATCAGCGAAGCTTGGTTCAACGGGCGCGGGAGATGGCGAAGGCCCGCGGCTACCTGGAATAAGGAGGCCGCCCACCTTGGGCGCACAGTGCGCTTGCTCGCAATAAAAGTTTATTCTCTCTCTCTCTCTAGCTTTGCTCTGATGGTCGAAGGGCAAGTGATAAAAGCGGTCTTAAGAAAGCTTTGGTGCAACTGGAATGAACGAGCGAAAGTTAATTAACTTTGCTTAAATATACGTCTAAAAAAATCACAGTGCACCATGATAACTTTTGTTGTTGTTTGTTAAAGTTATTGCACTATAATTTACTCACGCTTATCCCGCAAGCTTTCGAGATACAAGGATCAAGCAAAAAGAGCATAAATCTGTAATGAATGCCCCGGCACTTTTTTTTTCTTTTTTTTTTTTTTCGAGCTGTACCGCTTTCGCGAGCCGTTCTAAGCGTCAGGAACAATTACAGGTCACCGGCAGCTTGTACGACCACGCAAGAAAGTGTTCCCCGTTAATCTTAACGTCTCCGCAATTAGTAGAACTCGAGGGAGCAGAGAATAATTGTTGTAAAGTGCCGGCATGCGTTAACTTTGCATGCTTTGGTTCCACTTCTTTCCCGCGCAAGGTTCGCGGGGTCCTCACTTGACGCTCGCGTTTCCCAACACCGCACGATGCAGACCGCAATGAAGCTCCCGGGGAAAAATAATTAGGTCGTACCTGAGCATCAGCGACGAAAGAACTAGGAAGAGTTTAGCGAGAAGATGGCGAACTGCACTACACTTAGTATTTATAGCGCGTCTACTTAACGCTCTCTTCGGCGGCTCTTTATGAAATCTTGATGTTGCAACAACGTGCACGGTAGCCATATTAATGAACCAAAGTGACGTATCAGATACTAACGTGGTGGCTTGGGCGAGTTGGTAAGACATAATTCACTTAAAAACAGCGCTAAAGACGGAGGACAAGTAGCAAATAAATCTAGTTGAAAGTCAGCGCCGCCGTCTGTGTCCTTCTTTTACTTGTCCTCCGTCTTTAGCGCTGTTTTTAAGTGAATTGTATCAGATACGTGAGCCGGTTTTTTCAAATGTGCGCTTATTCTTGCGCTCTATTTCCTTTCCAACTTGTGCTTGTTCTATTAGGATAACTTGTGGCCTACTACATAAGGGTGTCGATTTTAAATTCCACCATTGTAAAGATTTCTCCAAGTCGTGTCGTGATCGCGATGCGACTTGCAGAAACCGAGCTGCACGCGGGATACGTTTATATATATATATATATATATATATATATATATATATATATATATATATATATATATATATATATATATATATATATATATATATATATATATATATATATACACACACAGCGGGTGTTTCGCGAAATGTGTCCGTAATCCTCAATAACCATGGACATGTGATATTTGTTCGACGCCTTCACAATTCTTCTATAGCCGCAGACATCCTGAGATGGCTACAGACATCATTCGAGACATTAACTAATAAAGTTAAATTAATTAACTTTTTAATTATTGGAGTTATGCGAGGATTTCAAATGGGAGAATTGAAGTCCTTCATGCGAAGAACCCATTGCACTTTTGAGATTTCGAAAAATCGGCCTGTAGTAATAATTGCGAAGTAATGAAATTCTCACAAACTCAGCGGCGAAACCGAAACGCGGAAGAGCGCAACTCACATATTCTTCGGAGACGTCCAGAATGCGAGAGCATCCTTACATCATCCATCAAGCGACTTTGTTGTGTGGGTGTGTGGGCTGCGTTTGCAATATAGCACGCATGACGCGAAAACGTTAACTAACGCAGAAGAACTACACCTTTGTAATGGGTGTCTTGAACAGTGACATCGTCTGCTTGTTGCGCTATTCGGTTCTTCGGTTTCGTTTTCGCCATTGAATTTGGTTGAACTTCCCTACGCCACCATAGTTACTAAAGGCTGCTTTTTCTATACCTCAGAGCTGCAATGGGTTCTTCGCACGAAGAACTTCAGTTCTTCCATTTGACATAACCGCCTAACTCAACTAAGTAAAAAGTTTATTCATTTAACTTTCTTAATAATTGTCTGGGATTATGTCTTTAACAATATAAAGGTACCTTACGCTACAGAAAAAGCAGTTGTTAAGATAGCCAGCAAATATCGCATTTTCCCGATTTTGAAGGATTTTGGACATATTTCCTGAAACACAGTGTATATTGACAACACGGCGACACCAGTACTGTGATACACATGGTACATTATAAAGTCTGCGGGCAAGAGCACACTGGCCAAAGGGACACGTAATATGCAATTCAACAATTACCGGTATCCGGACCACTTCACTGCCAAACCTGCCATCATGCCCTTCTTATGGCACCCACATCTGCGAAACCGAAACTTTCGCAACATTAGCGTAAGTTCTTATGCAATGGTAGGTTTCAAAACACGCACGAGCGCGAGGAGCCCCAGGCACATTTTCTATACAAATCCCGAACATTGACAGCTGGCATCAACGTGGATCACGTCCCAAAAGCGTAACTACTACTCTTAAAAAAGTCTGTAGCTCCAGGATTTACTACCACCATGTCAACTTTACTACGTGCCGCTAACGTTTTAGTACTCTAGAAACGAGAGGTCGTAAACGTTGTCATTACGATCCAACGTGTCAGGTTTTGTGAAGGTCAGGTTTTTGCGTACGTGTCCGGTTAGTAAATGCTTACGACCTCCGTTGGCCGTAGTATATCATTTTGTAATTGTGACAGTCTTAAGTAAAGCTTGGAGAAAGTATAATTTTCTTGATTATGGTGTAATAACAGCCTAGTGGTTCGCCATGGCAGGCGTATATCCAAATAGGAAGCTATAAGGGTCTGGGTCTGAAAAATCGATTATATGTGAAGCGCACGACTGCTCAACAGTACAACGGGTGCTACACACGCTGTACCGGTGATATATGCAGGTTATATGTAGCCTTAAAGTTGCTTTACAGTGCATTTAAAACTTCGTCAAGCCAAACCAGATTTTTCAAATCCTTTGATCTAACGAAATAATTTCTACTTCCCGGCGGGTACTCATAGGGTTCAATGTTCTCATGAAGCCGAACTGACGAAACTAACTTTGTCAGCAAACCAGATTTCGCGATATTTCTCCTGAAATAAGTGAGAAAAAAAAGCGGCGATTTCTTTCTAACTTTGACACTGACGGTGTTTTCTTTTTGAATTTACGCGCCCTAGTCGCGGCCGTAGCTTTACTTTGACGAGGCTACATTCCGTGTACATGCATGGATCAACAAACTGACGGGCTCAGCAGTCGGTAGTGCTTTTACGTACCAGATGGCGCTAGCAGTGGCGGTGGTTGTTTTCTACACTCTTTATTTCATGGTTTAGGCGACATATGACACTGATCGTCTCCCCAAAACTTTCTTGCTCGACCTGCTCTCACAATTACTGCATTCGTTATATAACAGGGTGCCCCAGCTATTTTTGACCAGAGTTTTCAAAATATTTCAACGCACTCAAAATGACGACGCAGCTAAGTGCATGTTGCTGACTATTGCCTGGAGATAGTCATACTACTTTGTGTTTTGATTAATTGCTTAGTTAGGCCCCTTTAATTACCTAACTTCTGAAGCAACGAAGCTGGGCAAACATTCCAATGAGAAAGTTGTTGATCGGTTTGCAAAATGTCTGATTAGAGAGTTTCTAACTTTCTATCTGTTAATTGTTAGTGTTTTACTGCTTACTACAGATGCCCCTCGAAATACAAAAAAAAAACACACACACACACAAATAAAAGCCGGCAGATGCCCACGCACTGTAGGAATCGATGTAATGCGAAGCAGCCAGAAAGGAGCAAATCAAGCTTTACATAATTTGCATATCATGCTTTACATGTTAGGACCTGTCATTTATATTCGTCATACAGTCACGTCGCGCAATACAAATTTTGGTGTATATCAAGGTAGCGAACTGGACGCAAGCGCACCATGAGCGTGGCATGTAAATGGCGTTGTAGATGACATGCATGCCAAGATTTTCATGTTACCACCTGCCAGGCCCGTAGCCATAAATTTTTTTCGGGGGGCTCCCACCTGTTGAAAACCTTGAAAACCCCCCTATTTTCATTATTTTTTCTCAGTAAAACACCCCCCCTCAATCCGAATTTCGAGGGGGGGGGGGCCCCTGGCTACGGGCCTGCCACCTGCCACTTATGTTCGTTATATAGTCATGTCACTCAATGCCAAATTTGGTGTATATCAAGCTAACGAAACGGCCGCGAGCGCGCCATGAGCGTGGAATGCAAGTCATGTCGCACATGACAAGTCATGATTTAAATATCACCACTTGTCATTTATGTTCGTGATACAGTCATGTCACTCAATACCAAATTTGGTGTATATAAAGCTAACGAAACGGCCGCGAGCGCGCCATGAGCGTGGCATGCAAGTCATGTCGCACATGACATGTCATGATTTCCAAATTACCACTTGTCATTTATGTTCGTCATACAGTCACGTCACACAAATCCAAATTTGGTGTATATCAAGCTAACGAAACGGCCGTGAGCGCGCCATGAGCGTGGCATGTAAATCATGTTGTTCATGACATGCACGTCATTACTTACATATTACCACCTGTCATTTATGTTCGTCATACAGTCACGTCACTCAATCCCAAATTTGGTGTATATCAAGCTAACGAAACGGCCGCGAGCCCGCCATGAGCGTGGCATGTAAATCATACTTTTCATGACAATTTAGTCATGATTTTCATGATATGACCAGCCATTTATGTTCTTCATACAGTCATGTTATGCCATACCAAATTTGGTATAAATCTCATTAACGATACGGCCAGGAGAGCACAAAGTCGTAGGCGGCTAGATAGATAGATAGATAGATAGATAGATAGATAGATAGATAGATAGATAGATAGATAGATAGATAGATAGATAGATAGATAGATAGATAGATAGATAGATAGATAGATAGATAGATAGATAGATAGATAGATACGCTCAAAGTCGCCGAAGTTCGCTAAGAAATGCTTCGCATTTAAAAAAACGGGACATGCCCACTTGCGCGCCAGTGCTCGCGATGATTCTAGTACTCCCTAATGATCCGCATGCAAATGACCATAGCATTTGCCCGGTTGTGCTGTCTCGACAGGGCCACGACGATGGTGGTGTCTGTGTGAGGAACACGTTTTGCTAGCGGCAACAAAATCGATAACCGCCGCGTCTGCTTATCGCTGCCATGAACCGAAACGAGGGAAGCATATCGTCGTTGCGGAACGTTAGGGAGCATTGCAATCACGGCGCACGTAGGCGCGCAAACGGGCATGTCACGTGGCTTTTTTTTTTTGTATTTCGCGGGTCTCTTTAGAAAGCAGAAAATCACTAATAATTAACAGATATGAAGTTGGAAGCTGTCTAATTCGGATGTTTTGCAAGCCGATCTACAATTTTCTCATTGAAATTTTTGCCCAGCTTCGTTGCTTCAAAAGTATGCAATTAACCTAACAAGCAATTAACCAGAACACCAAAGATAGTCGGACTCACTCCCAGCCAACACTGAGCAACATGCATTTGGTCGCGTCGTCACTGAGTGTGTCGGCATATCTTTAAACTCTGGCTAGAGTTAGCTGGGGCACCCTGTATATACTGTAGCTGTGAGGAGACAATCGACTATCTTCTCTGCGAGTGTCATCGCTTCATTGCGCCAAGAAATCAACTTTGAAAAGTGATAGACATACTTGACAATCTCCCATTTTCGGGGGGAATGGGTCTTAGGACACTGGTCGAGATCGTCCTCGGCACGGAAGGCTTCGAGAGCGTTGTTGCGTTTCTTGCGTACAACTGGTCTCAGAGACAGACTTTAAGAAGTCGTTTATCGTACTATTGTTCATTTTTTCTTCTTCTGCTCTATTTAGTAATATCTCTTTTTTATCATCTTTTATTACCCTTACCCCTTTCCCCAGCACAGGGTAGCCAGCTGGTCCGAGAACTGGCTAACCTCCTTGTCCTTCAGTTTGTCGTTTCCTCCTGCTATATATATATATATATATATCCTGAATTCCCCCCCCCCCCCCCCCTGCAGCGCAAAGGCCTCACCCATGTTCAACCAATCAACCCGGACCTGTTCTGGCTGCCGCCACGTTATACCCGCAAGCTTCTTAATCTCAGCTGTTCGCCGAACATTCGGTCTCCCCTTTACGCGTTTGCCTTCTCTTGGAATCCAGTCTGTTACTCTTCAATCACCAGCGGTTATCTTGCGCGCTACATGCCCTGCCCATGCCCAAGTCTTCTTCTTGATTTCGACTAAGATGTCCTTCACACCCGTTTTTTCCCTGAATCACTGTGCTCTCTTCTTGTTCCTTAAGGTCACACCAATCATTTTCCTTTCCATTGCTCGCTGGGTTTATCCTCAATTTAAGTTGAACCCTCTTTGTAAGCCTCCAGCTTTCTGTTCCGTAGGTCCAGTACCGGTAACGATGCAGCCGTTATATACATTCCTTTGTAGCGACAGTGGCAAACTGCCATTCATTATCTGAGAAGGCCTGCCAAATGTGCCCCACCCCATTCTTATTCTTCTAGTTACTTCAGTCTCGTGGTTCGGCTCCGCGGTAACTACCTGTCCTAAGAGGACGTATTCCTTTACAACTTCCAGTGCCTCACTACCTATGGCAAAGCGCTGTTCTCTTCCGACACTGCTGCACATTACTTTAACTTTTTTTGCGTACAAGGCTGCTTTCCTTGTCCAATTAGTAATCATGAGTTGCAATTCGTCCCCTGGGTTACTCATCAATGCAATGTCATCATTGAATCTACGGTTACTAAGGTACTCTCCATGTACTCGTATCCCGCATTCTTCCCAATCTAGGGCCCTGAAAACATTCTGTAAGCACGCGGTGAATAGCATTAGCATATCATGTCTCCCTGCCTTACTCCCTTCTTCATTGAATTTTTGTCGCTTTCTTCATGGAGGGCTATGGTGGCTGTAGAGCCGCTGCAAATTTCTTCCAGTATTTCTATATAAGGTTCGTCGACGCCCAGATCCCCAATTGCTTGCGTCACTGCTGATATCTCGACTGAATGAAATTCTTTCTCGTAACCTACGAAGGCTATATACGTAGGTTAGATGCCGCGCATTTCTCTATCACCTGAGTGATAGTGTGAATATTGCCACGCACGTGGCTGTATTCAAAACCAGGTGACGACCACGTGACAACGTGGTCTATTGTTGAGTAGCCGGAACTAAATCCTGCTTCATTCTTTCGCTGATTGAATTCTAAGGTGGTCTTCATTCTGTGCTATTATCTTTGCAAATAGCTCGTAGAAAACAGGCAGTAAGCTGATCGGCCTACAATTTTTTTATGTCCGTGATGTCCCCTTTCTTATGGATTAAAATTATGTTAGCATTCTTCCAAGATTCTGGTCTACTCACCATCAAGAGATACTTCATGTACAGGGTGGTGTTTTTCTAACACTATCTGTCCACCGTCTTTCAACATATCTGATGTTACCTGCTCCTCACCAGTGGTTTTGCCTCTTTTCATCCCTCCAAGGCTATCTTTACTTCCTCTGTCGTTACTGGTGGGATATCCGATGCCTCTGTGCTACTACTACTTCTTAAATTATCGTTCTGGTGGTACTGGCTACTGTACAAATCTCTGTAAAACTCCTCAGCTACTTTAACTATCCTATCCATATCGGTAGTGACGTTGCCTTGCTTGTCCCTCAGTGCACACATCTCGTTTTTGCCGGTGCCCAGTTGTCAGTTCACCTCTTTGAGACTTCGTCCGTTCTTTAGAACATATTCAATTCTCTCCATATTACCTATACCTTCTTATGTCGGCTACCTTACGCCGATTGATTAACTCAGAAAGCACCGCCAGTTCTATTTTGTCTGTTGTGTTTGATGTTTTCATGCTTTTACGCTTTTTAATTAGGCTTTTCCTCTCCTGGGGAGCTTGCCAGTGTGCTGTCTAATGACTGTACCACTGACTTCTACTGCACACTCCGTAATGGTACTCGTCAGATTTTCCTTCACTGCGTCAACGCTAAGGTCAGTTTCCTTAATTAGAGCCGAGTGTCCGTTCTAGAGTGACATCCGGAATTCCTGTACGTTCCCTCTCCACGCTAACTCATTAATTAGCTCCTTGCATATCAGTTTCTGCCATTCCTTCCTCACGTCTAGGCGAATTAGCGACCTCACCATCCTATGGTCACTGCATCGCATCGTGCCAACCACCTCTACATCCTGCACCATGGCAGGGTGTGCGTATATTTCATTCTTCTGTTTGTGGGGGGTGCTACCACCCCCTGTAAGGTAGTTTGCGCCTTGTGGCGCACGCGAGTCTCGCGTATTGGCCGCAGCTTGGGTTAACAGCCACCGAGCGGAAGCAAACGACCTTACAAAGGGGGGGATCACTCCCCCACAAGTTACACCATTAGGGCTCCTCGACGTCCACTTGCGGTTCATCTGTTGTCGATAGAGGGTATTCAAGCGCCGTAAATATATATATATATATATATATATATATATAAAGGAAGGAATTGTAAACTTAAGGGCTCGTTTGCTTTGTTAAACATAGTATTAATGAGAACTAACAGACAAAGATGCCAAGGAAAGTATAGGGGAAGCTATTACAAGTAATTGTAATGTAAATGTGAAGAAATGAAAGTGGACGAAAAGATAACTTGCCACCGGCAGGATCCGAACCTGCGACCTTCGAATAACGCGTCCGATGCTCTACCACTGAGCTACGGTGGCGGTCATCTCCCCGTCCACTTTATGGGGTATATATGTGTACTTAAACGTGGGAGCGTCAGTCAGCGCCGTCTGTTGCCATTACGGCGAGTGTGGAACACCCTTTTTTGCCTGTAGGCGTCACGTAGTACGTGATCTTATTACGAGAGGGCAGCTGACTAGTAATCCCTCGCATACCACCTGAAGGCATCAAGTCTGCCAGAACGAGACCCTCGTTATGAATGAAGGAAGGAATTGTAAACTTAAGGGCTCGTTTGCTTTGTTAAACATAGTATTAATGAGAACTAACAGACAAAGATGCCAAGGAAAGTATACGGGAAGCTATTAGAAGTAATTGTCATGTAAATGTGAAGAACATTTACATGTTCTTTGTCTGTTAGTTCTCATATATATATATATATATATATATATATATATACACACACACACACAGGGTATCCCAAATATCACGCAGCATGATCTAAAAATAAAGAGGACCGTCGTTACGCGAAGCACACCTAGTGCATATTGTTTCCAGAATACTGTAGTAGCCACTGCTATTTTTCAGTTAATTAGTCCTAATTATGTTTCTAACTCGACAAGTACTCACGCAATCATTACAATGTCAATGAGGCATATGTTGGCATGCTGAAATCACATCTAACTGCGCTATTTTCAGCAGCATACTAATTACATGTTCATTTCTACCGGCTGACAAAGAGAGCACGCGAAATAAGAAAAATAACAACGTGACTACGCTCCCACCCGCAAAAGGTGGGAGCGCAGTCTTGATTTGCTACCTCACAGTGATCCTGTTTGAGGGCGCTGCTTCCTGTCATGCTGCAGTCTAGTCACGTGTCAGTTTTTCAGACTTCGCGGCCTCTCTCTATTAGCAAAAAAAAAGGGTGAACCTATCCCTTTTTTTTAAATCGTGCTGCATAATATTTGGGAAACACCATATATATATATATATATATATATATATATATATATATATATATATATATATATATATATATATATATATATATATATATATATATATGTACAGCTTTTTTTCCCCTACGATGTGTGCCTCTAACAAGATAACTGCCTGCAGAGGACGTTCATGCAAATCAAAGAACAAGGTAGCATGAACAGAGATTTTCCTTGTCGTCTTTTTACATTCTACGTCCTGGCCTTTCATGGACTTGTTTCTTTTTTTTTTTTTTTTTTAGGATCAACCGTCACAGAGACTATATCCACGCCGCACTTAGCTCAGAGGATACGGTTACGAGGGATGCATATAGGTAATAAAAAAAAAAAACCGGCCTCCTGCATATTCAGATCGCTCAGAATAGTTTTATCGATTATTTTTTTCCCTTATGGTTACATCGGTTTCCTTTCTTTTTTTCTTTTTGGCTCTGTGTATTTTGATGGGAAAAATGGCTCCTTCCTCCATTTATGTAAAAGTCTGTTCCACCTAGTGCTTCGTATGAAATCAGAAAAGACAAAAAAAAATTTCAAGCAGCGTCACTGACTTCTCGTCGCGAAGGCTGGTTAAACAACGGAGCTGGTGGCATCACATTGCTATGCATGGTCTGCATCGGTACAAGCGAGATCATACCTATTTTCCTCCTGCTCTCCCAACCAAATGTCCTTTATAAAGTCTTTCCTTTTCTCTTTCCTTTCTCTGTTTCTTTCTCATTTTCTTTCTTTCTTCCTTTCTTTCTTTCTTTTTCTCTCTATTTCTTTCTCTCTCCTTGGCACATATGCTTTGCCCGAAGACTTCTTTAATTTAGTGGACCAGTGGTCAGTAGTGGGGCGGGTCCTATTGCTGTTGCACATACCCGCTAAGAAACTGCGAACGACGCTCGCCAGGGATCAGCCTCGACATGGCTTGCATGTGCATCTGTGGAGGCCTCCCAGGCTTGCACACATGCGGTCCGGACCCGTGGTCCCTAGCCACCACAATGGCGAACTTGAGTGGCCCTGCATACAGCTGCAATCGGCACGACAGCATTGGAACTATATGCTTTAGCATCGGCATTGGGCCGAGTGCACACGGGCTCTTTTCTCCCTCAAAAGTGTTTCAAGAAGGTGGGACACAAGATCGAAAAATCGCGATGGAAGGCAGCAATTTCACATTTTAACAGAAATGCTAAAATACCTGCCAACTCTTCCGAATTTTCCGTAAAATGTACGAATTTCGACATCACTTACGATTTTACGAATCTTCCCTGAAATTTTACGGAAAATATTTCATTTCCTAGAAAAGAAAAGAATTAAAATTAGTGAAACAGCGTGGCCTCCGCCACTGGCTACGGCGCATTGCCGTAACTAGTCGCGGAGGGCTACGAAAACGGCGTTGTGCTAGCTTCCGCAGCTAGAAGAGGACCATATATACTCGTGTTATCATCAGCAGCAGCTTCAACATTTAGCGGCTTCTGTCGTCTTCTCGGGGGGTGGCTACGAATCCATACCGCCTCGGCGTGTCCGCAAAGCGCAAACGTGGTGGTGGGCTTTGTTCGCGTGCCGGCGGTGAGGACTGTGTCGTTTTTCGTATCACCGGCTGCCGCGTACGACGCCGTAGGACTGCGGTGTTCGTTGCTGCTTCGCAGCGCGATGGCAGGCTCGAAGCCGGGACAGTACTTTCAAGTGTTTTTGAAATCGTACACGACGGAATTACCATGTTTCGTGCCGTGGAAGAAAGGCGAGAAGTTTGGTTTTTGCACCACGTGTGCCTGTGACGGGAACATATCTCATGGAGGAAAGTCCGACATTAAGGTGCACATCGTCCGGAAAAAGCGCCAAGGGTTCGTGCGAGACGCCGACAACCAGCCAAGCTTGGCGAGTTTTGTGCGCACTGACGGAGATTTCGGTGTTACTCGCGCATAGTGTCTGTTCACGGCGTTTTTAGTGGAACATAACATTCCGCTGAGCGTTAGCGATCACGCTGGGCCCCTATTCCGGAAAATGTTTCCGAAATCTGAAGAAGCGAAACGCTACGCCTGTGGGCAAACAAAGACGACGGCAATTGTTGGGGAAATCGCTGCCAACGGGGAGACGCCTTTGATGGATGCCCTCAAACGGCAAGTGTTTTCAATCGCTGTGGGTGACTCTAGCAATAGGGATACGCAGCTTTATCCCATTGCGGCGACCTGTTTTGTGAAAGAGACTAGTAGAGTGGAAAGCCTCCTTTTTTGCCTAGGGACTATTCAAGGTGAGGCGACTGGCCAAAAGATTGGGCATCTAATTTTGGACGCGATGAGGTCCCGGAATTTGCGTGTTGAGAACTTGTTGGCCTTGCATGGTCGGCAAGAAAAACAGCATGGCAATGGTGTTGAGAGAGGTTCAACCACCTTTGATCGGGGTCGGTTGCCCGTGCCATCTGATAAACTTGGCCGCGCAAGAAGGAGCGTCATGTCTTCCTGTAAAGGTAGATGAAGCTTTCATTGACATTTATTTTTTTTTACCTGGAACAGAGTGCGAAACGGGAAGATCGACTCAAAGAGTTGCAGCAAATGCATGACGTCGAGGTGAGGAAGATGCTGAAGCATTCGCCGACACGTTGGCTTTCGTTGAGAAAGTGTTTAAAGAGACTTTTAGACCAGTGGAAGCCACTTCTCAAAGAATGCAAATCATTGCTTGAAGTTTCCTACGGAGCTCGGAGAACCAGAAGGGAGATGAAGACCTTGTCATTGGCAGCATGACCCACACTGTGGTTGAGACACTGAACTCAAGTGAGAGAGAACAGTTCTTTTCAGCTGTACGTCTATACTTACAGCATCATGCGATTATATTCGTCATAAGTTTCCATTGGAAGACATGAACGTCAAGATGGCTGAGGTTGCCCAAGTGCAGTCATTGGAGACTGCTTCATTCAGGAGTGTACGACATTTCATCACCGCATTCCCAGCTCTCTGGCCGCAGCAAAGTGGGGAATCAACAGAGACGGCAATTGATGAACTTGAGGTGGAGTTCGCGAGCTTACAAGCATATAATGTTCCAACAGACATTTTGAATGAGCCCAGGTGTGACGTGCAGTGGGCACGTTTGGGAGCTCTTCGAAGTGTTGACGAATCACTCAGGTTCCACAGAATTTCACTGGTGATGCTGGACATCCTGTCCATTTCCCACAGTAATGCTGAATACGAGAAAATATTCGGCACTGTTAACAAAACTCGAGCGGAGTTTTGTTCATCTGTCAGTGAAAATACCCTTGATAGCCTGCTGATGGTGAAAGGGCACCAGAGTAGAACCTGCTTTGAGCAAAGTTACACGGAGACCTTTCTCAAGCCGGCAAAGTCCACAACAGCAAAGTCGCTGCAAAAATAAATTGTTGCCCTATTGAGTTGTTGCTGATTACTATCTGACAGATTTGACTTACGATTGCAAAACATGATTAAGCTTGTCGCTAAAGGCAAATCCCTCGCAACTACAAAATAAAAACAGTCGCTGGGCTACCTCCCCCCCCCCCCCCCCCCCCACTCCGCTTTGAGAGTTTTACTAATTTCTATGTCACCAGGTTGGCAAATATGCTAAAGCAGTAATCTGCCCTGTCCTGTTCTACTTGCTGTCGTTGTTTGACATCTAATAAAACGGCATTTAATTATCATGTCACTGTGATAACCCGTTTTAAAGCGCTAAAAAAAATCCTACCACCTTCAGTGATTTGTTGTACAGCCAGCAGCGCTATGGAAGAATTTTGCGAAAGTTAGGAACGCTCACATTTATTGGAAGTGAACTGTAATTAATCACAGATCTGGACACACGCAAACACACACACACACACACACACACACACACACACACACACACACACATATATATATATATATATATATATATTCACAACATAAGGGTGCCTAACAGCGATACCGGTAACGCCGCACGCTGCTTAGTTCTTAACACTCCTGTCCATTTTATCAATAAACTGAAGACCCCAATTTTAAAAGTAGATTCTCCGCCCCACATGACAGTGAAGCCCGTGAACCTATTCAAAGGACAACGTTCCACACCCCCTTCTAAGGAATTAATGAGATCATAGGAAGACTGACGCGTATACCAAATAGCACAAAATGTGCCTCCGAAATTGCCCACTTCGCTCTAAAATTCTCGTTGTGCCACAAAACGCATCTCTTTTTATTTCGTTGGCTTTATCTACCAGTAGATATGTGTCCTTTTGTCTTGGACACAACGCATTGAAAATAAGTCTTGCCAAGTATACCACAATAGCAGAGAGAATGTATTTTTATCTCCCTCATTATTCGTTCGATGCATTTAAGTTTCTTTATTTAATGCTGTGCGATACTGGGAAATATTTGTAAAGCTGTACGCATACTTGTTATGCGCACAATTTGTCATCCATTTCATCCCATCTTTTTTTTTTTTTTTTTTAGTTTGCTATAGTTCCTATTTCATATACATTTCATTCATTCTGTGCGTGCAACGCAATAAGCACGCCAGTAGGTGATTCTGAGTCCCTCCTCTTCAAACCGAAGGGGTTGAAGGAGGGGTTTGGTTCGTGCTGCACTTCGAGACGTTGCACTGGTTCGTGATTATGGCATGGGTGAAACGACCTTTGTCTTCTGAGCGTTTCAAGACCTCATGTGTTCCTAGCATTTCTGCATTGTTACAGCCATGCCTTGCACGGTTTCTTAATAATATCTTAATGCTAGGTATCTTGCCGTTGATATATATATATATATATATATATATATATATATATATATATATATATATATATATATATATATATATAGCAACGGAAAGAAGGACGCCGCCACGACGCCCAGATGGTGCGCCTGCGTCTGACGTCTACAACAGCATGCTTCGCTCCAACGTTTGCTCGTCGGCGGAGATTCATTAAGCGACGGGGGGCAAGGTTTCACCATCGTGGTAGTCAAACACATCGCAGGGCGGCGCCGTTATTGACCGAGCTGAACTGACTGGGGACGGCGACAAGGCTGCTGCCCCTGTCGCTTATTCCCAAGAATCGTGAGGCCACTCTGACTGTTGTGTATTTTCCAAGGGTGGCACTGACTTCTCGAATTGACCGCGGCACCAATCTCAACTAGTCAAGAGCATTATTGATGCAATCTTTAAGTTTGAATTATTTATAAATCGCACTTAAATGCACGGACACGAGTACTTTTTCACTCTTACTCCTATGGGCCAGAAATCGGATCGGCGACATCCAAGGGGTGAAGCATAACATGCGTTCACACTGCATTCAGGTGGATATGCATTTTTTAGCAGTTAAACGCGCAGCGAACTCCAGGTTCCTCTTCTTGTCCCTTACGCTTCGAGGGGGTGAGTATTCGTTTACCGCGTCGG
Organism: Rhipicephalus appendiculatus; assembly: GCA_030522465.1. Lineage (NCBI taxonomy): Eukaryota > Metazoa > Arthropoda > Arachnida > Ixodida > Ixodidae > Rhipicephalus > Rhipicephalus appendiculatus. The sequence goes on along the minus strand of JALIZH010009617.1, from coordinate 811,961 downwards.
TGTCGTTGATCCACCGCCACAGACGGTCTGCTCAAGTAGGAAGTATCTATATACTTAAGTCTTCGGATCTAAAAAGATGAAGAACTGAAGTTTAAAAAAAGAAAGCTTTTTCAAAAGGGGTTAAAGGTACGGATACAACGTGGAACTAAATCCCATAGGGAGAGACTACCTCAGCAGATCCAACGATTCTGAGCGCCTAAAGCCTGATTCAGAACGACAGGTTGGAGCAACTGGGCGACGTATACTGTGCACGGTCATCAATTCCACGCCCTAAGCACTTCCAGTCAAACCACCGTGCGAGTGAAGCGCTCGAAAACCAGTCCTCAAATTCGTGCGAGATCCATCGTTTCAGCGGCCAACTTTCCAATCATTCTACGCTGTTTATGACCACACTCTGTCGTAGTTAAAGGGCCCTTAAACCACTCCAAGTCAAAGACGAGCGAGCGGTTTCTTTCTGGCCTTCACTACTTTTGCGACAAGCTCTGTCTGCTCCTCGCAACTTATTTCTTCATTAACCTCGTAGAAAACGTCAGCACTAAGCGCTGAGAGTCACGATTCTGCGACTTTCAGCTACACGCTGGTAACTGCGCTTGCGCAATGGAAAAGGCAAAAAACAAGATGAAATCGGTTGACCACGTACGATAGTTATGCGAGACGTGGCAGGACGGGCTTGCGCATGGCAAAGCTGAGCACGAGGAAATTCACAACTGATATCCCTCGCATATGGACCAATCGGAAGCCTATTTCTTTATGACGTCACGCGAACAGACTGCAGGCGTCGCAAATTGTGTCGAAAAGACTGGAAACGCCAGGGGAGTATGACGCGCTCGTTCTTCGTATTAGAGGTTGCTTAGGGACTCTTTAAATGTGTCAACATTTATGTTGACTGATGTGACAAAAAATGTGTCAGCATAACTTTAATTGCAACCAACAGACAATCAAGCCAAGGAAATTATAGGGGACGTTATTAGTACTAATTATAATATAAATGTGAAGAAATTAAAGTGGACGAATCAACAACCGGCAAAAGAAGAGTGTTCACACTCGTCGTCATGGCTACAAACGGCGCTGACTAACACTCGCAGGTTTAAATGCGCAGATATACCGATAAAGGGCACGGGAGGACGACCGCCGCCGTAGCTCAATTGGTACACCAATTGAGCTACGGCGGCAATTGAGCTAGAGGACCGTACCTGCAACCTTCGCATTCGAAGGTTGCAGGTACGGTCCCTGCCTGCGGCAAGTAGTTTTTCCGTCCGCTTTAATTTTTTTGCTAAACAAAAAAATGTTGTTGCTTATGATAGCACAAAGGCTCCCACAGTTGAACGTATATCCGTACAATTGTGCTTTTTTTTTCACTCGATTAACAAAACGCGGTCCCTCCGCTTATTCTGTATAGCATGGTGAGTGAAGTTTCCACTGTCGTGTCAACACAATCCCGTGTGTCTTTCTTTTTGAGATGGCTCAGAAGGGCAGAACAGGAACAGATAGCCAGACCTCTGAAAGGCCAGAAGGGAGGGCCGTATCCTATGGGCAGGATCGAATCGCGTAGGGCCCATTTCTCCCCTGGCGCTGAACGCGTTGAAACGTACACTACTAACAAAAATGTTGCAGTGGCTTAGCTCCGCTATGCCAGGATATACGTAGCGTTAGCAAAGGTTCAGCTGATTATTGTTAGCTTTCCTGATTGTCTAGGATTAGCTTGATTATCATGCTTACTGCTGCTCCAATGACACACAAACACGGTATACGTATTATGTGGCACATGTATATTTTTGCTCAACGTCAGGTTGCTTCTCTATTGCCACAAAGACGGCTTCGTGATCAGTCAAGTAACACGCTGCCGTCTCTATGGCCCCAACACAGTATTCTGTTCATCCTTCCTACCCTCAACCGCTAATTGCCAGGCAACTACTTCGGGATCCGATGAGTCACGCTTCTCCGCTCTTCTGCGCCGTTGAGCAGCATTCGCGCTCTCCTTCTCCATGGCTATACCACACTGGCAAACGCCAGTCAGAAGCGCAGCGGCTCCAGCGCAGTGTCAGATGGCGACTGCACAGCGAAGGCGAAAAGCTGCGCGCGCGCGCCGGCACCAGTGCGTCTACCACGGCTACGACTTCACTCCTCTGGAATGCGCAGACCGGCGGCCGGCGGTGGTGAGTTGCGCGCCGCGGCGGCGGAGTGCGCGGGAGATGCCTAGAGATGCCGGCTCCGGTGGGCCACCTGTGTGACATCACTGATCCTCGCGCATGCGCAGCACGGCTCTCGATGTGCCGCGCGAAACGGCTTTGGCTAGGCCAGTGTAGCTAACGCTACAAAACAAAAGCCGCGCGCTCATCACATTTTAAGAGCGAATCTCTTAAAGCTCGAGGTAAAACGTGCGCCGTCAACAAATAACCCTCCGCGCCGTTCGCCTAGCCGCGCATGAGCCGAGGAGCAGCCGCCGCCAAGCCACGCGAGTTTGTCCCAGTATGCCCTAGTTTATCCGGCGTGGTGCGAGCCGAGTACGAGCGACGAAAGCCCGCACTTTTACCGGAGGTGCCACGGCCAAGTTCGCAAGTGAGTTTCTGGCGCTGGAGGTGTTGGACACTCCTGTTGCGAGGTCTGTGACCGGTGGTTGTTCGACTTACTCTGTCTACGCCAAGGAAAGACCTAGCATCAGCCGAGAAGGCCACGGTAAGCCCTTAAGATCGACCAGCTTCGCTGTTTCTTAAGCTTTACACGGCTAGTGTAAATTTCTTCATTTTTTTCTTCTTTTTCTCTTCACTGTCCTTTCCCCTGACGGCTCTCCACGGTTTCGCATTCGCCAATGGCTCGCGGCATGTCAGCACGGCGGTGTAACTACACTGCGGCTGGTGGTTTATCTAAAGCGATTGCGTTAAAACAACCGCTCGCAGAAATTCTCGTGCCGGCGTCGGTGTCGGCGTCGTTGGCTGCGAGCGAAAAATCATCATTTTGTCCATAACCGAAAAATCGAGAAAGATGCAAATAAACCAAATAATAAAAAACTTCGAATCAGAGTGAGAACCGAACCCAGGGCGTCTGCGTGGCATACAGGTGTTCTACCACAAAGCCAAGCTACTTCTTTAAAGTGCTTCGAAAAAAACTCTATATGCATGTCATGTAGCGGAAGGAGTCTCCTTAAAGGGGCCCTCACCACCCCGCGTTCAAAGACGAGGGAGTGGTTTCCTCCTGGCCTTCGCTACCCTTCCTACAGGCGATATCTCCTCCTCGCCACTTATTTCTTAAAAGCACGTGTAGAATGTCAGCACTAAGCGTTGAGCCTATCAAGATTTCGCGCTTGTCGGCAACACGCTGTCATCTCCGTTTGCGCAGTCGGAAACACAAGATGAAGTGAAATCAGTTGATCGCGCACTATGGTCATGCGAGACAAGGAAGACCGGACGGGCGGATGCACGGCAAAGCAGAGCAGCAGACAATTCGCATCTGATATTTAGCGTATATAGACCAATCGAGAGTATGTACTACACAGACGTCACGGAAATCACTGTTCTTGCGTCACGAAGTGTGCCAGAAGGACGAGAAACACCAGGAGAGAATAGGACGCTCATTTTTTTTGCATGTTCAGAGGCTGGTGAAGGGCCCTTTAACGCATGTAATATTGCATGGCAGAAGCGTAGAATCGCGCCAGGTGTCAAAACATCTGAATTGCGCAACGAGTGGGTGTTTTAAAGGCCCACCCGTTACAAAGGGCTTAGACATATTTAATCATCAGCAGCAGCAAAAGCATTGACAAAGTGAGCAGCTGCGTAGGTTCGCGTGTTCCCTTACGGACGCGTAGTGGGCCCTTCGCTGATTCGCAAAATGAATAATTATGGCGTAGTGGGCAAATCCAGACTGTATGATCCGCCCGACTCTTGGCCGATCCCCCTGAGTGGGTAGGTGCCAATCATACAAGGAGCATCATCATCATCATCATTAACAACTATACTTGCAGTAGGCATTCTAGGATACTGTGGAACGGCCAATGTTACGCGCACTGTCGTTCCTTTCCTTACGGCACAGTTGAGGCATGCACCGAGAACCGAAGCCAGGCTAGCAATTGAGGAGGCGATGTACACGAGGGCCGATTACGCTATCGCGTTCTGCTCTTGAAGACGAAGCTCAAGTGTCCTGCAAGTTTTTCCGTGAATTGGTTGAATTAGAGGACTAGTTTGAATCCCCATAGATTTCCGAACATTGCTGCCCGGTAACATGAATAACAGTCTCAAACTGCACTCGAAAGCGAAACTTGATGCTCAATCGCGTTCATATAGGCGCCGATTTCGAAAATAGGCATATATAGGCATTGAGGCACAAACTCCAAAAATGGGCATGTATAGACGTTAGAAAAACGCCATAAAAGCCCTTCTAGATCTCTAATTCATGCTGATATATCAAAATGGGGTGGTGGGAGCCCAGGGAACAAAATAGGCATTTTCGCAAAATCTGATTTCTAATGATGAAATCTGAGATACTTCAACGGAGAAACCGAAACCGCAACACGGAAGAGCGCTACTTCCATATTCTCCCGAGATGTCCAAAGTGAGCGAGCTTCCTTACATCAACCATCGATCGAATTCGCTCCGTGAGTGTGCGGGCTGCTCTTGGGATTAAAGATTGAATGGCCCGCGTAAGTTGAAAAATGAGAACTACCATCACTGCTACGGTTGTCGTTGACAGTGAGATCATTCTGGTAATTTTATAGTTGCGCTCATTGGCTCTTCGGTTCTGGTTTTGCCCATTTAATTGTTCAAATTTCAGTACTCCGCAATAATTACCATACGCAGCTTTTTCGAAATCACGAAGAGGGAACAGACTTTTCACAGGAAGCGCTGCAATTGTCCCATGAATTCCGACCGTCTTCGTCCACTAAATAAAAGATTAATTAATTTAACTTACTGAATTGCTACCGCAATTAATATCTCTGGCCATCTTAATATGTCTACCCCTGCAAAAAAGTAATTATGAAGGCAGCGAGCACATATTCCAGTTCCCTTATTTTTGAGGATTTTGCGGACACATTTCTTGAAACGCCCTGTTTATTGCAGCCTTGACATATCAACAGATAGCTTCATTGTAAAAAACTTGGAAGCACGAACAAACGACACAGTGTTCTTCCGTGTCTATTTTGTTAGCGCTTCCAAGTTTTTTTTACAATGAATCTATACCAACTAGCCTGCCTATCAACCCTTCTGCAACATATAGCTGTATTAAGTCTGGAGATACACCTTTCTCACCCCTATGATCTCTGGAAAGGAAAACTGTACTTTAAGCTCCCTGGATCGTAAGCAGAGGCGAATTTCCATCAAATGAGGACAAGTGATCACTGAGGGTGAACGCTCCTTATAATAATAGCGCAGCGATCTCATAAAACGAAAGGTATTCCGGAATGGATTACATCAGGTAATTGTTTAGTATGGCGTACAAGCGCCCTCGTTATATGTCACACACGCGGATTACAATCAGCCTTTTCATTCAGGAGATATGCCAGCGGTGATGGAGGTATCGAGTAGTAAAAGAATAATTAGTAAGCGTATGTGAGTGCTATAACAAATAAGTATGGAAACGCGACAGCTACATTCTTTGTTCACTAGACCAAATGCACTAATCAAGGAAAGCATCACGCAAACACAATCCATCCAATGCTGTTCACCGCATTCTTAAACAGTTCCAGCTACTAGAATAGGAACACTTAGGATTGGAGGGGGGGGGGGGGGTGAAGGCATGTTTTGACAGCTTAAAATTTGCAGATAATATTGTTGTGTTCAGAAGTGTTGAATGACTTAAACGAATGATTATTTACCAATCGCTCCTTAAACGTGCGTAATTATACATCTCTAGGAGAAAGTGTCGTCATAAATTGGTTAAAATAAAGCTGATGGCTAGTTATGATTACGAATACTCCAGCCATGTTTACTGAGTTCATGCAGTCATGATGAGTACACTTTACATGTTACTCATAGTTACTGGCAGGGACGCAACATTAAACATTTGAACAAGTTGTATCGCGGGGCCTAATGCCTGTCTCTTCTTTTTTTCTTCTCGTTCGCGACCTTGCGCCACGTTAACGTAGCTGTGCACCAACTGGCCCAACACAGCATATTGTTATTTTTCGAAATAAAAAAGGCTGCATCTCCCATTATCCTGAGTAGATGTAAGCAGAAAATGTCTGCCGCCAAAGCACATTGGTTGGAGATCACACTAGCCACAATCCTGTGCATGTTCGCAAGAGCACACCCCACCAAACTAGACTGTGCGCTTGTCCACATGGACGCCACTGTTCGCTGTCACCGTGCGAGATAAATCTTGGGCTTTACCTATCGTATGCCGTCGATGCGGCCACGGTGCGACACTAGGCTGGTGCGCCCCACGCAAGGTGGCGCCACCTCTAAAAAAATCCGGCAACCCGCGCCGCGAAACCGCTGCCTCTAAGTACTTCTGGCAGCGTGCCGTCTACTCGCCCACCGCTGGCGTTAACTAAAGCGCAGGCTTGGCGCTGGTGTTTGAAAGAGCAAGTGTATAACGCCTTTCTGCTTTAGAACGTCGCTATTTCATATGACAAATAAAATATCAGCGTACAAGAAGCTACTGCTTGCATGGTTGATTCAGTGCTAAAGACGAAGACGTGAAAACAGTGCACAGGACGAGCTCGTCCTGTGCACTCTATTTTTAGGTCTTCGTCTTTAGCGCTGCATCAATTATGCAAGTATTCTAACTAGCCCAACTTTTCATTCTACTGAAGCTGCAGCTTCAGTGATAGTGTGAAGAAGCACTAAGAACCCTTAAGCAATATGTTTTTTTGTAACTTTTTTGGACCATACCCAGCGAGGTAATGCGATCCTGTACGAAGGGCTGACTGCCTAAGGCCGCATTTTTTAAACTTTTGGGGTGATTGCCCGGTTGTCTCGTTTTTTTTTGTTTTTTTTGTCGCAACAAATGCAGGACGTTCTCGTTTGTGTTTTCCGGATGATCTCGGGTGAGTATCCGGATAACGGCAGTGGCTTTCGGCTCAAAGACACTTGACGGCCGCTGACAGCACGAGGTAAAACCATTTCATGCTTTATACGCTTAATAACATTGCGTGATACAAAGCCAATCACGAAGTTCATGCGCAATCTATAAGCCATGATTTTGTTGCGCATTGGCAGCTGATCATGGCATAACTGCCGTCAAGGCCTAGAGACCAGAGCACGCCTATCTCGCACCCAGGCGCCTACGCTCCCGGCGGCGCAGTCTCGCACCCAGACGCCACTTTGTTCTGAACTGCCAAGACGTGTATCTATTGCGCCAAGTTAACATGGCAAGCGGCGTCTCTGGGACTTTAAAATACGAGAAAGCGCCTATTCACGCCGCTCCTGCTTACAATAAGTTGTCCGGGCACCACTGCGGCGTCTTTGAATGCGAAAATAATCAGCGCAAGAGGAAGATATTACTCAGTACTATGAAGCGTCTGTGAAGATCACAACACGACGCGGAATCGTGTCGGTTCGGTGTTTTCAGATTGCACAGATTTCCATCCGCAACTAAAAACGACGAGCTCTGCCGCCAGTGGATAATTGCAATCAACAGGGACAAAACTACGAGCCCAGTAAAAGCGTACGAGTTGGTACACTTACTGCTTGTATTCAAGCGTGACGCCAGCTGTTTCGCTTTACAACAGTAATTTGTGTGCAGTATGCCTGTAGTAGGCGGCACCAAATCATTGCCGTACTATTTCGCAGGCCGCATGCCAATAATAGAAGATATCACGACTCACGCGTGCACGCACACTGCGCACGTTTAGTTCAAATGTAACGGCGTACTATCGCGACGCAAAGAAACGTGAACAGCGGGAAGCCTGGCTTTCGGCTCAGTCGAACTGCGACATGCCTTTACTGTCGCAAGGCGAATCTTTGATTTCAGCCGGCGTCACCGTAGCACTATAAAAGCTTGCTCTGGCTGGCACTTTCGCACCGCGTGTGTGTTCCGAGTAAAGCACTGCACGGGCTCAGGCCTACCCGAAAACCCGGGCTGGGTAAAGTAGTTTTCATGGCGGGCCCGGGCCGGGCTCGGGCCTGAAGCTCCGGGCTTAGGGCCGGGCCCGGGTTTGAGGTGGCGGGCTCGGGTCGGGCCGGACTTGGACTTTGCTTATTTCTTAAAGGGACACTAGAGTGAAACAAGGAATATGTTTAGATTGATAAAGTGTACGTTGAGAGCTCTAATGTCTTTAACTGCACCATGATAAGTTTATTAATACAGGAGAAGATGAAGGTCAAAGTTTCACTTTTAAATTTCGCGCCGAAATCCTCACGTGTCATTGCACTTATTTTTCGTACTTAGGAAACATGGCCCCCCTGAAAGGTAAATGCACTTCATTTTTACGGATTTGCAACTATGTGGGCCCTAGTAGATGCCGTCAAAATGTATGACGTCAGGGCGTTTGGTGCGCGAACTTCAAAGTGGCGTCGCCATCAGAATTTTCTTTTTGCAAATTTTCTCGATAACCAATAGTCTTGTCGCGGCTAGCGTGGTGATTTTGGAATTCAGAAAGAGTAATTGTCTCATAATAGAAAAATTGTGTGCCACTGTAGTGTCCCATTAAGATTGTTCCACTTACGTTGTACATTCATATACGTATGTTCCACATATTGTATCTCGAAAAACGCTATTTTATGTGGGGCAAGCTATTAGGATAAGTTTTATGAGGGACACGTACTGACCTTCTTTTCATTCTTGCATATGGAGCTACTTGATACACTGTAAAAAATGTATGTTAAATAACATAAAATTTACAGGTATTTTCTGTTTTACCTACATGAAATTTCTTGGATTCGGCAAAAATGGATACTGTGTTCTTGCAATGATGTAATTTGTCAATTCAACCCTGTAAACAAATAGTTTCTGTAAATATCAGAGCCACTTCGTAATGAATACCAAACGTTGTTAGATTTTACCTGTTCTTTCACAGAAAAGTTATGTTAGAGCTCTCAAGACCTTGGGCATCACATCAATTCGCCTAAATGTTTGCTATCGTGCTTCATCCGCTGCAGAAGTGCGACGCTTGGTAAAATAAAAGCCTTCTCTAGAGCAAAGCGTGAAGCCGACATTGACCATCTCGCAAATTAGTAAAATTCAGATTTCAAGAAAAATTTATGCCAAACTCGACATATACCAGATGCATGTCGGCGGTCGTGTCATGTGCCTTCTGTTGAGCGGTTATACATGATTACGAACGCTGAGAGGAAAATGAAAGGTGTTGCGCCTACGCCGCACTACACTCAACTTGCAGGGAATGCCGCAAAGCATTGCGGATTCTGGACGCCATTGAGAACAAAGCGTGCACTACTTTACTATTTGAACTTGGTACTAGGAAGAGAAAATTTGTATAGAATAACAGAAAAAATGTGTGCAAATACAAAAAGCCTGTGTTCTGGGAAATTAGAAAGGAAAAATCTCTGTAGAAAAGCAGGAAAGTAATAACACAGAATGTACGCAAAACTACAGAAAACTACTAATACAGAAAACAGACAAGAACAGAACTGTTATGTCACTAAATTCGCCATCCATTTTCTGTTTTTCTCACAGGATTTTTTTACAGTGTAGAATAGACGCTTATATAGTTAAAATCTCACTATTCCTTGCTTTATTAACTACATTCACAATTATTTTATATCCTGAATTTTATTTTCCGCTGTCAGTAATAAATGCAATACAGTAAATTGATCTAATAAATTTATGTCTATAACTGATCCTCGCAAGAGCAATCACAAGGCTCCAAAGCAGGGTAACGTTCTTGAAAGTTCCCGCAATCCACTAAAACGAAAGGTCTGCGCGTAGTCTCGTTACATAGAATCGCTATAAAGACACGTTCTCTTTCAGAGCTCCCTCACGGCTCCCAGTGGTCATGTGACGCGACGCGGACAGGCGCAGCCTGTTTTGTGGGCCCGAATTTTTAAATGTCCGAGTTTTCGTCGTGTTCCGCCATATGGTGCGAGAGCTACATGATACTGCCGCAACAGCGTTGGAATGGGCAGGAACAGCATAGGTCCATTGAACAAAGTGTTGGGCATAATATATTCCCGTGACGATATATCTGGTTTCATGTCCCCTTACCTCGAATCCATATGCATACGTGAGTAATCGTTGAGAACCTTATTCACGCCTTTATTGCCAAACTGGAACCAATCCCGAACACAGATCAAAATTTCTTCGTCCAACTCCTGCCACTCCTACCTTCGAAGTCCAATCGCCACCTTCAACCGGTACACCGTTAGCAAAGCATACATATTATAATATGAAAAAAAGAGCATAGTACAAACCATGCGTAACATACAGCACTGAAACCTGAAAGAGGAGTTTTATAGATTAAGTTGAAGAGTGGCACGACGTTAGGGAACAATATAAATGAAGCGATGAGCTGAAAAGCTATGTTCATTCTTCAGAAGTCCGCAGAGAGGTCCGAAATTTGCTCCAGTGGGAGAGGTGTGATAACTACGACTGCCGACGCCTTCACTTCTCGCAAGGAAAACTTCGTGCGCCCCTGCGGCTAGCGCAAGCAGGTAAAGAAACTGTAGCGCGGTAGGATATCTGATGGAAAAGAGCATAGCGGGCTTACAGCCGGAATCTCTTGATAATTTGACTTTCTGCACATTGACTTGTAAGGAAATGAACTGTGAACTATGCCACAATAGCTTATTTCATTTTATTTTCATTTATTGACATTCTCAAGGCCAAAGGCATTACAAAGGAAAGGGAGTAAAAAAATAGAAGTGAAAGCAAACAAGAAACGCAGCAAACAATAAATAAATACACAAGTTCTTCGGCCCTATAGACTGTATATACTAGTAGTGGTGCGATATATGAAATTAGTGCTATAGTAAATATTTTTTCCCATCCTTTCGGCTATTTATACGTATTTGGAAAAGGACACGTATTGCGCGGAGTTCGTTATAATTTTGATCTAGGTTATAGCGTATTTAGAACAAAAGTAATAAATTTGTCTTTCTTGTAGTAGAACTGAGAGTCGGGCGAGTCTTTCTTCCTATATTTCTCTTGTCTGCCCAAGGGGGCTACTATGCTGAATACAAGTGATAATATCCAGAAGGGTGCACGATTGGGTTTGATGTAAAGCATGCTTCAAATTTCTATAGAGAGCGTAATAAAAACAAAGTGAAGATAGCGTTCTGTTCTCTCTCTCCTCTGTTCATTTTGCGCTTCCTGCTGAAACTGAACTCATGCTGCAAATCACTTTTTTTTGCTACAATATCTGCTACCATGGGCTTCGGCAGGGGCGTGCAAAAGTCAAGCTCACCAACACTTGTTCCCTACTCACGCCTACACAATCACTCCCCACTTCCCCCACCGTGATGCAACACGGGTTTGTTTGCACCACCCAAGACAAAATTCTGCTGATGGTCATGTCTGCTACCAAACGCTGTTGATCATTCCCATTGTATCTGTTGAAAAAATATGCACAGTATACCTCTGCCGAATAACCGTTCATCGTACCTACACTGTGAAAAAATATATGTTAAATAACATAAAATTTACAGGTATTTTCTGTTTTACGTACTTGAAATTTCTTGGATTCGGCAAAAATGGGTATTCTGCTTTCGACATGATGTATTGTGTCAGTTAAACCCTGTAAACAGATAGTTTCTGTAAATGTCAGAGCCACTTCGTAATAAATACCAAACGTTGTTAGATTTTACCTGTTCTTTCACAGAAAAGTTATGTTAGAGCTCTCAAGACCTTGGGCATCACATCAATTCGCCTAAAAGTTTTCTATCGTGCTTCATCTGCTGCAAAAGTGCGTCGCTTGGTAAAATAAAAGCCTTCTCTAGAGCAAAGCGTGAACTCGGCATTGGCCATCTTGCAATTAGTAAAATTCAGACATCGAGAAAAATTAATGCCAAACTCGACAAATACCCAGATGCATGTCGGCGGTCGTGTTATGTGCCTTCAGTTGAGAGGTTCTACATGATAATGAACGCTGAGAAGGAAATGAAAGGTGTTGCGCCGATGCCGCACTACACTCAATTTGCAGTGAATGCCGCATAGCATTGCGGATTCTTGACGCCATTGAGAACAAAGCGTGCACTACTTTATTATTTGAACTTGGTACTAGGAAGAGAAAAAATTTCTATGGAATAACAGAAAAAATCTGTGCAAATACAAAAAAGCCTGTTTTCTGGGAAGAAATTAGAAACGAAAAATCTCTGTAGAAAAGCTGAAAAGTAATAACAGAGAATGTACGCAAAACTGCAGAAAACTACTAATACAGAAAACAGACAAGAACGGAACTGTTATGTCACTAAAACTGCCATGCATTTTCTGTTTTTCTCACAGGATTTTTTTACAGTGTAGTATGTCCGGTCAACTGTTACCACAGTGAGACTCTTTTGTAGAAGGAATTGACGTAGATTAAGGCATACGTGTTAGCGTAGCGTGCCCAAACAAAACGTAGACATTGGATATTTAAAACGTCTTGCTGTCGATTGCATGTTCGGGCAACACCATCTAGATTCATGGCTCGGGCCTCTGTCGGGCACGATCTGCGGTCGGGCCGGGCCGTGCCGGGTAGGTGAAATTTTTTCTTGGGTTCGGGCCGGGCCCGGGTTTTGCTTTTGAGTGAGCGGGCCGGGCTCGGGCGGGTAAACTTCAACAAGTGCCGGGCTCGGGCCGGGCCCGGGCCGAGAATCACGGCTCGTGCAGTGCTCTAGTTCCGAGTGCCAGGCATGACTGGAAAATGATAAACACATGCGGTGCATGAGCGCAAGCCGATGCGGGATTCTAGTACTATGGTGACGCCGGCTGAAAGCACAAGTTTTGCCTAGCAACAGTCAAGGCATGTCGCAGTTCGACTGAGTCGAAAGCCACGCTGTTTGCATTTCTTTCCATCGTGATAGTACGTACATTCCTGATAAAGTTGCTTCCGCAGTCTGCAATGCATCTGCTGTAGACATTCCGAACTGTCGAGGAAGGTCTGGAATTTTCCCAAGAAAACAGCACAAATTTTCAGGAGAGGAAAAACGCGAAACATGCCTACAGCCGGACTCGGGTTTGGAAGTGTCGCGTTTGAATTGCGGAGCGTCTGCTAGCATGGCAATTCAGGGTGTTGCTTCGCCGCGCTTGCGGCAGATGGCGCGACATGCTGCCTAAATATGGCGGCACACACTGAACTCGTTGTGTGCTGGTGTATACCAACAAGCAGTTATTCATTCAATAAACCTTCCATTTCTCCGTCGTGCGTAGCATTTTTACTAAAAAATATACAAGCAGGATCTGTTCAACAACCCTAAAATTGTCGAGATCGAGAGCCGAGCGAAATTGAAAGGTATGTAGTTGGTCGTTTTCAATGTCGTTAAGCAGAGCAAACCTAACAGGTGAAGCATCTAGTTTTAACCCGATAGCGTTAAAGAGCTCGTATCGCAGAAATTCCGGCGTCGGTGTCGGCGTCGTTGGTTGTGAGCGAAAAATCATCACCTTGTCAGTGACCGAAAAATCGAAAAAGATGCAAATAAAATAAACAATAAAAATTTTCTGGTCCCAGTGAGGATAAAACCCAGGCCGTCTGGGTGGCAAGCAGGTGTTCTACCACACAGCCACGCGTCTGCTTGGAAGTACTAGGAAAATAACTTCCTCTGCTTGGAAATGCAGCAACAATAACGTACATGCTTTACAAACACACGCGTCCTGTATACAGGCGTCACAATACAACATGTAATATCGCAGTAATAATGTGTGGTACAAGCGTACATTGCCACCGGGCGTCAGAATATGTGAATATCATAACGACATCATGGTGTAAAGCCGGCCACCCTATTACAAAGGCACACACGTTACAGTGCGTATTCCCTTAAGACCACGTAGTGGGTGCATAGCAAGTTCGAAAACATTTCACGCGCATAATTTCTCGTGGTTTAAAGCATGCTACCCATTACATAGTATGCACTAAGTGGTTAAAGTACGCACTAGGGACAGGATATCGCTATCGCGTTCAACTCTTAAAAGCGAAGCTTAAGGGTCCTTCAATTTTTTTAGAGCTTGTCCAGCAAAGTTCGCGTAAGTTACTGCCGAAACGAGTGTTCTCCGAGGGCGTCAAGTATTTGCGGTGAGCTCTATGCACAATATAGAAACCCCGTTCCTTTACATTTAAATGCGAATGCATTTCATAGTCGGGCTATGTCAGGCATCCGGCGTCGTGCGGCGTTGGCGTTGTCCGCGGCAGGTGTTATCTCTCCGCTCTCACTCCCTCTCCCATAGCAACAGCTGCGGGCGCGCGCGCTTATCCTCGCCCCTAGCAACCGGAGCAGGTGGGGCGGGCGGAGTAGCGGAGAGTGAGTGGAGAGGAGGAGCGCGCTCTGACGCGTGAGGGCGCTCGCATCGCGGGAGCTCGGCGGAGCTATATATGAAAAAAAAATTTTTTAAAAAATAAGAAAAAGAAAAAATAAATAAAAAAACACAAAAAAAAGCAAAAAAAAAAACAGGCGCTGCGCCGTGCTCCCGACCGGGCTGCAGAAATTAGGCGCCTTTTTCCTTCTTCGAACCACAACGACCATATATAAATGGAGTGAAGCGCGCGCGAAATGCATTCTCATTTCCTCACGATTCCCTTCGGGGAGGGGGGGGGGGGCATTTTTTTCTCCCCACGGAACGCAAAAAATAAAATTCTCAGATTACGTTTGGTGGCTGCTGACATCTGACATCTCACACCTCCTGACATCAGCACTGTAAAAAATGTACGTTAAATAACATAAAATTTGCAGGTATTTTCTATGAAGCGTGGAAACTTGGGCAAGTTGGTAGGACATAATTAAATATACGAACAGCGCATAAGGACAAAGACGGAAGAAGGAAACAACACACAGCGCTGCAGCGCTGTGTGTTGTTTCCTTCTTCCGTCTTTGTCCTTATGCGCTGTTCGTATATTTAGGTATTTTCTGTTTTACCTACATGAAATTTCTTGGATTCGGCAAAAATGGATACTGTGTTCTTGCAATGATGTAATTTGTCAGTTCAACCCTGTAAACAAATAGTTTCTGTAAATATCAGAGCCACTTCGTAATAAATACCAAACGTTGTTATATTTTACCTGTTCTTTCACAGAAAAGTTATGTTAGAGCTCTCAAGACCTTGGGCATCACACCAATTCGCCTAAAAGTTTGCTATCGTGCTTCATCCGCTGCAGAAGTGCGACGCTTGGTAAATAAAAGCCTTCTCTAGAGCAAAGCGTGAAGCCGACATTGACCATCTGGCAAATCAGTCAAATTCAGATTTCGACAAAAATTTATGCCAAACTCGACAAATACCAGATACATGTCGGCGGTCGTGTCATGTGCCTTCTTTTGAGAGGTTATACATGATTAGGAACGCTGAGAGGGAAAAGTAAGGTGTTGCGCCTACGCCGCACTACACTCAACTTGCAGGGAATGCCGCAAAGCATTGCGGTTCTGGACGCCATTGAGAACAAAGCGTGCACTACTTGACTATTTGAACTTGGTACTAGGAAGAGAAAATTTCGATAGAAAAACAGAAAAAATGTGTGCAAATACAAAAAGCCTGTTTTCTGGGAAATTAGAAACGAAAAATCTCTGTAGAAGAGTATTAACAGAGAATGTACGCAAAACTACTAATACAGAAAACAGACAAGAACATAACTGTTATGTCACTAAATTTGCCATGCATTTTCTGTTTTTCTCACAGGATTTTTTTACAGTGTGCTTGACGCGCTTAGAAAAGCGACGAACGACTGCTCAATGTGAGCCCACGCTGTGCGATGAAGGCGCACACACACACCCAAAGCGCTTGAGAGGCATAAGGTGGTGAGAGGTCACGTGATGCAAGTTAGCAGGCCCGTAGCCAGGAATTTTTTTCCGTGTGGGGGGCACCTGCCGAAGATTGCCTTGGTCATTTGATTAAAAAGCCTAATTTATTATTTATTTTCGGTGAAGCACCCCCTCCATCGACATTTCGAGGGGGGGGAGGGGGCTAGGGCACCCCGCCTGGCTACGGTCCTGCAAGTTAGCCATTCGCATCGGGTGGTTCATGTGAGAAAGAGATGCTATACTCTGAAGTTCTTTGCACTGGTGTTCTTCAATTTTCCACTTCTGGCTATACTCTCGGGCTTCTATAGCCTTCCAGAGCGCATTCGATTTTTTTTTTTGGGGGGGGGGGGGGGTTGTTCCGCCAACCGCGCGAAGAACCTCCGGTCGGCGTTCGTTTTTCGGGCTGGACGATTCTGGCTGCTCGCGAGGAGCCTGCGGAGAGCCATGAGCATCCAAGACACATTTGTCCTGAAAGGTCTGTGGGAAGTGTCTGGCTAGCAGACGCCAAAAAGAGGTGATGCGCGCTCGCCGCCATCCTTGTGAGGTCTATATCTTGTGAGGTTGCGTGGGGTCTATACCTTCTCTTGTCATAACGCTTGGCGTTATCTTCTAAAGCCCGTTCCGCCGTTCGAGATGATGTGATTACGAGGGCGGCGACCATTGGACGCTGATATTGTTTTTCTTACTTTATGTGTCCCGCGATGCTTCCTTCCGTGAACAACAGGGTAAACTGTTGCCTGCTGGCTGCGTCGTGCAAATGCCTCAAAAGTTCTCTACACGTGCGCACGCACTCGTGGTGATGCCTTTAGAGTTTATTTTTCTGTAGAAGTATTCATTTATGCCGTGGTGTCTGTTTACTGTACAATTACCGAAGACGGCTGTGATCGAACTAGCTATTTCGCTCCTTCGTATGTTTGCGTGCGTAAACCCCTTCGGAATTTACCTCTTCTAACCATGTCTTGGATGTTTATTGAATGCCCTGATTGAATGATAGCGATCACGACAGTGTTTTTTTATGCTTGTTGGTCGCAGACGGCGTGCGAGCATACTTCTATCTATGCGTTATTATATCTGATACTGTATTTGTCGACGTGAAAAAACGGATATGATATCAGAAATGTATGCATCCCTTCGCTGTTTATTTCATCTTCGGCTTTTTCTTTTTCCATCTCTTAGTAAGTATACCATGCAGTATGTATGATTATTGCAAACTACCTCAAACGAAAGCTGTGCTAGTTCACATCTTTGAAAGTGCCATAGAGGACTGGAAGAGAGGCCCAGGCACCACCAGCCGAAACGAGTCGAAGACGCGTGGCACAGAAGTTTATTTAACATATAACGCGCACTCGTGGTGCCGAGACACTCGTATGTCTCAAGTTCAGACAGAGCGCAAACTGATCGATGCGTGTGAGCTACATAGCACGCGATAGGCGCGAGCAGGTCTATGCTCGAGATCTTTTGAGGACGCGGTCACTTCTGCGAGATTTAGCGTCGTGTTGTAGAGAGATTGTTACATGTACTGCGCAGAGGTGATATCGTTTAGCTGTTAGCGGCGCAGCAGTTCATCTTGCATCGTTCTCGAGGCGCTGTGCACCTGCTCGCTGTTTTGTTCATGGACGGGGCCAGTCGCGCGTGATCTCGCGAACGTATACGTGATCGTATCCCAAATGCGTATGCTCGAGAATCAGTTCTTCGGCAAACCTAGCCACATATTTCCATGCAGGCAAAGCAGAAAGAACTGACACTTATACGGCGCAAAGTTTCATTTGCTGCCACGGCGGTAGCGCTCGTTTATGTTCACGCTGGTTCTCCCGTGTTTAATTTTGCAATCTTCGAGCATATTCGGGTTGTCTCGGTATTCCAACACACGTGACCTCGTCGCTGTTTCCTGTCACGACCGGAACTCTCTGGCTGACCTCTCGCTGCCAGCGAACTTCTAAAGTCCGAAAATCGAGATCCCCTGTGTCTCTTCTAGCCTAGCCATCTCTTGCCTCTTGACCCACAGCAGTGTCTTAAGGCGGCGCTGTAGTTAGGTTTAGGCGCACGTTAAAGCACTTCAGGGAGTCTGGATGAATACATACAATCCTAATGCAGCATATCTCATAAACCGTGCCTTTATTTCGGACGTTACATAATCACAGTTGATTGCAGTGATTTCACGCCTCAAACAAAATTGTAACTGTGCGATATGTAAGGCCACTCCTGCATGACCGATGCTGAAAATGTTTGCCTATTCGCCAAAGGTAATCCAAATGAGACCTGATTTCCCGTTAGGATGCATACGCTCTCTCATACAACCAAAAAGAATCGGCAGTTTCAGAACTGTATCTCACGCTGCCGAATGCGACAGAAGGGCAGCATACTTAGCGGTAGTCGTTCGAGTGTGGAGACCTGGTCTCATGCTGCACCTTTAAAAACACAATCGCAACTGAGACAGAAGTTGCCATTGCTCTAGTAATAACCACAAAAAGGTGCAAGAGTCATTGTTACTGACTCAAAGTCAGCCATTAGGAACTGTGATATGGGCAGATTCTCTGCTGCAGCCGCCCAAATTCCGAGGCAAGGTCTCTCAGAGTACCCGCAGAGCCAATCTCACTGATATGGTCCGCGGCCCATCAACGTCTGAAGGGGAACGAGAAGGCGCACGCGACCGCCGCCCGAGGGCTCACTTTCCGGTCGATCGCCGCTCACTCGCCGCCTCCATTCGAGGAACCCCTCTCCACTGGAGACGAACTAAGAATGTTCCAGGAAACCACCTCTCATTACAAACTCCATCGTAAGATATATCCAGAGGCAGATAAATAGCTCAACAAGAAAGAGGAAATTTGTTTCCAAACCCTCAACTGTACAGTAAATGGCTCCCTGAAGCGTTTAATCCCAGGTGTACGCACTATAACAGCATTCCAGATCTCGTTCACATGGTCTGGACCTACCCTTCCTGCAACGATGCGAGTGGGAATGTAGAATCCTGGGAGACCTTATTACTCAACTACCAAGCCGAAGAACAACGCAAAGTCATCTGTCTCACCCTGCCTACCACCGAGCCCCAAGAGATTCCGGCTGACGGTCAGGGGAATGAATGGGGGACAGAGGCTTAACCTTTCTTCCCTGTCATTCTCTACAGGTGCGAATAAATATTATTTTTCTCCATATCCCTCCATCTCTGTCAAGTTGCAGCTTCGAGGACAGCTTAGGTGGAAGACCTACTCGTTGGAATATTTAGCGTAGATATAACGCAGTCAACATGCATAGCATAATTGTTTTAAACGTAAACTGTCGATGCGACTTCCTTACCTATTTGGGTTGGACTGATTTCTATTTAGATTACTTGCGTCTGCGGAGTCCTCACCTAAATATTTGTGCTAACGCAAAGCTGTTATGTTTCATCACCACAACGGAGAATCAGAGCTGGTGTACGGCAAAGATTGTACTCCATTGTATACAATCGTAATGCGTTGGCGGGCTAGTTGGTTAAGGGTCGTAATAAGTTCGAACAGCACGACTTAACGCGGACTGAGAAGAACACGTACACACACGCACACGTGTGTGTGTTTGTGTGTGTGTGTGTGTGTGTGTGTGTGTGTGTGTGTGTGTGTGTGTGTGTGTGTGTGTGTGTGTGTGTGTGTGTGTGTGTGTGTGTGTGTGTGTGTGTGTGTGTGTGTGTGTGTGTGTGTGTGTGTGTGTGTGTGTGTGTGTGCGAGCGTGCGCGCGTTCTGTCCGCGTGTAGTCACGCTGTTCGAAGCTATTATGATGAGCAACTATAGTTATCTAAAACACAAGTGCAGAATAATGATGCTAATGCAAGACAAAGAACCGTGCTGCACAGCAGCTTTGCTATAATTCAAATCCGTAGTACATGAATCGATATTGTCGTCGTACATCAACGTGCTGAACGTAATTTTATAGATGCTGCACACATACACGTCAGTAAGAAAGCATTAGTGGAACGCAATGATTAATTTCCTATCTGCCTCAAGCATGTGCTTTGGGCAATGGGCGCCTTCTAATTTGCCTAAATATTAGTTATCAGTGACCTGATTATTCACCGTGTATGCACAAATCGGTGGTTCGCATCGGTTACATATCTATGTTCTGCTCGTTTTGTCACCGAACAAATCACGTGTACAGCCACGAAACATGCAAGAAGCTCAGGTCTCAATGTATTGGCCAAGAACGAAAAAAATACATTTAGAGCAAAAGGTTTATGGTATCATTCTATTAGGGGCGCAAAAAATGTGCCATACTGTGTTTAGAATATGGCTTTCTTGCACCTTTTTTTAGTAGTCGCACCGTATAATGATGGGCTCATAGCGTGTCGACTATGTGTAGTAAGGTCTGATACATGGTGCTTATGATTTAATAATAATAATAATAATAATAATAATAATAATAATAATAATAATAATAATAATAATAATAATATTAATAAGAATAATAATAATACTTCATTAACATTTTGCCACAGCAACAATGTGATACCAAATTGGCCTGCCAAAGCCTCGTTGGGCTTGAAGGGCAGAGCCGACAGACAGCTGACAACAGGAATTCATTTACCTAAGAGCCACACAAATACAGACAATATTTTTTTCTTTTCGCGCATACATACAAAATATAGACGTGAGTGTACAGCAGTGAATCAAGAAATAAAACTGATGCTAATGCATGTAACGTCCACCTAGCCTTATATGTGTTAACCATTCGTACATGCATCAGCAACAATACAATAATAGAGCACCATCAGGTTTTCGGTGAAGTAGAAGGGAAAAAAAGCGGGAAAACCAAGAAAAACCAAAAGAACAACATGATAAAGCATTGTAACATCATTCTAACTTGTAGAGAAACAAAGAACACATGAATTTGAATTCCTATACGCCGACAGCTATGCGCAGCCTAAAAGACATCGTTACATTAAGGTTCTGATACCGGAGCGACATGTACCGAAGAAAAAGAACAGATATCACGAAGGAGTTAAATGTTAATGCGATGAAGAAGTTGCTTCAGTTTGAATTTTGTTTTTGCACGTAATAATAATTTCTGGGGTTTTACGTCCCAAAACCACCATATGATTATGAGAGACGCCGTAGTGGAGGGCTCCGGAAATTTCGACCACCTGGGGTTCTTTAACGTGCACCCAAATCTGAGCACACGGGCCTATACCATTTTCGCCTCCATCGAAAATGCTTGTTTTTGCACGAAAAAAAAACACTCGGGGGTAGTTGATTAAAGCAAGACGGTATAAAGTAGTTACGAGTGCGCTGGCCATGCCTGGTGGAGCAGCGAATCACCCGAAAACGGTTTTTAGGTAGGGACGTAAGGAGCTTTATACTTGTTAGACCAAAAATGCCTCAGGACAGCCGTCTCAGTCAGAAGGGCATCAAAGTTAGAGCACCGTAATGCTTTCAAAAGGTCTGTGCCTGAGGACAGTCTTAAATCATAACTAATCCCTTTCAAAATGGAACGAAGGATATAGTTTATTCAATTTTTCAATGAATCACACAGTGACCGAACGCCGTAACACCATACCGAAGAACACTATAACCTAACGCTTGCAGTATCATTTTGCGAACTGATAGTGGCATATGGTAGCTGATAGCATATAATGTACGAGATACTGCCAGGAGCTTTGAACAAACAAACGTCAGGTGAGAAATCCAGGCGAAGTCACTGTCAAGAAGTACACTAAGGTATTTAACAGATGAAACATACACTGTAAGCAAAAATTAGCCGAGATGGGAGTTTTTCCAGAATATGAGCCCCCCAAAACCCCCCATGCCCCAATTATTTACTCCCTGGTAGCTGAGTGAAGTCGGCACATGTCGTCGTAAAACGCCCCCATGCTTAATGAGGAAGTTTATGAACGACATGACCTTGTTAAACTCCCCTAGCAGTTTTAGGTCGCGTGGTTAGAAACTCCCTATGGGAGGTTTAACAATAAAGCTTGCGAGGGTTGAGGCTCATGCACTCAACCGTCAAGTTGTGCTAAGAATTCTTAGCACAACTTGACGGTCGAGTGCATGAGCAATTGAAAATGTCGAAATTGACAAAAATATTCCGTTACGTAGACGACTTTTTAATAATTTTTGACAGGCACGAAACGGGCCTAGAACCTTTAATGTTTCAAGTTCTGGAAAAATTTCCAGAATGTTTTAAACCACTCGTATTAACCTTCGAATTGCCGGTGGAAAGAGCCATCAAGTTTTTAGATCTGTAACTTAGTTTTTCTAAAGATCACATTTGCTGGGCGTACGATCCACGCGCCTCTTTCATTTGACTCGGCTCATTCCAAGTTCGTTAAAAGATCCATTGCAATGACGTGCTTCACGAACGTCTTAACCAAATCATGTTTTCACTCCATTACCGACAGCTTTAACAAACAGATAGAACGTCTTCATGCAGCAGGGTATCCGAAGCGTGTGCTAGTATCCGTAGCGGAATCGGTACTTAGAAAGATAAAGGCTAACGGAAGGGATGGCCAAGAGAAAATTGAACCAAACAGAAGAGAAAAAACAACTGCGATACCTTACATTTACTGCTTAGCACATAACTTAAAAAAAGATAGGAAAACACGCCAATGACAAAGTCGTATTTTCCGCGCCTAAAAAATTATCCGCAATGTGTTCCAAAGTAAACGAAACAGGAAGGCAGCCACAGTCGTGTCCCATTATGCATTTAAACCGGTTTGTGAACTGTATTGAAGGTGTCGTGTATTCAATCCCATTGTCCTGTGGAAGGGAAATATATAGGGCAAACAGGAAGATGCCTTAATGAGCGATTGAAAGAGCATCACTACAACGTAAATAGAGCAATTAGTGGTCATCTAGGCCTCCATTGCAGGGATTGTGGCTGCAAGCCAATCTTTTCCAAAACAACAGTAATAGCAAGACACAAAGATGATAGGACCAGAGAAATAATTGAAGCAGCAGAAATAGAACGTTTCAAGACTAACTGTGTGAGCATGCCATCTCTAACCCTTTCGCAAAAAGAAATAAATTTTTTGAACCGCAGGTGATATGTTAGCGCGTGTTTGTGGCGCTCAGTGATGACGCATTTCGACGAGAGATAGGGGCACAAAATCGTGTTATTTTTCTTTCTATTTTTTGACTGTCATGGTATATATGTGCCCACATGTCGAAAAATAAATCAGTTGTAAGTCAGCGCTGTTGTGCATTCTTCACCTTGTGTCCTGTCAGAATTTTGCGCTGTTTTAGGGGCGAAGCTCCTTAAGCCGTGGGTCGTGCGTCCTCGATGTGTGTAGTAGGTAGCCACCTCCACGCCACCTCTCGTTTAGTTCTTGGAATGTCCGCTAGATGCCGGTACTTGTATATGATGAATGTATTTAGGGGCGAAGCTCTTTACGGCATCACCTTGGCGGTCCTCGGTTGTCCATGCATTCTGAGTAGCCAAGAGGCACTGGATTTCGACGTCCAAGGTAGTGCCTGTGTGAGATGTCTCCTGTGCGTGATTAAACAATAAAAACATTCACAACGTACATGTAAAATTAAAGTGAGCTGCGAGTCGCCATGACTTTCATCGACCCTTTAGTAGAAATGCGCCCGATCTCACGTCGTTAATGATGTACTGCGCAGAATTTGCGGAAGATTACCGGTTTACCGACGCACCTCCGAAGCTTCGCCCACTCATCATCA
The DNA here is from genome assembly GCA_030522465.1 of Rhipicephalus appendiculatus. NCBI lineage: Eukaryota > Metazoa > Arthropoda > Arachnida > Ixodida > Ixodidae > Rhipicephalus > Rhipicephalus appendiculatus. Next base: position 788,506 of record JALIZH010009617.1, on the reverse strand, counting down.
TTCACTCCGTGGATATGGTGCCGTCATCTCCAGTTCTCGTCTCGTTTCCGAGAGGGCGCTGTCCTATAGACATGCGTACAATATGGCGGTTGGGTGAAGGTACGCTAGATGGCGTTGGCGGTGCAGTTGCTCTCCGATTGCTTGGACCGCCGTACGAGTGCGCTTGCCGGATCGTGCTGCTTGGCGGACCATGGACGACAACCGGTCGTTGAAGTTTGAATAAAATTTCACACACACTATCGCTTTGATTACTGCTGGGTGAAACCACTGAAGATTTCACGATGTAACCATGATTGCTTCAGTCACCATAACTCTCATGGACCATTTAGTATAAATGCGCCCGATCTCACGTCGGTGATGATGTACCGGGCAGAATTCACGGAAGATTCACGGTTTACCGATGAACCTCCGCAGCTTCGCCCACTCATCATCATTCACTCCGTGGATATGCTGTGTTTTTTTCCTCTCTTCCAAGGTTTAACAAGTATTTTTGGTCGTGTCGTGCGTGTCACGTGGTTAGAAACTCCCTGTGGGAGTTTTAAAAACCATTTTTGGTCGTGACGTGCGTGCGTGCGTGAGTGTGCCTGTGTGTACGGGCATCTCTTTAGCACTCTGGTGTGAAGCTCGAGTGCCTTGTGTGCGTCACCGTGTGAGCATTTGTCGACAGACAACGAAGTTATCAGTAGAGCGAGAATTTGCAACGGTCGGTTGGTGTTTAGTGTGAACGTGTCAATGTCTTTCGCACCGCTGAACCACGCAGGACATATCGGTCCGATTCCTCAGGCCAGAAGCTGAATGCCGCACATCGAACATACGGTCATCTAAGAGACTATAGCATCGAGACCATCACATTATTGTGGCGCTCTGTTCCGTCGCGCGATGCGTCGCGCAGCGCGTTCTATATCCACGGCGATTCGGGTAAGTGAAAACGAGCGCCTGCATGCACGATCGGAATACTTCGCAGTCATGCAGCTTCGAAGAAATGTATATACGTTGAGTGCTGCTTCGTTTTACATTAACGATGTTACTGAAGGCATACCAACGCTAGCGATGAGCTTTCCGCAATGACGTAATGATGTGCCCAACGGGGTGCCGTCCAAATGTTGGCTTCCGGCTCTTGCGGCCGCTGATGTCGCTCGGAGCCTCTATAGGATAATTTTACCTGCGGCCGACGGCGCATTGCGAATCTTCCGCAGCTCGGTCGTAATGGAGCCCCGGTCTGTACTCATGCACAGAATTAACGTCTCTACAGTTTTGTCGCGTCTGAATGAAAGTGCAATTCGTTTTCTTGGCACTGTTGGCAGCGAAGGGCACACACGTAAGCCAGGTGAATCATCGTGACACACGAGCGCTGCGCTGTCCGCCTACGAGTCAACCCGTATCGCGGATCTCTATAGTTGTGTCTACATTATTCAAAATCATGCATCAGTGACCGGCACGCTAGTTTTGACACCTTTGGGAGCTTGCCACAATTCAAGGTCGAGATGGGCTTAAAACCAATGCAGAAAGAAAAAAAACATAATTACCTGCACAAAGATATTTCAAAAGAGCTGAACATGCCTAATCATGTAACTATGTCGAGAGCTGAGCAATATTGTAACCTAGGATCTCAATAAACTAATGCCAAGATAAACTGGCCTAGCATAACATAGAAAACGAAGGCTAAGATTTAGTAACATCACCTTTATACATGTGACAGGTGGGCTAGTGTGATCCACCATGGCTTATGGAATAGGCTTACAGACGAAAGCTGAAAACTTTTCAAAATATCGTCTTCAGGCATGAATTGTGATGCGCTCTTTGTAAATGTGTCAAATTTATACAACTTGATTCCAAGACACTTGATATTCCATTGCAAGGAGGAGATGGTGATAATATGTTGATCTGTGTATTTTCAGCAATTAGTCTTAGTGTGTAAATAAATATCTATTCTGAAGTCAATCATGTTCTGTTTTTGTATAAATGTTATCAACTCTCAGGCTCAAAGTATGTGAGCAAGGAGGTTCTTCAGCATGCAGGGAATAGCATCAGTTGTAGTCATGCGAGCAAACATAAATTGTCATTTTGCCACGCCTCCTGGAACATCGAGCGGCTGATCAAATATGGAAGTGTTTTCAGCAAAGTGCTTGTCTGCAGGAATACGCAGTACAATGAGGTTAAATAAGCACTAGCTGTTCACTCGGAAAGCATGTGCATGTGTGCGCAATGCCAATGGTGTCCGCAGAACTTTATGCAGGGTGTGCATCCGCAAGAGGAAGAGGGGGGGCATCCAGCACTGGCCGCCTCACTTTCACTGCCATGACATGGCAAGCAACATTAGTCGATAGTGTGTAACGTGCGAAATTGAATGGAAATCCTGAAGCCCCAGTACTTGAGTGTGCTAATCAAGCTGTGTAGCTTATTGCTACTGCATAGAAATATGTTATCAGAAATTCCAGGAGGGGGGGGGGGGCTGCCCCCTCTTACAGTCCCCTCCCGATACCCATGCACATTATGTTTCAAGCAGGTTGAAGTAAAAGCGGTTAGTGAGAAGCCTCTACAGTTGATGTGTGCAATTGTACACAACGCTGTCGAAGAGGACATAAGCGACTATACCATATCTAACACAACGATGTTTGAGACACTGGCAATCTTACCATCATCCATTCATTCCTCTAAATTGATGTGGTTTATGTTGAAAATGGAAGATGATAAAGGTCTCAGTTCTTTACAGTTTCAATAAAGATGCTGGTGCTATCCCCAACAAAAGCTTTTCGTGGACCTGGTGTGACTTATTGAAGTATTTAGAGATCTGTTTGAAATAACATATCTCTGTCAGTGGCAGCCTGCAGGATCAAAGGCACAGCCAGAATTTTTCGGGGGGGGTGAGGGGGGGGAGGAGGTAGGGGGAGAGGGATGTTCAACCATGCTGTATGTATGTTCGTGGCCCAGGGGCGTAGCCAGGGGGAGGGGTTGGGGGGTTGAACCCCCCCCCCCTTCCCCAAATTTTTTTGGTTTTCCACGTGTATATTGTTGGCTAGTCAACCTTCGTGACCCTTGTGGCCGCCTTGAGCGCTGGGCACTTCGGCTGCAAGAATACAGCTTTACCGTCGCTTATAAGAGCCGTCGACGACATGCCGACGCGGACTGCCTTTCACGTATGCCACTTAGCACAACGGACTCTGACGCCGATGACCTTGACCATCTTGTAGCATCTGTGTCGCCTAATTTTCCACACAGTTTCAAGGCAGAACAGCGGAAAGACGCCAAACTAGCACCGCTCTTCACCGCTGCATCCGCCTCTACTACTGCACGCCATTTCTGTGTGCGTGATAGACTGTTGTACAAAAGGAACCTTTCCGGCAGTGGCGCACGTTTCCTTCTGGTGGTGCCGGAGAGCCTCCGAACAGTGATTATGAGTGCCATGCACGACGACCCTACATCTGGGCATTTAGGTTCTGCGCGGACGCTTCACCGGACTAAAGAACGTTTTTATCGGCCTGGTATGCAAAAATCTGTTGAGATGTATGGGGCCAGCTGCATGCAGTGTCAGCGTCAAAAACGTCCGTCTACCGCTCCAGCTATTCTTCTGCAGCCGATGCCAACTCCAAGCGCACCTTTTGAGCAAGTGGGGATTGACTTTCTGGGCCCCTTTCCAAAATCAGTTAAGGGCAACCGATGGATAATTGTTCGCGTCGACTACCTCACACGCTACTGCGAGACAGCGGCCGTCCCCTCCGCAACTGCCAGTGACGTCTCCTTGTTCTTGCTAGAACACGTCATCCTCCGACACGGCCCACCTCGACTGATCATCAGCGACCATGGACGACAATTCACAGCGGATGTCGTGGAGGAGCTGCTTCGTTTGTGCGAATCCCTGCCTGCGTCACTCGACACCATACCACCCACAAACGAATGGGCTCACAGAGCGTACTAACCGCACAATTATCAACATGGTGTCTATGTATGTCTAATCCGACCACAAGAACTGGGATGACGTACTGCCGTTCATTACGTACGCGTTCAACACCGCGAAGCACGAGACTACAGGCTATAGCCCTTCTTGCTGTAGGCACGTTCGCCCCGGCACACAATCGACACAGTCTTCCCTTTCTGTGATCACGACAACATGACTGTCGCCGAGACCCTCTGTCTTGCCGAAGAGGCGCGTCGCATAGCTCGATTACGCACGTTGGCATCGCAAGACAGAGCGAAAGCACGCAACGACATTCACCACCGACCTGTGACCTATCACCGTGGTGATTTGGTGTGGTTGTGGACTCCTGTGCGGAAGCGCGGGTTATGCCAAAAGTTTTTGGCCACTTACGATGGACCGTTTGTTCTTATCAACAGACTCACAGAGGTCACCTATACAATAGCTCACCTCACGGCGAGTGGTCGCAGAGCTGCCAAGACTCAAGTCGTTCATGTTGCCCACCCGAAATTATTCACGCCGAGACAACTCGACTGACTCGTCCGGCGGCCTTCGTCTGCGCGGAGAGGAATGTTGCGCACATGAACGAAGACAACGAAGACCACGGTGAACGTGCTTGCCGCTCCGGGTTAGGAAGGAAGAAGAGGATCAGGTGGATCTCTTAACTAGTCGGCCACTCCTGGGCTCACCCTCACGACCTAATAAACGGCCCTTCCAGCCTTTGACGGTCTCCTTGAAGCGTAACAATATGTAGACGCACAGATACAAATGCACGCACAAACATACAAAAGGTATGGTTGAACCCCCCCCCCCCCCCCCCCCGAAAAGAATTTCTGGCTATGCTTCTGTCATGGGTGTATATATACGTATACAAAAGTAAGAAATTCTATTGTTTGTACACCCCTCCCCCCAAGCCACTCCCCTGGCTACACCCGACAGGATGCAACACTTACGGTGATTTCTACTGTTTTTTATTGATATAATAAAAAGAGCTTGTCTTTAAAGTTTTGTTTGTGTTTTCTGATACTTCCAGTGAATACAGCAAATTTCCAGCGAAACTATGATACAGATTTGACAGCATGTACCATTTCAACATTTGCTATTTTATTTTTTCATTCAGAAAGGCCAAGCTGGTTACATCTATACAAAGAGAATAAAACCAAAGCAAGTCCTTACACATAATGGTTAGGGTTGCATTTGAAGTGTAACTCTGTACCTCTCGCATATCAGGAAAAAAATGCACAAAACGAATACAAGAACAGTAATAGTTGTACATGGCAGAAAATTTACCAGCACATCTGTCTATGCAAGACAAATAAAAATGTGGAAGTGCAGGGAAGTGACATCAATTAAGCTGGCACAGCCGAAATAATGGTAAAGCAAAAATAATTACAAGAATTTTACAATGTCGGAACAAATGTTCTGTGAAGGATTTTGCAGGTAACTGCCTATCTAGCATCATTTCGGATTCTTTGCAGCATCATTATGGACTAACACGTTTGTGCAAGGCAAGCAGTTGACCAGATAATTATTACATTAACAACAATCATATGATGCCAATGGCATGGTTCGTGCTACAGCAATTTGACTCCAAGTTGAGAACATGCTGATTGTTGGGTTCTTAAGAGATACTGAACAGGCGTAAGCGAGAAATAGATTGTGTTGACATCTCCAACTATATGACAATGGCCGACATCTGTGGTGAAAAGACAATGACATTAGTGCTCCAATAAAGAAATCTTGGGACATAATCAAACTGAATCAATGGTGCGAAACAATGTTCCAGAGCTGTAACGTAGCATTAAGTAATATGACAAAAGGACTGGGTAGTATGGGAGGATCCCAAATCTGCTTGCCCCCCCCCCCCCCCCCTAGTACAACGTGCCAACAGCATGACGACTCCTTTCAAAGGAACTTCTTTTTGGGTGAGCTGGTGCTTACATTGCTTAAGTGTGCTTGACTGTGGCACACAATATATTTCTCTTTGCCCCCCTTATTTCACAAAATGTATTCAGCACCACAGTCAAGCTTACCTAAGCAATGACTCCTACCCCATGACCAGCAAGATTGAAGTTGCCTAGTGGCAGCACGTGTCTGGAACCATAGCGCTGCCTTAAAACTTTCCTTTGGCCACCATGTTGGTTTTGGCTGCTTTGACCAGAGGTGCCCATGTCTAGATTAACGCAATTGTCAGTCAATGTGAGGTAGGTACTACCATGGTACTTGGGGTATGTACAATTGAACGCCGTTACAATGAATGCTCCTACTACAAAATAGCCTGTACAATGAGGCATGATATGGCCTGACTGGATTCCCACTTTTCTGATGTGTTCTGAATGTCACTACAGCTAATTTGCCTATTCAACAAAGCAATTCATACGTTCCCAACCGCTGAATTGTTCAGCCATTCATAAGACTGGAAAACCTCTGAAAGATTAGCAAAGAAAAAATGTAAGTACACATTTTTCAGTGCGTGCAAGCGTTGAAGCTCTTCCGAAACAAACTGAAGCAGCAATGGCTGTGCAAAACCTCACATGCATACAAAACTGCAAAACAAGACATCGGGCATGGCACTGCTGACCATACAAAAAATTCAAAACCAAAGATTCAGTTACATACAAGAAAATGCTGTTGAACTGAAGCACTCTTTGTACTTCAGCCATTTATGGAACTGGAAAACATCTGATAAATTAGTAAAGAAAATATGTGATTACACATTTCTCAGTGAGCAAGCACTGAGGTTCTTCAGAAACACACAAACTTAAGCCGCAGAGGTTATGCAAAACTTCACATACAGACAAAACTGCAAAACAAGACTATGGACAAAAGAATGACTACAGAGTACACACAGCCAAAAATGCAGTTATCAGCAAGTTAATGCAGAGAACTTAAGCACGTCTCACATCATTTTAGGCATTGATTAGACTGGAAAAAGCGTGATGGACCAGTAAAACAAAAAAAAGTAACTTCTCTGCAAGAGGAAACATGGCAAACATGTGGCTGTAAATACAGTTCGTTCTTTTCATGTTTCTTCATTGCAGCTATGCAATATATAAGATCATGTATACTGATAACTAAACATGAAAGGTAATTATGCGAGCTTTTGGTCCAAAGATGTTCTCCAGAGAACACATCGCACAGCGAAAAAGGAAAAGGACATAGCGAAGCACACAAGAAAACATTATAAGGCACTAATTAAACTTTAGTAGAAACAAACTACACTTCTGGATTACAGCCGATACTTTAACTTGCTAAAGAAATACAACACCTACTCCTGTTGAAAATTACGAAGGCTTTTTTCTTTTTCAAGGCCTCATCAGTAGCGAAATAAAACACAGAGTGAAAACTAAAATTGCCTTGTTTGGAGCGTTTAGGTGTGCATACCAGCAACTTCTCTGCTTTAGTCACTGTTTTGATTGAGACATTTGTTCTGCGCCACCAACTTTCCTATACCAACCTCGTAGAACTCTGCCACCAGCATAGGTCGGCAAAACTTTTGGAGCTCATTCAGACTCCCTCATGAAATGTGTTTTGCGCTCAGGGCTCACTCGGACTCAGACTCACCAAAATTTTCCTTAGTTGGACTCACTCGGACAGACACTCACGAAAATTTTCTTCAACCGGACTCACTCGGACTCAAACTCACCACAACATTACTCACCCGGACCCACTCAGACTCAGACTCATGGCTCAATCTGAGTTTGAGTGAGTCCGAGCGAGTCGACTCATGAGTCCGTTAGCCTAAAATTAGCTTTTTCGACCATGATGCAAATGCACATTAATACCAATATCTCACGTAATCGGTGCTCTATTTGGCGCCTTTTGGTATAGTACCTTCGGTACGAGTTATCTGCTCGCAAACTAGTAAGGTCACTTTTATTGAAAGAGATGACAACATAAGATATATATATATATATATATATATATACACACAAAGAACTTCTCGGAAGAGTTGGCGAGCAGGGGGTAATGAAGGCGCCCCCCCTACGTAATTCGCGCCTCTGATCAATAAATATTGAAATGATGTATGAAGGATACTGTTATCGAATGAATTCTAGCAAGACTTATAGTAATGCTGAAGATCAGTAGATAGGAGCCCACCAGTGCTTTCAACCATTTCTGCACGTCGATCCGCAGCTCACTGTCCGAGAAGAACTCCTGTCCTTCCGGTTAGAGTTTCGTGAGAAAAAAGAGATGGTAATCAAACGGAGCTGTGTCGGGGCTGCAAGGTGGGTGATCGAACACTTCTCATCAAAAATGCTGCACAAGCTTCTTTTACAGCTGCACTGTGCAGTTGCGCATCGTCATGAAGGGCGACAATGCCCGATTCCAACACTACTCTTCGCTTGTTTTGGATAGCCCTTCGTAGACATTCGAGAGCCACGCTTTACGAGGCTACAGTGATGGTCATGCCAGGTTCCATAAATTCCACCGAGAGAAGACCGTTTCTGTCCCAGAACTCAGCAGCCATACACTTCTTGGCGGAGAAGGTTCGCTTGAACTTTTTCACGTTCGGGAAATCGGAATGCTTCTTTGTTTGAATGGATGCCTTCATTTCTCCAGTTTCAAAACGGAACCACATCTCGTCCCCTGTGACTATTGTGTTCAAAGGAGCTTCTCCATTATGGTAGCACTGGAAAACGTTTAGGCTAAGCCCATTCGTTGCGTTTTGTAATGGCCGATCAACATCTTGGGAACCCACCTCACCACTATGAAATTTCGCGAAATGAATGACTCAGCAAAGAAACTGTCGCAACAATTTTCTTAAACACCTTATGTACTTGCAGAACAAGATCAGTGGACACTTGCTTGCCGTCCCTGTCCACCTGCATCGTGAATGTCTGTGTGCTCTGGTTCCGATTCCCTACAACCCTGCCGCACCTTGCCTGTCACTAATGAAAGTTGTGTCCGTACACATTACTCATTTGTCAATGAACTTCAGCTGCACTGCACCCCTCAGCATTCAGAAATCGAATTACAGCACGCAATTCACAGTTGGTGGCAGAGTCTTATGATCCAAGGCATGTTTACATGCCCGCTGCGTCCTCAGAACAGAGCTGTGACATCATATAGTAAGGGGGCATATTAGAGAGACTGTGCAACATATGTGCATGCTGAGTCATCGGACTTTCCCAGTGGTTTTTATTCGGTGGCTAATCAAACCTTGGGGGAAAAAAGGCCTCTAATAGTGGTGCAGCACTTACTTAAATCACGAAACATACAGGGCAGTTACGATTGCCAGGGCTAAGCAACATGAAATGGTGGTAAACTGTATAAACCTTCCTTGAATATCAACAAGCGCTGAGCCCTAATGTATGGCTGCTTCAGGAAGCGTGAACAGCAAACGTAGCCTACACAATGTTCACACACATATTTCAAAATATGCCACCCTCAGTTATGAAAACTACAGAAGAATTTCTGCATGGCTAACCATAATGCCAGGAGTTACTGGTCTGCATCAGTGAAAAAAGCAGAGCGAGTGCTGACAAAGTTAAAATTTCTCTTTTTGTACATGAACATGGGTTCAAAAAAACTCCCCATAATGGTTAATATCTTCAATGATAACACTGTGAGCTGTGGCCTGCACAGCAAAAGCATGATACTGATCATCAAAATACCTCGTTTCAAGTAGTGAGGCAACCACAAACAGCTTCAGGCCACTCACAGCTATTATTGTCACTTTAGCAAAATGTGGCAAGTCGTCACTTGGCACATGAATGGGCATCACACAACCTACCCTGAGTGTCCTTCCAGGAACAGTAATTGAAGTCACACAATGGATGTCCTCCAAATCTAAACTCAGTTCCTGGAGCCTATCACGCAAGAGGTCAGGCAATGTGTTTACATCCACTCTCTTGCTTCCCACAAAAGCTCTGCGATTCCTGGGGTTGAGACAACACATACATGAACTGCATTTGGTGTCGGCGACAAAGTGTTGAACAAATGTTCTTGAAGTTGTGGGTTTTTTTACGAAGTGATTTAAAAAATTGATGTTTGGCCTCAAAGCGCATGCAAGAGAGCTTTCACAGAGGGCCATACAAAAGCATGAGTCTAGGGTAATGCACCAAATAGTGCATCTTTGGTATGATGTTCACGGCAGCAAACATCTCCTTAAAGGCAAAATAAAAGTCTTCAATGAGCACTTTCATATGTGCAGCTGCACCGTGGCACACTTGGGGAGTCAGAACGATATCTACCACACCACGCAATGCAAGATACACTTCATAAGCTGCATTTCCCTTTGGGACAATGTCCTCAACAAGCAAAGAAAAAAATCGAAAGAAAACAAAGTTTTTCGGCCGCTGACCCCTTGATGGTTGATGTTCCAAATATTGCCTGACGTGTCAGGGGGGGGGGCAACCTGGACTTTTTGTCAGCTCCTTGGAAAGGAAATGAAACAAGCCTCTCGTTCAACTCTTCAAGGGTCAGGCTGCAACTTGTTATGATCTGTCCGGATGACATACTTCATTACGAATGGTATTACGCCTTCAAAAAGATCATGCATGACATCAGGTGGTAGTCCTTGAGTAACATCAAATGACTGCAAGGAACTGAGGCAGCTTTTACCCGTTACGCCATAGATGCTAGAAAGGTTTGGGTCTTGCTGAATCAGCTGGATGTGACGATCATGAGTCTGCTTATCTCGAATCGCGAAGTCCTCTTCCTGCCACTTCTCATTAATCCCTGCTTTCGTTGCCATACAGTAACGGCACATGGGCCCAGATCAAAAACATTCACGAAAGCCACCAATCTGGTGGCTTGCCAGATTGTCGCCACAGACGAACAAAAGCGACCCCTTAACAACTTCGCCATTTAGTTCAATACCGACTTCTTCTAGTATCTTGAGATCTTGAATAAGCGGCTGAACAATTTCAAGGAGAGAGTATTTGGCCACGAGGGCACTTTTCATTAGAAGGACCAGGTGTTTGTCCGATGTCCTGAACCGAAACTTCGGAGGGAAGTTCAAGATAGTTAAATATCCGGCTAGGAGTTTGTGCTTCCCTCGTTTGCTGCCCAGAGGGTTGCCAATTTCAAAGTCATCAAAATATAGCTGAAGAGCTATTCGCTTTTCTCTGTCGGCATTTTTAAAGACGCTGCGCTCTTTGTAGTATGTACCGTCGCACACGTCCCGTAGAAGGGCTGAGCTGCCTTCTCCAGTGTCTTCAAATAGCTTACGAACTCTCGCAACCGCTTTAATGGTTTCCAAAATTGGAGCGTATTCAAAGCAGTCACTTCTACATTGCCCAGAAAGATCTATAGTCTTAGAAGGTACAAAGTCAAAAAAACTTTTCCAGTGATTCTCCCTGCCTGATTTGCTGGCAAGCTTCTCGAGCTGTGTCACTGCATCTGAATTCAGTGTTTCCTTACACTGTGCGGCGAAGTTAATAACATCATTCGCTAATTCATTCACCGTGCTTTCCGATAGTTGCCTGCCCTCCTGCCATTTTAAAACTAGGGAAGACAAATGCATGACACAGTGATCACTTGCACTAAAAACATCATCATCAGGCTCATCACTGGGTTCCTCGATGGGTTCCTCGGTGGGTTCCTCAATGGGTCCCTCAATGGATTCCTCGGTGGGTTCCTCGATGGGCTCATCCACTACATCATGCGTGTTGGGCAGAAGCAGGTCCAAAGAGTTTTCATTGGCACTTGAGAGGAACAAATGTTTGTGATGGCGGGTCACATGTTTCCGGAATGAGCAGTAGAGCCTGTACGTTCTCATGCAGCCCTCAAAGCTACAATTCCAGCCATATTCTGTGCCATGCAAGGCACAAAAGTGCCGAAAAAGGGAAGCCAGAGAATGTGTCCTGTGCTGGCAGCGGTTACATGTGAATGTATTCTTTGCATCCATTCGAAATGAAAAGATGTTGAAACATCGATAATTTACACTGTGTATACTAAAAACAGGCCAAAGCCCCAGGGGCTCCGAAAATTAGAGCTACTAAAATGCAAACCTATCATAACAGCCCCAAGCTAAGCATAGAAGTGAAATTATGTGCATGTTACTTGCACCCAGTCTTTAACCCTTTCATATGCAACCTGTCCAGTAGTGTATGTTGCGAACTCACACCCGTTCCTCTTAGCATGTCAGAGATGCTGCGAATTTTGAGGTTTCAGATGGATTCTCCACTTCTTGAAATTGTGGAGCTTAATGCACTTTATAGGGAAGTTGTATAAAACTATTGCGTGAAATATTGAACACGGCCGTGCCATTCTGCCTTGGTAGATGATGCTTTTTTTCCTCCATTTTCAGCATTGCCTACAGCTCTTAAAGAAAAAATACCCACTGATGTAATGACTATGAGTGATCTGAGAAGAAATAACAACCACATGCACTGGGTGCCTTAACAGTTCTGGAGTGTGTGTACATTCACAAATGTGCACAAAGCATCATGGTGGGAGTGCTTCACACACTACGCAAAGCAGTGTGCAAGATTGGGCTCTACTCGGCTGCCTGATATATCCTTGCAGAGCTGATAGCACTGCCTTCTTTGTGTTAAGAGAAGAATCTTAGACAAGCTGCTGTAGATAAAAGATCATGAAACATCTCAGCTGTTGGCTCAAGAGACAAGGAGAATGGTGGTGTTGGCAAAGAATATTTTGTCAGTTTCAGTTCCACTAACATGAATACACAGAACAGAACGTGCAAGATCAGTAAGTAGGCACGTAGCTTTTTTACTTTGAGAGTGGCACGTCCGAAATTTTCAATGAAAGCAGCTGCTCCCTCTGTTCCCTAACACTGTACTAAGTCGACATGCCAACATCACACAATTTCTGGGGCGCATGGCTAAGCTAATCTTCACACTTGTTTTTGATGCAAAAGATGTCTACAGTGTTCAAACAAAACATGCAAATGTAATTGTGCCATCCGAAGGAGTAAAGGAGACTACTAAGAAAGGGAAGTTGACAACCACCTGTTTGTAGTACGAAGCCACAAGGAAATCCATACAGATTTCTCGGAAAGAAAGCTTCTTAGTAGCCAAAAAAATTCACCGACAACTTGTATACTCCCTAATGCGAATGCTGAGCGCAGCTTCGTGTTGGGGCAATGCCAAGTGCGTTTGGAGTTTCGGCTATCCTCAGTCGTACCAATGTAACCTTCATTACATGTTGCCACAGAAACTGCCAGTGCTCGAGTGCTATGCACACCGCTCTGTGCATTGCAGGCGTCGTGAATCAAGCAAAATGCTGACAGTCCTGCCACAGCAAGCGAAGCCAGCCGCCTTTTATGTGGCAGCCCTGAATGTGCTCTTTCGTCCTCGTTTCTTTCCTTAAGTTTTTGACTCTCTGCTTCTTCCTTTGTTTCTCTTTATTTCTATTTTTATTTATGTTTCGGTCTTGCTATCTGTTTTTTTCTATCTATTTTTCGTGTCTGTTTCTTTCTTTTATCTTTCTTTCTCTATGTCTTCCTCTGTCGTTTTCTATCTCTCTCCACTTCTTTCTCTCTAAAATTTTTATCTCTCTTTCTGTTTTGTCTATCTCTTTTACATGCCTGTTTATTGCTATCTGTTCCTCTTTCTATGGCTTTCTCTGTCTCTATATTTTTATGTGTTTATTTCCTTTATTTCTCTCTATATTAAGTGCGCAGCAGTGTAGGGGCCCGGGCTGTCATCGCTTGGCGTAACGTGCCATCTGCAGCATTGAGGAGAGCTATAAGGTGGGCTAGTTGGTGTTGATTCATCTTCAATGGGGCGCTTAGTGAACACAAACGACACAAACGAAAAAGTACAGGACATAAGGCAACGAGCGCAACGAGCGCAATACAGGACATAAGGCAACGAGCGCAATTGCGCTCGTTGCCTTATGTCCTGTACTTTTTCGTTTGTGTCGTTTGTGTTCACTAAGCGCCCCATTGAAGATGAATCTGCAGCATACTGAGTGCGCGCTAGTGCCAAAGAGAAGTCTTCTTCCTCTTGTTCTTCGAGTGTCTTGATGATGATATTAAGTGCACAGCAATATAGAGGCCCGGGCTTGTGCAGCGATGACAACGAAGTCTGCGTAGGCACGAGCAGAGCTAGCCCTGTCGCATGCTGCGTTAAAGGATCTGAACACCTGACAAGACAGGAGTAAGTGCCGAGAAAAGGACTTCACGCATTCATAAGCACTCTTGCCCGTTATAGACACCGGCAGCTTGCTCATGTCGACAGTAGATGGAGTAGAAAAGATGCATCGAGAGTGATTGAAACAACGCTACGAGGAAATGCATGAGGCACTTGAAAGGGGAGACTTCGCTTCTATCGAAGAGTTCCTAGTGTGATTCGATGACTCTTTCGCACTTCCTACAGCTTTCACGTTAAGTGCAACTGCATAAACTTTTTCTTTGCCTTTCTACCACTTTCTTACTCTCTCTCTGTTCTTTCTCTATATTGTATATTTGTTTCTCTCTCTCTCTCTCTCTCATTTTCACGTGTTCGTTTGACACTCGCACCCGCTGTACACGGTAGTGGGGCTTGCCCAATTCCTGTGGCACATACTAGTTCGCTTGGTTATGATGACAGCACTAACAACTAAACACAGGAACGGGCACCTAAGAGCCTTAGTTTGTAACTGGACAAGAAAAGCGGCCAAAGATGTATTGACTCACCTTCCGTCAGAATCAATGCAGCTCCGAGTACGGAAACATTTGCAGTGCACAAAGGACAGCAACTCGCGAGGCTTGTTGAAAAGCACGTGCGCACGTCAGTTCGCCGTGTGATCAACAGAACAATAAAAAAAATATATGTGGCAGAACGAACAGCTGAACTATCCGTACAGCGCCAGCACTTTCAGAGGAGTTTCGACCATGTGGTTTCGACAGATGTCGCCAGAGTTGAACGAAAGAAAAAGTGCTGGCATTACAAATTTATAAAGTAGTTACGGAAGTGGTTTCATAACAAGTTAACTACTAACAATGTACTTAGAAGTTTCAAAATGATGCCAGGAAGCGGAACAAAATAAGCAACACAAAGCGAAAGTGGAGCGATACACAACTATCGTGACACAGCTGCTATGTCGTGGCTGCTATGTCGCTTCTGCGCGTCACTTTCACTGGATAGCAAGCAATTGTTGGGGTTTTACCATGGGCGAGCGCAGGGCAAAGGGGGGGAGGCGAAGGTTTGTAGCTTAAGTCAAAGTATGTGGCAGATTTTGCACCCCCCCCCTCTCTTAGGTGACTAGGGGGGGGGGGGGCTGCCCCCTCCCCCCCGTGCGCAAGCCTATGGGTTTTACATCACAAAACCACGATATGATTATGAGAGACGCCGTAGTGTGGAGGGCTCCGGAAATTTTCACCATCTGGTGTTCTTTGACGTGCACCTAAATCCAAGTACACGGGCCTCTAGCATTTCACCTCCACCGAAACGCGGCCGCCGCGCCGGGATTCGGTCCCGCTATCTTCGAGTTAGCAGACGAGCACCATTACTAGAATACCAGGCCAGCATAGCACTTTGGCGAGAAGTGAGGAATTTTGTAAGTGAAATTGTGTAACGAAAAAAAAAGTGTGACGCGCCTTTCTCAAAGAAAAATCACGGCCCCCGTAGTGCGAACGGGCCGAGAGGTGACAACAGAAAATTTGTGGCCCTTAATTTGTGGGTGATGAATCTTCACATTTCACGTGCCTCCATGCATGTCAACGTGGAAAAAAAGAGAAACAACAAGATGAGGTATGTACTTGATATGGCAGTTCTCGTTTTACAAAAGAGATGAGATCGAGCTGATAAAGCATGCATTGTGGTGCACTGGGATGATAATATACAGAAATTGTTTTGGGCATTTTTAGGACTTGTTGGTCACACATTTAAAGTTACCCGTCTTTAGTTTCACAGAGCCGTTTTGGAGCAGTTCCTAACAAATATCACAGTTTGCAATGAGCAGCACTTTCTTTTCGGGAGCAGTTATTTGGTGCAACCCTAGAGTTTCATAATGTGTGAAACACCATGTGGTGGTAGCACTTCCCATCACTGGACTAACAGGAATCAACAGTTTTATTATGTTGACGAAACAGTCACACATTTGGTTCGCAGAATGTTTCCGTGCCAAGCTCCGTGTTATAACAATACATGCATATGACACTATAGGAAACGCAGGGTCGTTCAGCAAGCACATGCGTGGCCGGGACGAAAGCCGTAAGTGCAATAAAGGATGCGGTTTTACCGAAAGTGTCTGCCGAAATACGACGTTACTACAGAACAATGTAAGAGAGCGGGACAACATCAGGTCACTGGTCAGGCTGTTGTTGATGTAGATGTAGATCCTAAGAATTGGCTCACACCTGTCCCGCCGTCTTTCTTTCTCGCGCTGGCCGAGCACGAGGTCCAAAGCTCCACTGCTGATCTTTGTCATATTAAAACATGCCTGGTCGCGAGAAATAAGGCCAAAGTGGCTAAACGCACTTCCCAAGCGCAATAGTTTTCATGACACTAAATGCTCAAGCTGGTAAGGTATCAGATCTATATCAGTATATTACATGTAATATTTGAATAAACATGAATCCTAGTAGTGAAACATTCACATGAAAGTATAGTCTCCTTGCATCCCCCCCCCCGACACAACACATGTTTCGAAGACACTGAACATCAGATATGAAAATCACCGAAAATTTCAAAAAATGTGCGTATCAGCCTTTGGTACATCGGCAGCCACTTGGAAGTTACGCAGCGTTTTGCGTCGCCCAAGATGTTTCCAGTGAAATGTTGATTGAGTGTAAGAGCTTTATTAGCGAAGGCGCAGGTCCTCTGTGGGGATGATTAATGCTCGCAACAGCTCGCAAATATTCACTGACATTTTTTTTCTGGGTACACTAGCGCCACCTGATATTCTTCGCTTTTTCGAGTACAAGCTTGCTTTGCCGAGGCCTGACAAGTTTATCTTTTTTTCTTTTGCATCAATCAATCTTGATTTGTTGTACGATCGAACAAATAACATTTTTTTTTTGCTTTTCCGAGATGCTTCGAAGAGAAATCACGGATCGACATTCGTAGAAAGTTACTTCTCTTGACATATTTGACGTGACAATACCAGCAGCCACTAGCGCCACTGCGTGTGCCACCTGGTGCCACTGCTAGTTTTTGTTGATCGGAGCATGCGAGTTCCGAGCCGCGTCAGTCAAAAACAATTTCGCAGTGTGTGTCGGTTGCTTCGCGGTTTTCTAACCACGGCGAGTTATGGCAACCAGCGTTGTTTGCCTTGCCATACTAGAGAATGGCCAAATAAAAAAAATAACGCTGCTGACGGGGCTACAGGAAGAACTTCTCGCGGCACTGTCAACACTGACTGCTGTCACTGACAACACTTTGGTGAGTATCTTGGTGTTCGCAACTTAATACCACGAGTGTGGCTTGGGCTTGTTGGAAATTCATGACAGTGTGTGGGTCGTTTACGTGTTCTCGCGCTGGAAGCATACTATCATTAATACGACGATGTCGCACGGACAGTTTCGATCGCGATCGCTCCCCGCTCGGATTTCATAAATTTGCAGCCGACTCGATCGCGCTGAAAAGTACCTCGTGTAACCAAACCGGTCGCTCTTTGTTGAAATTTCAAATTAGACCGCCGAGTGGAGGACCCTGCAATTATTCCTATAACTCTTCCCGGTCTGTTGAGGGCCTGTCCGAAAATAGAGGCACCCCAACGATGAAATTCTTTTTCAGTGCTGGGGTCGCAATGCGCTTCTCGCGAGGCATGCCCTAGGAACACGGCGAAGCTTCTGCGACAACCAAATAAAGAAATCTAGGGCATGAAGACATTTCAACCATCGTGTTGAAGCGTGAATGGATTCCACCAGTAATGTTGAGGACTTTTCTAGAAACTGCTGTTATACATACAATTCTTGCTGCATGGTTATGATGCATTATTAGCCTCGTTTGCGCTGTCAAAACATGCTCCCCACGTGAATAACCTCTAATTAGTTACTTTGTTGATCAACAAACACCGCATTGGATTTCTCCAGCTGATGGGATAGAATTATGTTCAGTTATTTTTAGTAAGTTGACCGCCACTAAAAGAAAAAAAAGCTTTGTATCTATACAAGTGTTGTTTGATTTTAATGCTACTATCTCTCTCATATGAAGTCACAAAGATGTGCGCACCACTGTGCTGCAGCTAAGATGTGAAGTATTATCTAGCTGACTTTATTACAATGTCCAGTATGCATTGTGAGGAATTGACCTAGGTCACAAGCTTATAATCATTCCTGTATATTACTTGTTATTAATCTATTCTGGAGTAGCTGGCAGCAAGCTGTAGTATTCTGAGTTGAAAAAGGGATTTTATTAGGCACTGTCGGAAACCTATTTTTGACTTACAAATGAAATGTATGGTTCAGATCCAGATATATGATGATGAACTCGACGACTATGTTGATTTGGAGCCGGGCACCTGTGTGCAAAACAAGGCTAAAATCAAGCTTTCAAGAAAGTTGGTGCTACAAGCAGATGTGAATATTGGTATTAAATGTTGGCATGTTCTAGACTGTTGCATTGACGTTTTTAGTGCCTAAATTTGCAGAAATGATTTGTAGTGTGTGTCTATACATGGAGACATACACGATTTTCCATTAAGGTTGTGTTGCAAATGCCATAGTTACTCAGTTCTACTGAGCTTTTTGTTTTCAGAAAAAATTGTTAGAATTGATAACAAAGCCAAAACTACAATAGCTGGTGCCCCAATCCCCTTGTAGAATTCCACCTTGCAAACTCAAAGGCTGAGCTTTGCTGCGCTGCTAGTGCATTAGGCTCATGAGAGCACCAGAAGCCTATCATTGGACAACACGTAGTTATAATGGCCCTATTTTAAACCACTATTTATCTCTCTTATCATGGCAACTAAAATGCAAGTTGTCATTAAGATGAAAGCATTTTTAATAATGTTACCAGAGGGCCAAGTGTAGTGCTGCTTTCAGCAGCATGCAAGGCAAACAGCTGTCCAAACTTGAAATATATTTGTTCTGCAATAGTAACAGTTTACAGTTAGCATGCTTAAAATTCATTCTTCACAAAACAGAAATGAACATTTAACCTAAGCTTTTCAAGTCGTTTCCCACAGTTCATCAATTCTTTCAGTGCCCTATATAGTATCATGCTTGCTTGCTACTGCAGTTTTGTGAGCCGAAATGCGTTAGGCCATAAACAGCTATGTTATTTACTTTAACACGTTTCTACTAAGTTAGAAACGAGACTGTTGCACACAAGCCTTTTTTGTTTTGCAGTGCACGAGCCCTGAACTAGACATAACCAGTGAGTTGCCCTGTGCCAGCCAGGCAGCTGCTTCAAATACTGGTTGTCCTGAACCCACGTAAGAAATCGCATGTCTTAGCAGTATTATGCCGATGTCATTTATTGAAACCTTGAAAGCTTATATCATGGTTTGAATTCATATGTCTTTGTTTCAGTGCTGGTACTTCAAACTTTATAGTCATTGAATCACCTGTGCCTTTTGAAGACAGGCGTGACTATTTAAATTTCATATTGCCGTCGTTTGGCCATTATGAAGAAATCCTTGCAAGGGGCACACCAATAAGTGAGCCGGTGCGCCGCGCCATTGTCGATAAGCTTTTCCACACCTGCTTCAAGCTAGCTTGGTATGTTGTGCTTTCATATGCAAGCCTGTCATTGTGTTACAATCCTGGTATTAATGATATTGGGAGGTAAAATTCTCTAAAGGGATACTGAACAAAAATAGGAAAATAAAGTTACGAAAACATTGAAATTATACTCAGAACACGCCACTGTTCCAATAAACAGAGTTTATTTCACGCATTTTTGAACAGTTGGCTGTATTTTTGGTGGAACATCAGCGCACGGTGGCTGCATGCCAGTGCGAGTCGTAACGTCACATTCATCGCGGCGCGTGCAGGGTGCACTTGTTTCTGCCCTCCTCTTCCCTCTCTCAATCTCTCCTTCGCATCTCACTCCCCCCTTTCCAGAAAGGCGCTGAAGCGTGCACCACCATTTAGGGGCTTTACCCCAGTCATGAGCATTGTTCGCTGCCGGTGCCATTCGTAGTGGCTTTAGGATCTGTCGTGAGAGCTACAGTAATGGGAGCTACAGTAATGGTTACAGACGCGGGCAACGGCTGGCGTTGTTGGCATGCCCGTTTCTGGTGCATGAAACGTCACCAAACGTCACCTCTAGTTCATGGCGTGGCCGCTAGATGCGGCAGTTTGTGAAAAGTTTGTGAATTAAATCATTATTTTCTAGGGGTGTGCGAACAGTGAAATTTGATCTCGAATCGAATTCGAATCGAATAGTGCCAAATAGTGGCCACAAATATCGAATTCGTATTGAATAGTAGCATTTTCGTGGAGGCGAAAATGCTCGAGGCCCGTGTGTTTAGATTTAGCTGCATACGTTAAAGAACCCCAGGTGGTAGAAATTTCCGTAGCCCTCCACTATGGCGTCTCTCATAATGATATCGTGGTTTTGTGATGTTGGACTCCAGGAATTATTATTAATATCGAATAGTATTTTGATATGAAACGTGTACCACCAGTTATGGCAAGACAAAGGAAAGATAAAGACGCTACGGCGCGCTGACAACTTTATTACGCACTTGTCTGGGTTTTTTTTTTAGCTTTTGTTGGCGCAAGCATGTTAACAGAAGAGCTCCATTAACATCCTACAGGCTAACAAAGGGGATACGGTAACTAGTTTTTCTTTCTTTTTCCCTATGGTCGCGCAGTACGGCTCATCTGACAACGGTAATGTTGTGCTTCATCGCCATGGGTGCTCTGGGCCCAAAAATCTTTGGGCGTCCGTTCACAGCTGCGTTTTAGCTGCGCCATAGTCCTTCAATACTCTTTCTGGTCACGACACTTCGCCGTCACGCTATGGGGGAGCTTGATATGGCACGGAAAGCTGCCGCGCCGCGGCGCCACCGTCGTTCAGAGGCCACGCTTCTCCGCCCCTCAGGTTTAATTCCGTAGAGACCGCACATGCGGCCGGCGCGAGCCGAAAGTTTGCACGTGTACCCTCTATCTGTGATTGCTTTTTGGATAAGGACCAAGTTGAGGTAGTGAACAGTTGAAGCTGCACGTTCGCGTGACGATGCCGTTCAGCTGCTGCGCACCGAGGTGCGGGGCACTACTCAAAAGGTGTCGTTTTTTTTGCGCGCGAAATGTTAATAATATCTGGGGTTTTACGTCCCAAAACCACGATATGATTATGAGAGACGCCGAAGTGGAGGGCTTCGGAAATTTTGACCATCTGGTGTTCTTTAACGTGCACTGATATCGCACAATACACGGGCCTCTACCATTTCGCCTCCATCGAAATGCGACCGCTGCGGCCGGGTCGAACCCGCGACCTTTGGGTCAGCAGCCGAGCACCGTAGCCACTGTTCCACCGAGGCGGACTGCGTGCGAAATGTTCGTGGAAAGTTCGAAAACTCGAAGTGAGCCATAGCGCGGCAACAAACGGACAACTTCAGCATTCATTCGATGTATGTGCGAGTGTGTGCGGAGCACTTTGATTCAACGGGCATCATCCATGTGCACAATTTCACGATAAACAGTTACACCGTATCGTTGCCGAGAGACAAGCCGCGCCTCAGGCCAACGCCATTTCTCGTCTTCGACGGCCTGCCAGCGTACTTTATGAATCAAAGTCACGACCTCTGAAAGTTTGATAACCACTGAAACAACCTCGTGAGCAAGAGGGAGCCGTCGTGTGCAATGGGCCGTTAGCTACTTATTGTAACATTAAAAAAAACAAAAAAAAACAAGTTGCAAGATTCCTGTGTCAACATTTCTTTGGGACGTCTTTTGAACTCTACACTACCCCAGTGCCGAGTGAAGGCGAAAATTATCCGTTATATCTCGATCATAAGCAATTGCGTGGCTTCATTTTCTTCACAGAAAGATCGCGGTTACAATCCTATTAAGCGTCCTGGTTCACCAAGGAAGTACGGCACTGAATGCAATCGCGCGTCAATCCTCGTCACCCTGCTCGTACGAGATAGAAATTAAGAAGCGAAATACAGAATCAGGGGGGACATATTAATCCATGCGACTTTCATTGGGGATATTGACTACAAAAATCGCGTTAAAAAACTGTCGTAGCATTCGACCGATACGCACGAAAACTAGCAAAGTTCTCGAGGCCTGAAAACGACAACAGTTGCCATCAAAAAACCGTTTCATTGACGGTTACGATCTGACGATTTATCTGTTTCGAACAGCTAGATGACCGGCAAATGCAAACTCACGCCCTCGAACATTTTTTTACGTAAAAATAGGCCTTCACCACTGCTGGAACGACAAACGTGCCGTCGCAAGTTCGGGAAATAACAGGTTTTGACCTAGAGCTCAGGTTGTCATGCATTTAATATTAACGCTGCTGATATCTTACTCTCTGTACAGCGCATCGCAGTCACGTAAGATTTCTTTTAAAGACGATAGTCTTTCTTGGGATACTTCAACGCAAAAATTTTGGTCTGTCTGTCTGTCTGTCTGTCACCCGATTCAGCTATTCGGCCAAAGTTTAACCACTTTCTGAACGCCCAGCCATCTTGAACTGGTGTTTGCGTTCATACTTGTGAACAAATTCGATGAAAAAGCAAATACTACGCATACCTGAGGCGCAAAATTAATATGTAAGTATCAGGTCGTGTGTTCTTTTATTAGAAAATACAAAGATACGTAATTCTAAAGACCCTAGTGTTTTTTAGGCTGCGCTGAAAATGCGACGCTGTGCACGAACTGCCACGCTTTGCACGAAAAAGCCCTGTGCCGACGATAAGCTGTTGCCGCTGGCAGTGGTCCTTGGTTCAGCACAAGCTCATGTTTTTTTATGGCGTCCACATTTCGCGCAGCGCCTCTAACGTAGAGTAGGCATTGTCTGAGGCAAGGCAAAACATAGTAGTGCGGCCGGCACAAGACTATCGTCTTTCGATGGTAGTCTTGGCCACCAAGCGGCCACTACGCTGGGTGGCCTTTCTTTTGCTGTGGCGCCCCTAGCGGCCGCCGCTGGCTCTATATTAAACTGAGGCGGCAGTTTCATGACCAGAAACGCTATTGAGGGACCATGGCTGCGCGCAGGAACGATGGGATCTTGGGAACGAGTGGTGCGGCGCGGAAGTGGTGACTGCAAAGCGTGAACAAATTCTTACAAGTGAAGCCGATCATTGAGGGTATCGCGGGTCAAAGTCGGGATGTTTTACGCGACCTAACTACGCGACCTGCATGTCTGTGTTGGGTAGTTGGGTGGTTGGGTAGCACAAGCCCGCGCCTTCGTTTCGGAAGTGATGTGGAGGGCTTGACAGTTCTCCCGTGAGTTTTTTTTAATGCCTACTGTAACGATGTTAGCGTTTGTTTTAGCCACCCCATAACCCAGTTGCACCATTGGACTTTGTCGCGTTTTAAATATTCGCCCGGTCGAATTATTCGAAACTTCGAATACCAGCTATTCGAAAGTCCAATCGAATTATTCGATTAGGTACTATTCGATTCGAATTCGAAACTCGAATATTCGCGCACCCCTATTATTTTCCGCTAGTTTCTGCCGGAAAGGTAGGTTGTGTCTATTGATTTCAGCATGCAATCTTTCAAATTGGCTGAAAATCTCGCAGGCAAAAATTTTGTTCAGTATCCCTTCAACTTCGGGGTTATTCTCCAGAGTACTATTGCCAGGCTGCGCTGGGACTACATCAACATATCAACAATTTACTTGCAGGTATCCATCAAAAGAGCTCTATAGAACAGCAGCCGAAAGGCTCGTCCATAAATATCCTCACCTCATCGACAGACTTGGTAGTCAAACAAGTCGCTTGGTGAGCATCAATATTTTTTTTTCTAATGATTGTCCAACTGTGCCTAGCAGTTAGTCGTATTTGTTGCTGTATACCTACTTTGTATTATGATCTTGATGGTACAGTGTTATGCTCTCATTTTTTTTGTTTTAAAGGGACACTGAAGGCAAATTAATGTTTATGTTGAGGGGAAAGTTCAGTGCTTGAGGACGTCTAAAATGTCAATTTTAAGTGCAACACTGCTTCGTCAAAAAGGAATTCAGGCAGATGTATAAAATGATTTGCACGCATTATGGCAGCACCTAGGAAGTCTCCATTGAAAGGTGCATTCAGTTGTGCAGGCCTCATGTGAGAGTACACCCTTTACATTTGAAAAGTAGATGGTGGATCTGCTTTTCCACGAAGTAGCTTTGCTGGTAAAAAAGATACTCCCTTGTCATCTGTCACTGTGCATGAGCACCTTTAGGGAAAATGTCCTCTTACCTAGAAGACTTTAGAGTACTCGTGTGTAAGGGGTACAAGCATGAGAGCTTAACCTCGTCTTGTGTATACAGGCAGATGTGGAAATGTAGCACTTACTGGTCAGTTGTAGCATATGACAAGGTGGTATCTAAAGGTGCTGAGAGTGTACAGTTTCAACGAAGTGATTTACATGTGTTCATGTTGCCTTTGAAAAGCACTGCCAATATTGCCCACCAATACAGCACTTGTGCCACTTTCCGAACAGTATGGATGTCGTCTTTCCAAACGAGTGTAGTAGTGCCCTTCTGCAGTTTAGCTCTGTTAAGGCAATCATGCCAAAAAGACAGTCTGTGAGGTGGACTTTTCACTTTAGGAGGAGTAAGTGAGCGGGAGCCAAATGTTATTAGTGGGGTAAAAATGCTGGACGAACAATGCTTCTGGCAAGAAACTTTCCTGTGCATCTGTGTGACAGTGTGGATTGTTATGCAGCATGCAGCTCTTCATGTGCCTCAAATCGGGCCATTTTCACTGGTCGTCCTTGTCAGATGCTCTGAAACTTCGCAGCAAAACCCGTTGTTTATATCTGGCCATCCAGGATGACTCCTTGGGGAAAATATTGTGAAAGCCAAAAAAAATAAAGATAATAAGCACACGCTCTATCATAAAATTGCAGACTTTCTCAGCTTTTTTTTCGATCGTTGAGGCATTGGGCTTTTCCACTCTCCAAACATCTTGATTCCACGTTGTATGTGTATTCTTGGCCACATAGCTCACTTGTGTTTCCTTTAGGTATTGTTTAATTTGTTGCTAATTGATATAATTTACAGGAGTCGTGGGTTCTCAGCCTGCGCAATAAATTCAAAAATATGCGCAAGAAGGTAGAAAGCTGCCCACCTGAGATGATGGAGAAGCGGGAAAAAAAGCCAGCAAAAAAGGCCGCGGCAGCATGAAGCAAGCATACCCAACAAGAAGTTGTGCCGCCTCTTCGTGAGTGTTATGTTTTCATTTGACACTGCATACCCTAAGACAACGTATACTTTTAACTTAATTATTCGTACATTATCACAAATACTCACTGTTACTGACAGTTCTTTGTGCTTGTATTTACACTCTTAATAAGACGAGGGGGGCTTATCATAAGATTATTCTTTTGTTAAGTTTCTTTTCCTCTCACTTTCTTTATTTCATGCCTCTTCATTTCTCCAGGAAATGCACGCCTGGCCTGTTACCAGGCTAACCTCCCCATGCACCAATCGGCTTCCTTTCTTACGAAAAAACTCAGTGATTCTTGCGTTTAGCTAATATTCAAGTATAGCACAGCACACTACTTGTTCATCTCAGAACGAGCAATGCTTACTGAAATAATTCTCTATTGTTTGCTGATGATTCGTCACTAGTCGAGATGGAGCAAAATTCTTGGGCGAGTTCGTTTAAACCTGTAGAAGTCATTGTAGCAAAAAGGAACATTGACAGAGAAGAAAACAGGACACCGCCTTTTTTCCGCTCTAAGCAAACTGTTTTTTTATGGTGCCAGAAACACTGGCAATAAATATGCTGTGGAGTTATCTTGCAGATTTGAAGTGGGCAGAATATGCAAATTAGAACTTCTCAGACTTTGTTAGCATTACATGGGTAGGTAACATAAAAACTATCATTCCACAAATTTTGTGAATGAAGGATTGCAGTTGAATGGTTTGCATGTCGAGATATGCAAAGTGCACTGGCTATAAACGTTGTCGCAATTGCGATAGCAACAGCAAGTGTTGTACCCCAAAAAAACTTTAGGTCACCTTATTAATTTTTCTCTAACACCAAAGCGGAAACCGTGTTTTTAAGTTGTCTCAGAGTAATACCCCTGTCACATGGCAAACCTAATGTCATTTACAACGAATGACATTAAAGGGACCGACAACTGATTTTTCTCGACCAATCTTTTTTACGGCGCGACAGAAAGCTCACCCTTCGTAGTGTTTGTAGCTGCAGTAGTTAATCCCAAAAGCACGTAGTTATTTCACAAGCAGTATTTTTCGATCTCAAAAGGCTCTAAACACGCATGTACCTTTCCTCCAGCAACGCTGAGAATTGATAGCGATGCCGCCAGCCCTTCTCGCGATGTGTGAAAGCTGTCATCGTTCTGCTTTCGCAAGAGTTCCTGTAACTGTGTTAACCACCTCTATTTCGAGCTTTTCAACTATTTCTGAAAATAACAAGCTGCTACAATGAGATGATGTGGCATTATACACCTTCCCTGTATTTATACCGCGTTGTGTCCGCCTGCACCCAAAGTTGACTGCGCCTGTGTCATGGGTGGTTTGTCCCGGCGTCGTTACTCTCTCGATGCACGAGCCAAGCCAAGTCACCGAAAACGTCACTACGCGTATGCACGGCCGCGCCGAGTAGCAGTGCGCGTCATTTCTTAGACGAAGTGTAGGTAGAAAAATTATGTCGCTCAAAAATCTTAGCGACCTGCAAACTGCGTGCACGGTTGCATGAGCACGCTGAAAAGTTGCTCAAGACGCGCTGACGAGCATGGTATCATTACATCACTCGAAGGCAGCGCCGCTTTAATGCATACTACTAACGCAGGCCTATGTGTACATTTTTATGGAGTAATATCTTTTAATATAAAGAAGCGAACAATATTTCAGTACCCACAGAAAGATCCTCAACCACCTATAGCAATCAACGGTCACGTGACAGGGTACATCGATTCGTTTATGTATTTGCCACCAGAGGCGCCAAAGGTCATTTTTCGCGTCTTTCGATGAAGAAATAAAAATATAAATGCACCTCTCACGAAAAAAAACAGAGTGGGTTTGAGTCAGTGCGACGCACAATCTTTCCATCAGTGGAGTCATCTCAGTTCATGTTCAGGGCAGTTGTCGGTCCCTTTAAGCGGGCCTAATGTCATTTTACCTGCGTGCTGTCACACGACCAAAACAAATGTCATCTTAAAATGATGACCATGACCTTAGCGCCCCTGAGCCGTGGGTTCGGAATAAAAATCTGTTACAACTTGCATGTAACATGCGTGTATCCTAAAATATCTTTTATCACTAAAAAGGTGCTCCTAGAATATAAACGCAGCCGTTTAACACAAGTTGCCACAGCTGCACGACACAAACGAAGTCTACCCAAGATCCACTGGAAAACCAACATGGCCGACGATATGACCAGGTGTGAGTATACAGTGAACTGAAGCGTGGCCGCACGACTGACTCCCTGGCTGCAGAAATGAGACGGCGGCAGCAATTTCACGTAGTCACCACCTTGTTCACCACAACACGTGCAATCGGACGATCAACACCCGCGATACAGGCAACGACGACTACAGAGCACAAATGAAACATGGCCGGCTTCCAGGCACTGTAGTTGAGAGTAGCTTTCTATTAGAAACTTTTGTGCGAGCTATTATGCCATGAAACCACTAATAAGCTAATCTAGTAAAGAATAATATATTTACAAATTGCAAAAGTTACGTTTACACAAGTTAACATCCATCTCCCTAAAAGTACCTGGCGTCGAGACTACTCATTCGGTCCGAAAGCGAATGCTAATGTGTTTCGGGAACTCATTCGACGAGAAATGTCATTTTCATCTAATGGCATTTAGTTTCCCCGTGTGACAGTAAGCAAATGACATTACAAATCGTTGTAAATGACATTAGATTTGCCGTGTGACAGGGGTATAAGAAAAGTCTCTTTTTATTTTTTCGAATAAAAGGAGGGCACGTAAAACTGAAGAGTGCCTCTTGTAATCTTCTGTATAGCTTAGAATAATATTTGTTTGAGATATCTGACTAAACACACAGAGAAAAGTCTTGAAAGTGTGCGGGCTACTTGCCAAGGTTTTTCTTCTCCGTCAGTACTGGTATGCTGTAGAGATGGGCAAACCGGTTCACCTAAGCGAACGGCTTGGAACGGCTCAGCTCACTGTAATGAACCGGTTCATTTCAACGGCTCACCAGTTCACCTAAATGCATGGAGGGGAGGATACAAGGGGGGAGCGTCACCATGGCCGTCAAGAGGGGAGGGGGAGGCAAGATGGGCGGCCTTCGTCCCCCTTTCTTAAACACTGCCGGAGTAAAATGGCGCGCAAGCGTTCCGTGCCTTTCCAGTCCGGCCGGGCCTTAAACTCCAGGTATAACACAACTAATATTCGCTGCAGTTTATTTACTACATTTTCAAAAACATTCATTTTCATATAACTTTCATATAACTTTGATTTTCATATAACTAATGTTTGAAAAACACAGAAAATGAACAGATTATATCGGAGGATTCATGCCATTTGTCTTGAAATGCGCCAATTCTGCAGTTCTTCAGCTTTTCTCTGGGTGCACCGATCAGCTGTGGTCTTCCGGAATGCTTTAAAAACACTTTATTCCATCCTGAAGAAAAGCGACATGTTTCAATGAGATAATGAGTGCCGTCGACTCATGCACAAGTGAACTTGTTTCCTCGTCTCAGAGTTGTACAAGTTTTCGTACATCTACCTAGTGCCTCAAAAACGCAGTTATTAGCGATGGTGAATGATTAGAAAGGGACAAATGTGAAGCACACGTTCAAGCAAGTGGTTCTATGACAGTTGTAAACCTGAAACTGTAGTTACGTCGCATGTGCTTGATGTCCGATGCTTGTTCATACAACGACGTAAACATAGCATCGTGTCCCTTTCAAGTCGGTCATTTTTGAAAACATTATATCTTTCCCCACAGCAGAAAACAACTAATCGGTATGGACGTGAATTCAAATTGACACAATGAAAACCACGACGGAAAGGGCATGCTCACCTGTCGTTCATTTGGGGGCCGGCACCATCTTCCGGGATCTGTTCTGAAAGTATTCGAGCAACAAAGCGCGATGCACGAACAGCGCTAGTCGTAAAACATCATGGCGCAGAAGCATACAGCGAGCGAGCACCATGAAATGGATGAACGAAGACAACCAGCGCACGCTTTGCAATTGCCAGACATGAAACTTTTTGAATGAATTTTGAAGCCGCCTGCGCCAGCAGGACAGCGGAAAGTGTGGTTCTCGTCGAAGAGGGGATTGATCCCGGCAGAGAGGGGGGTTGAAGAGAATTGGGAGGAAAGAGAGATCGCAGATTTTAATGCGTATCCCATTGCTTAGATGGCGATTCAATTCTGATTTCTTGCACTGCCAATGGATGGCGCGAAAGTCGCACTCAGCGGAAGATCCAGCTTACCCCTCTCAAGGAAAGTGAACTTGAACAAACAGAACGGTTCAACCAACACCTGGTGGTGTCATGGCTCAGCGGACGATCCAGCATAGCCGCTCTCTCACGGTACGTGAACCGTATGGACCGAATGGTTCAACCAACACCAGGCAGCGTTGGTGCATCAGGGCTCACTGAGCACGTGAGAACCGGCTTTCCCCCTCTGCCAAAGAACCACCGCTCCCTTTTACTGAGCGGCGGATCACTCATTCTTTAGAAGGAACCGCTCAAAAGATCCGGCTTGCTCCTGAGTGATCAATCTCTAGTATGCTACAATGGGGGACAAAACTGGAAGCCGTCCATGGTCTGTCTTTGTAAACACCAAGAGGGTCTATGCAAGGCCAGTGCACTTCATATCTCTACAGTGCTACATGCTAAATGTAGTCTTGCAAGTCACTGAGAACGAAAGCCAAGGCGAAGGTATTGCTATTATTAGGCTGGAATAACTCCATGTTTTTAAAGCTTTGGCTCATCAATCTTGTTTATACATTGCAGGACTCCAGCCATCTGATCGTCTATGGTGAGACTGCCGAGTCAGTGGAGCGACACAACCACTGGCTGCAGGTTAATGCAGCGTCTGCCGACGAGAGCGACTTAAGGACCATGGCTTCTGGCCACTGCACAGGCTCGGCACGAACACCTCCGAAGCCTCACGATTTCGGAGGCGTTGGTGCTTTTTCCCTTCCTGCCATCAGAGGCTTCGGTATGCCCCCCTTTGTGTGGTGTTCGGGAAACTTGTGGCAATGCTCTTGCTTTTTACTTTCAGTTGCTGCTGGAATTTGATATCCTTTTTAAGAAGAATATCGCAGAAGATTTTGCAAAAGGTGGCCAACAGCTCTGTGATGCTGTACTGGAGCACGCCACCGATGTGGAAATGACAGCCTTCACTCATGCAGCTAGAGGTAAAACACCCAAGTGTCATTTAGATGCATGTGGATGCTGATAAAGGCATTCAAGCACTTTTGCATGCTTATATCTATTACCTCTGCTCTGAGGCGACAACTGAGGGAAACAAGGGGCTCAAATTTTTTTTTGCCACAACTGTATGATGTGACATTGAGAAAGTGTAGGCAAAATTAAAGAGGCCATGACACAGTTTCCCAACAATTAAGGGCCTCCTCGCAGCCAGAGTGGTGTTTTGGGTATTGTGAAAGAGTAGTTCACTAATACAAGATAAATCGTTTTGCTCTTTAGTGTCCCTTTGAGGGAAGTTTTGCCTGCTTATTTGTGAACGCACAAGGATTAACCACCACATTACAGACAATGATTGCAAATTGGGTTTCATGGCCCCCTTTGATTGCTGTGTTTGATTGCAGTTTGCAAATAATTTCAACAAAAAAAAACAGGCTGCTGGTGAGAATCAAACTTGCATCTCTGTACTGTGCATATGACGTTTTACTGATTGAGATACTGCAATGTTGTCCCACTGGCCAGTTTTTGTGGTTTGTGCATTGCAGGACTAGGCGTAAAATTTTACATAGCCAGCCTCGGCCATGTTGGTACGTGGGCACAGGATCAGGCAGCTGATGCCAGTGGCATGACACGTGCCCCACTCAAAATTTCTTTGTTAGTATGTGGCCTGCCCAGCCGTGCTCTCCCATCCCCAGTCTAGTTTTTAACCCTTTTCCTACCCAGAAAAAAAAAGGCTGGCTACACCCCTCGTATAACACTTTATGACATTATGACTTGAAGCCATGAAGTGGTTTCACGAGATTTCGTGTTGATCCACCTCATTTGTGCATACATTGGAACCCCAATTATAGGACTTTGAGGGGACCATGCAATAAATACGATATCTGGGTGCAGTATAATAGAAGAAGGAAGAATTATAGGCAATGGTGCTCAGTTTTGCAAAAAAAAAGTACAGAATGCTTGAATAAGCCCACGGCACTAACCTGAACTGTTCCAAGGAAATTAGATTAAATTATTAAAAATTATTGGAATTATTTAAAAAAAGCAATTGGGGAAGGTGTGAGTGAATAGTGACGGTAACCTTAAAGAAAAAAATCGAATCTAATCAGCTTCTTTTCGATAAAACGAGTCCGAAAATTACCTGTGTGTAAAAACGAAACCAAAACCACATTGGCAACAGCCTCCCGTCAGAAGTGTCAGGTGCAGTGTCATTGCCATGCCCAAATAGCTGGCAGAGTGCATCTGGCAGAGCGCACCTGAGCTGACTGAGCGTGTCGTATTTCTTCCCAATGAAGTGCATTGGCTGATGTGACCCTGTTATTATTAAAGGTGATGTCAAGGGAATGTTACTTTGCATGCTGAAGATAGCTGCATCACGTTCTTGCTTGCTCAAGGCCTGTGGCTGAGTATCGCAAACAAATGGAGATCTTCAGCTGTATGTTGACCAGGAAATGCTTCTATAGGCCAAAAATGTGAAACAAGCTTGCCGATTAGCTGAAGCTACTCTGTGCGGATCAGGCTTGTCAAGGTAACTGAACTTATGCATCTTTACAAGTGCAAATCAACAAATGCAGATGAGCCAAGTAAACAGGATGGATGCTAGATGTCGACTGAAAGTTTGCTGCCTTAAAACAACGGAAATGCACGAACATGTGCAAAATCCACCAGAGGGGCTGTCAGCGCTGCTAACACAGATACCTGCAGTGTTGCTTCGGGAAGGTTTTTTCCTTGTCATGCAAAGCCAGTGAAGGTGTGCTCACATTTATCTGCTTCTAGTCTGATGCAGTAAGCCTCGCAGATTTCACGAGCTTACCGAGAAGCAAAGCTATGCAAGATACGGGTGCTCCTAAAGTTAGTTTGGCTGCACAATAAAGCACGCCACATATTTCATTGAATGCAAAATAGGTTTTTACGTCAGTGAACTTTCAGTTGATGTCTAGCACCCATCCTGTTTATTTGGCTCTTCTGTGTTTGTTGCTTTACTGTTGTTAAGGTGCGCAAGTTCAGCTACCACCAACAAGCCCGAATTTCTGCATTGAATTGTCAAGGTAACGGCTCTGAAATGTGCACCTTAAGAGCTCAGCGGTTCTGGAAGTAACCTAGGGCAAGGAAAACTGCATTACAGTTGAAAAGGAAGGTGCCAGAATAATAAAATTTTCTAAGAAGGCATACTGTACCTGTCCCTATCTCGCTTTCTTTCTAATCGTCAACCTAGGGCACGTCAGTTTTCATTTCACACCCACGAAAATTTGGTAGGCATTGAGCAGTATCGAGTGAAAAGGGTGATGTTTTTTTCTCGGGATAGTACTAGAGTTGTTGTACTATGTAAGGTTGATGTAAAGTTACATCGGATGATTGAGTTTTTTAAATACAATATTTCTATGGGGGGCTTTGCTGGGACGCAAACTTGTGTGTTTCAAAATGTGGGTTGTCACAAGTCGACGGAACCACGTATAATCGAGGTTCCACTGTATCAATTAAACGTAACTTCATTTTTCCTAATGATCTCTGTGCCATCACTGTCACATCACATCTTTCTGACAAATTGCAAGCTTAATTCTCCAAGAACTTGTAACATTGCAGCTGATGCATTCAGCGTCTTTTGCGTGTGTATACTGGATGGCTTTCTTGTGAACATTGCCATTACATGAACAAAGCTGTATCATTTCATTATATGGTGGAACCTCGATTACATCAACATCCCCTGGTTGTGTAACAACACGCATTTTGTGAGAAATCGTTTTTTTTTTCAGCAAAACCCAAAACCCCTATAGGAATAATATTCAAGAAAACCTCGATTATACCATGCAATTTTACGCCGACCCCACCTCATACATTGCTTCGCCTGTACTGTTCGAGAGAGGAAAAAGTACTCAAATCGAACACACACGCCCAATTTTTGCTGATTCAAAATAAAAATGAACTGGTTCATAATGATACCAGCGTAGTGACATAAAACGGGTGTGCCCGTATGTTGACTTGGAAGGAAAAAATATTGATGCGCATACACATCATTATTGAACCGTATGTTGACGACTAGAAGAAAACGAGAAAAATGGCACGACAAGACCTTTCGCTGTCCCAACCTTCACCTTTTGCCCAAAGCACTGCTTTCTCGCCTGTTATGATGTGGGACTTCAACCTGCTAGCGGATATGAAAGGATAAAGCAGGGTAATGGTGTGCTAGCTATTTGTTAGAGGATTAAAGAAATTTTTCTGTAGTTATGTTCGAGGAACCAGATACCTTCATAGCAAAGCCATTGAATGATTACTTGGAAAATTGTTTTAGGGCCCCTTTAACAATATCTAGAGATCCGAAAACTTCACTCCACTTACTGTTTCCGGACAACCCCATTCTTGCAACTCTGGAATTTGTAGCTGGGCGCTGCAATGAAGTGCTCACAGCTATTTTGCTGGAGGTGAGTACTTAAATGCACGTAAACATGTCAGTGTGATTTGCACTAATGATATAATTGCATATACTGTATATTCTTGTCTATAATTTTTTTAAAGAAATGCAAGAAAAATATGCTATGTGCAGCAATGTATGACCGAATACACTCAACTGCTGTTGATATCCATATAATGTGAAGTATCGTGCAAATATTTGGCTTGAAAAGCCAACACTGGTCAAGGTAGTGGGGCCTTAGCAGCCCAAGACACACATTGTCTTTATTTCGGCTTTGGCAAGCCTACATCTGCTCTTTGGATTCGGCCTGGGTTAGCAGCGTCACTAGGGCATTTGGCTGAAGGTTTTGACATGGCAGGAAACTGTGGCGCGTTAGATTCCTCGACTATTAAAGACATGCAGTACGTTTCCAATGACACTGTGCCTCACGGGCAGTCAGATGTGAATACGCTTATCGTGGTGGAACACAGTGTGCAGTGACCATGAAAAAAGAAATTTGTCAGTAGTACAAAAGAAAAATGCTTGTGCCAGTGTTTTCATGTAACACGGGACGGGCATGCAGCTACTGCCGGGAAGCTGCTGTAGTAGGCTAGTACTTCTCTCTGGTGTCTGTGCCATGCACCTTTTCTTGTTCACACTTGTCTAGCAGCTGGAAAACAACGATTGAAGTTTGGAAATGGGTTGTGCATTGCTGCCAAGGGAACTTGTTTTCTGAGGGCGTACTAGCAGCTAAGAAAAACTGCATATGGCCCTTTCTTGTGTTATCAACCGCAAATATTGGCGCCAGGACAGAACTGAATCATATCAATGATGTTCTGCGTTATACTCAGCTTACTAGTATTGAATGCTCTGTCACAAAATATAAACGTGAAATTTTTATGGCTGTTGTCAGTCATAGCCTGAGGATTAGTTGAAGACAGAGGTCGGCAAACTCGCTCATTAGTCTACTCAAATTCACTCACTCTGATCAGGCCGTGAGTGAGATTAGTAATAAGTTGGTGAATTTGAGTCCGATTGAAAAAAGATTTAGCGAGTTGGTGTTGAAGTGAGTTCGGATGAGGAAAGTGTTGGTGAGTCTGCGTCCGAGTGAGCCATAAATACAAATATATTTATTGAGTGAGTCTGAGTGAGCTGCACTCTTTTTGCCGACCTATGGTATATACTGATCTTCAGCATTACTCTCTGCCTTATGTCGGCTCACGTTTATACGTCTACTTATCATAGGTAGGAAAAGAAGCGGAGCTCACTCCGGCTAACTCAAGAAATATATTTTGTCTTGATAGCTAACTCGTACTCTGACTCACCAAAACTTTCTCTACCGGATTACTAAGACTCACTATATTTTTTCTCAGTCGGACTCACTCGGACTCAAACTCGCCAGAATATTACTTAGCCGGACTCATGAGTCTGAGCGATTCGACTCATGAGTGAGTTTCCCGAATTATAGTGGAAAATCACGATATTTTATAGTATCAATGATATGGCCCTGTTCTGGCATTTAGCAGGGCGAATACCTGGCTCAAAAACCTCCTGTTCATTGATTGGACATATTGGACTAAACTATCATGCCTCTAGCAAAATACTGTAATCTCAGTTAGTGCATTTGCTACTTCCTCTGCAGAAGGACATACCGCTCACGCCCTGCCTACTCGAGGAAGTGGATGACCGATTATCCCTCTACATAGACAGGGAGAAAATATTACAAGCAACATCACTCCTCGGGGGCATGTCATGCCTATTTGCATCTTTTTGGGTGTTCAATGTTGAATAGCCTAAGAAAGCACATAGGGTGCTTACATTTTTTTGAGCATGCATTTTTGGGGCTGAGCCACACTAAACCACGCGTAAAGGCGTTAGAAATGATAAACTTTTTTAGAGGAAGCGTGGCTCCTCTGGCCCAGTGCTTGTAGTGCTGTTTGTGCTTTCCTTTTATTGAATGTGGTGGTACTAGGATTGCCACATTACCACTAGAAAAAAATGGCAATTAGGGGGAAGGGGGGATATGGATATAGGTGTTTAAAAATAAATGCAATGTACATATGCCATTCATTTGGGATGTAAAGCCCCAGCAATTACTATGAAGATGTGTCATTCATGGCCAGAAGCCAGCCCTTGTTCTCAGGTTGAGATCTTCATAGTCTTTTGGAACGGACACTGTCGTAATTTTCGCAGTTTTGGAAGTGTAGAATTTAAGGTCATCATACAAGCACATAACTACTGATGTTGGTTTTTCGCTCTATTTAAATGATCGCTATATTTGGAGGAATCTTACTTCGAGCTTTTAGGTGCACAAGATAAAAACTGGTTGAAAACTGCGTGACAGTTTTGTTGATTAATGAAAAATATTTAGTATCTTCGAAGTTGCTGAAGTTACACTGATAAAATGCAGCAAAAGAATAAAAACTGCGATACATATTTCAAAGCGCACTTTTCATACTTTGGTGATGTTGATTGAACAAAATTTCCTGAAACTTGGTATGTTGAATCTCTGGCATCCTCGTAAGACAATGTACTTCATTTTAACCGATTAGGAACAACGTAGGCACTTAACACTGTCAAAATCTATGACATGACAGCGGGTGGGGCGGAAACTTCATGGTGGCTTCACCATCTGCATTGTCTTTCACGCTTTCTCGCTTACCAAGTTTTTTCTGGCTGTAAGTGTGGTAATTTTGGTATTGTGAAAGAGTAATTTACTAATACGAGAAAAATTGGTTTTCTATTTTGTATCCTGTTAATGTGATGTTTTAAAATGCCTCCTGCTTTCTCTGCTGCTAGTCAGGTTTCGTGTTTCATTGATTATTTACTTATTTTTGTATGTGCAGTGTCTACAGTGCCATGACGCTTCATTGCCTTACAGCACAATGGTTGCAGTCTATGTAAAATATGACTGCTATGTGCAATATTTGCAGTGCCATTCAGGTTTCACAGCCTTAAAGCGATGCTGTAAAGGGGAGTAACAGTAGTTGCTGCTTTGAGATGTGGAACATAGCTTCCAGAAGTTGTCATCTCGACTAGTCTGCATTTATTTATTTATTTATTTATTTATTTATTTATTTATTTATTTATTTATTCATACTACCCACAGCGCCTGGTGGCATTACGCCGTCTTCAAAAATCGCACTCTTATTACTTGCCAGTACTTTCATTTTCCTGTTCATTTAGTTTCAAAGTGCAGTAAGTGTCAACATCTTCCTTGGTTCTTCCTGCTTTAGCCCTCTTGCACTAGTCAGTATAAATTTAAAAAAATGCGTGTACTTTTACTGTTTCTTTTACCGCTTGCAGTACCGCACGGTTCAGATGGCCACATTGGGATGCCACATGCTCTGTTGTGACGAATACAGTCATTGCATTGCTCCGTGTTTAGGCACTTGTGTCAGGTGTGAATGTATTTCATATGGCCTCAACATAACCTGCAGTCGGATGAGTTGCTTTCTGTTCATACTGTGCAGGGTTGCGCCATTAACACATGTACAAGAATCGTGATCTTTTTTGATGTAACTGACATCAATATAAATGACACCTACTCGAGCGCCGATGCTCCATTGGACCATTAGCTACCCTTTTAGGCATTGCAGTTTTCTTGATGTGCCGGGTGAGCCTGCAGAATGCACACTAATTAATATATGCTTGAACATCCATTCACCTTTGCTCAAATCAATGCTTTGCTCAAAGCCAAAAAATGCGGCATGGGCAGCTCGTCACTGACGGCTGTGGTGCTCTGCGGCTGACCTGATATACACGAGTTTGATTTCAGTCATTGTGTTCGTGTTTACACCCAGGTTAAGTGCGAGACACCTGTGTACATATATTTAGGGGCATGTGGTGCAAATCACTTGAAGTGGTCTAAATTTCTGGAGGCTTTCACTG
Source organism: Rhipicephalus appendiculatus (assembly GCA_030522465.1). Taxonomy (NCBI): domain Eukaryota; kingdom Metazoa; phylum Arthropoda; class Arachnida; order Ixodida; family Ixodidae; genus Rhipicephalus; species Rhipicephalus appendiculatus. The sequence continues at coordinate 750,977 of JALIZH010009617.1, read as the reverse complement.
TGGGCCTCAAAATATTGTATGCAAGTGATCGCAATGTTGTCTGTTCTTTTGAGAACCATCATTTTTGAGGGGTTAGCATTCTTCAGATACTGTGATCATGTGCATATTATGACTTCACAATGTGCAATAAATTTTCTTTGTGCAAGGCATTACTTTGTTTACATTTGTTTATGTCCGCTAGCTGGGAAACCTATTGTGCATTGCCCAGTCTGGAAAAGCAATATTTAAAATTTTGAAATCTGTATACTAGCTGATGCATGTGAACAGATACCTCCTCGATGGATGTAAACAAGTACTCCCATAACTCCCTGCAAAAGCTCCTCGGTGGATGTAAACATATACTCCCATAGCTCCCCACAAAAGCTCCTCGGTAGATGTAAACATATACTCCCATCGCTCCCCGCAAAAGTTCCTTGATGGATGTAAACAAATACTCCCATAGCTCCCCTGCAAAAGCACCTTGAAGGATATAAATACATACTCCCATAGCTCCCCGCAAAAGCTCCCGATGGCTATAAATATATACTCCCATAGCTACCTGCAAAACCTCCTCGATGGATGTAAATATATACTCTCATAGCTGCCTGCAGAACCTCCCCGTTGGATGAAAACAAAAACTACCCTCTGTCCATCCAAAAACCCCGTCCTGTTGGGGAGTAAATTTTTTACTCGGGACGGTGTTTTAGATGCGAAGCATCTTATGCTCGGGGCTCTGTCCGTCCCTCCCGCGTCCCCCGTCCCCCCGTCCCGCGTCCCGCGTCCGGCCACTTTCATGAAGTAGGGAAGCACCCATTATGCGAACCAGAACACTGTAGTAATATGAAGGCCGTCAACCCTACTACAATCATCAGAGTCATGGCCGAGAGCACAGAGAGGCTGCTTAGCAATGGCTAGGCAGGCGGTGTCTGTCGCCCAGGTTGACCCCATTCCTTGAGTCATGGCCGAGAGCACAGAGAGGCTGCTTAGCAATGGCTAGGCAGGTGGTGTCTGTCGCCCAGGTTGACCCCATCCCTTGATCTTGCTTGCATGTGTTTGGAGGGGGGCTTAATCCTTCCCCCATCCCACAGCGCATGCGCGTCCCCTCCCCCCTCTCTCTCCTACGCTCACCCCCTTTCTCTCCTTTAGGAATCCTCTACTCTACGGAGCGGTCCCCGCGTCCCACACCCCCCACAGCGCGTCCCCTCTCCTACGCTCACCCCCCTTTCTCTCCTCTAGGAATCATCTACTCTACGGAGTGGCACCCGCGTCCCACAGCGCATGCGCGTCCTCTCCCCCCTCTCTCCTCTAGGAATCCTCTACTCTACGGAGCGGATCCGGCGTCCCACATCCCCACAGCGCATGCGCGTCCTCTCCCCCCTCTCTCCTCTAAGAATCCTCTACTCTACGGAGCGGCTCCCGCGTCCCACAGCGCATGCACGTCCCCTCTCTCGCCTCTCCTACGGTCCCCCCCCCGTCCTTTCCTCTAGGAATCCGCTGGGGGGCGCCGCGGTAGTTCCGCGGTATGAAAATGACGGAGCGCGCGCGCCTCATTCTCTCTCCTGTGCAGCGCCACGATGAGCGCCCGGACCGCTGCCGTGAAATGAGAGCGGCGACGTTCCTCCCGCTCGAACTAATTATCTCCCCGCTGCTTCGCATCCACACATGGCTCCCTTTAGCGGGAGATGGGGAGTTTTTTTTAAAACCCCCCATCAGGGCGTGCGCTAGAAGACAAGTCATTTACTCCCATCTCGGCTTATTAGATGCGAAGCATCTTATGCTCGGGGCTCTGTCCGTCCCTCCCGTGTCCCGCGTCCCCCCGTCCGGCCACTGTCATGAAGTAGCCATTATGCGAACCAGAACCCTGTAGTAATATGAAGGCCGTCAATCCTAACACAGTCATCAGAGTCATGACCGAGAGCACAGAGAGGCTGCTTAGCAATGGCTAGGCAGGTGGTGTCTGTCGCCCAGGTTGACCCCATTCCTTGAGTCATGGCCGAGAGCACAGAGAGGCTGCTTAGCAATGGCTAGGCAGGTGGTGTCTGTCGCCCAGGTTGACCCCATTCCTGAATCTTGCTTGCATGTGTTTGGAGGGGGGCTTAGTCCGTCCCTCCTTCCCGCGTCCCACACCACCACAGCGCATACGCGTCCCCTCCCCCCTCTCTCTCCTAAGTTCACCCCCCTTTCTCTCCTCTAGGAATCGTCTACTCTACGGAGCGGCCCCCCGCGTCCCACAGCGCATGCGCTTCCATTCCCCTGTGCTCTCCTACGCTCACCCCCCTTTCTCTACTCTAGGAATCATCTACTCTACTGAGCGGCGCATGCGCGTCCCCTCCCCCCTCTCTACTGTAGGAATACTCTACTCTACGGAGCGGCTCCGGCGTCCCAAAGTGCATGCGCGTCCTCTCACCCTCTCTCCTCTTGGAATCATCTATTCTACGGAGCGGCTCACGCGTCCCACGCCCCCACAGCGCATGCACGTCACCTCCCCCTCTCCTCTCCTACGGCCCCCCCCCCGTCCTTTCCTCTAGGAATCCTCTACGGAGCGGCGCGAACGACAGGTGGTGTGACAGCTGCTTACTCCGCTGGGCGCGCCACGGTAGTTCCGCGGTATGAAAATGACGGAGCGCGCGCGCCTCATTCTCTCTCCTGCGCAGCGCCGCGATGAGCGCCCGGACCACTGCCGTGAAATGAGAGCGGCGACGTTCCTCCCGCTCAAGCTAATTATCTCCCCGCTGCTTCGCATCCACACATGGTTCCCTTTAGCGGGAGATGGGGAATTTTTTTTTTTTGCTAACAGGGTAGGGAACAGGTGTGCAAGAACACGGATAACAAGAAGAACAGTGAGGCAGCAAGGGAACACTTAAACTAACTTTTTTCAGTGGATTATGAAAACAAATGAGCTGTGTTTTAGAGACGTTTACATTAATCACATTATCGGCAAACTATTTCGTCAAATTTATCGTAGCATATTGCAAAAGGGAAACTGCTTCTGGAAAACGGGAATGTCGAGACAAAATGACAGTGTCGTCAGCGTATTGAAATATGCGAGTAGATACAGCCACGGCGAGATCATTAGCATATAAGTTGAAAAAAAGTGGGCTTAATATTGATCCCTGGAGAACTCCGGCTTTTATAGAGGTTATATTTCTGCGGTACTGCCCTATGGATACTAACTGTGTTCTGTCGTCTAACAGGTTAGCAAGTAATTTTAGAAAAGGCCCACGAAATCCAGTCAATGAGAGTTTCGTTAATAGTAGACTATGACACACACTATCAAAAGCTTTGCTAACATTCACGAATAGAGCACATACAACCTGGTCAGCTTCGAAAACGTAAATTATAAGGTCTGAAATATCCTCTAGGAGGTCCTGTGTGCCTGCGCACACTAAACCGCGACACACATGATGCAAAAAAATTTAAACTTAAAAGATTAGAATTGCAAAGGGACTTACACGTGGGAACCAGTTCTAATCTTTTAAGTTTATAAACTTTTTGCATCATGTGTGTCGCGGTTAAGTGTGCGCCGGCGCGCTTGTTCGGCCCTCCCTTTATAAACCCATTTCCTGAATAAAAAATTTTCAATTGATAGTCAGCGCTGTGTCCTGTCGTATGTGTGCCTTAGTAAGTTTTCTCGTTCTTTTCGCGCTGTAACATAATGAATGGACAAAACAGACTGGCACAGGCCACCACTTGCAGTGTCTCCATTCTTGTCATACGAGGCGGTGGCCTCGGAAGCGCACTGAACACCGTCTCTGTGTTCTAATAATAATAATAATAATAATAATAATAATAATAATAATAATAATAATAATAATAATAATGATGATGATGATGATGATGATGATGACGACGATGATGATCATAACAATAATCGATGGTAATTTACGTGCAAAGAACCGGGAGATGATAGGAGGCACACCCTAGCGGTGCGCTCCGTATTAATTTTTTACCAGCAGAGGTTTTTCAGCATACACCTAAGCACACGAGGGTTCTTGCATGTCGCTCCCATCGAAATGCGGCCATCGTGGCCGGTAATCGAGCCCGCCACCTCGAGCTTAGCAGCTCGAGAGCTTACGCGCTTAGCTACCACGACGGGTATCGTCTATATATTTGGCTATAACGGACCGAATAGCGCGATGATGATTACTTGCAAGACGATGAAGTTGTTCAAATTCACGAGCTAACCACCACCTTTTGAGCTACTCGAGTTATTGTAGTTATTATGCAAACATCTGTTCCCTGATCTCCTCGTTATAATATTTAAAATCCACCCGCTGTTTCAAAACTAGATCCAATAGTCGTTGTTGAATCCCGCCCATCTGCTTCACTACGTTACACTTGTGCAGATTCGATTTGAGCGATGTGAAACCGTAAAATTTGCAGTGTATTGATCTCCAGTCTGTCTGCACGGATATTGAATGCCCATTCATTTGTGTTGCTTTGTACAGAAGCAAAGTGTGATCGGGCATCAGAGGTTTGCGTGTGGCACAGGCGTATGCTGCACATACGCTATGTAGTATGACACTCCTGACGGCTCTCGGACTGTGCGTTTGTTTGCTGCTCATCGGATGTTCACCCGCAGATACAGAGTCTGCGTTACAAAACGTTGCCCCGAATCGATCAGCTAAACATGTGTAATATGAATACACGCGCGACATTAAGCAGAAGTGCGCAAAAGGGCACTATCGACATTTTTCCCAGCACAGCGCGGGAGAGCAGGCGCGTTTTTAGCCTTGACTTTCGGTGCCGATGTCGAAAGAAGTATAGACTGCTGTCTTTGGAGTGAGTGCAGGCCCCTGTTTTTTTTTTCTTTTTTTTTTTCTTTTTTATGTGCGCGTGATCGTATATGCATAACGAAACAGGACACGATGGCTCCCGCGGCCAGCAGGGTCGTATTACCCGTCGTTTTAGCAAAGTTGCGAGGGAGCAGTGTGTCTTGTTATAAACTTGTCCCTGGAACCTTGCTGCTTTTGTGAGCAGCAACTTTCTAGGGAGAAGCTTTTAAGACACAACACAAGCAATGAAACTCTACCGAATATAACGAAATCTTTGTCGGGACTTTAAAAAATCTGCGCGCGTTGCTGAAATTATAATTACGCGAGGTGGGGAGGTCATGTGTGCTATATGCTCTCCTTTTTATGAAGCAGGTGGTGCAAAATTAACTCGCGAGCATCACTGTTGTACACTTCATGAATTATCCGGCGTGCATAATCAACAGAGTGGCAGGAAACATGAGTATAAGATCAGCATACCGCCGAATAGCCACACAAGAGCCTTACACGTAAGCATCACTAGAAGTACCATTGGGTATACACAAAAAAAAAAAAACAGCTCAGTTCTGCCGAGAACATTTTACTTACAGCGCATATAACGTCGCCTTCGCAAGCTGGCTTATTTTTACGCTGGTCCTGAAAACACATGCACTGCTCAAGGCGTTTGGATTTCAGTGAAAGGTGTGCCCTTTGCATCGTTTAAAAGCTGCCTAGTAACGCAATGTCATACTTTGCGCGCTACACTCCATTATAAACTTAGCCGAAAGGGCAGGATTTCAACACCCAGTATAGGTCGCCATTGTATCTTATGTCTTCCCGTTAAATGGCGAGCGCATATTAGAGAAATTGAAGGTGATCTGACGATGACAACGACGACTTTCTTGTGATGAAAATTGGCGTCATCGTCAATGTAGCATCATGCACGAGTACAAGAAACTTAGTGTGGAGCTATTAAAAGTCAAGAAAGTGGAAAAAAAATAGTTTCTGAAGTAAATTCTCATTGTGAACGGCCGAGCACCAGAAAACGAAAGAACGCTTCATTCCGTCATGCCGGAGTACTTTTTCTAAAATAATAGAAGCGCAAAAGGACAAAGACGTTCACGACACACAAAAAAAGAATAACAATAAGCGCTCCTGTTGTGCACTTTCTGCTCTTTGTCCTTTTGCGCTTCTATTGTTTAAGAATGAATGAGCACCAACTACCTCGCCATTCTGTTTTGCTGGTATATTTGTACATAGGCAGACCAGGCGCTCCCATGCGTAGTCACTGTGCTACTGATGACGTTGCCCCTGGTCACATCTTCCTTCCCTTGAGATAAAAAAGGAAAGGAAAACAGAACGTAAAAAACTCGAAACAATGTACAGAAAAAAAAATTGGCTGTGGCTTAATTCAGTTATGCCTGGGTGTGCGTAGCGACAGGTACGGTTAACCTTATTGTTTAGCTTGGTTCTCTGTACGGTTACATCTTTATCGTTTAGCTTCGTACGTCTGAATGTTTAGGTTTGGTTGTTAGGACCCATGGCGAGTGTTTGTGCTACGTGTAGGAATTTTCTACACAAGCAGAAGATCCCGCTTTACAGCGTGAGTAACGGGTATCGTTCTGCCGACGAATCCCACCGAGCCGCCCCTTCAATATATACGATGCAACGCCGGCTCCTCCTCCGTTGTTGCAACGCGGTTTCACCGGCTCCTCCTCTGACGTCCTGCCACATGGAGCGGCGAGTGGCGCTGCCAGCTGCGGCGGTTGCTAGGCAACGGCTCAGGCCGCGGTGTGGCCACCAGCCACAGCGAAACAGCGACAATACGGCCAATGTAGCTCTCGCTACAAAACAATTAAATTTCCACATCCGCTGAACTGTCTCTGTGGAGCGCTCCGGGAGTGGATAGTGTTGCGGCTCTCTACGTTGTCGTGTGCTTCTACGGAGCGCTTCTTGAGGCGCTTGTTGCTCGGTGGTGCACGGCTGCGGGCTTTACTGATGGGCCGCTATCGCGATTTTGGTCTGCATTCCTGTAATTCCTCAACGTAGGAAAGCCATATTGATAGTTTTATCGAGTTAAGACTGAACGCCCCATAAAGATGATGTCATCAGATGCATTAAGAACGGCAAAAGTACGCAAAACACGTTACCAAGGTCGAGGGATAGTAGCTTGGAGACATATCTCGTGCAGTACAACCACTCCACTAATTCCTATATAGGGGCAGTTCTCCCGCTACATTTAGTATTTGCATGATCAGCATGTTTGAACGAATGGTGATGTTCTAATATTGTTTAAGCTTAAATATGTTAATGCTCAAAATGACGACAGCGTATTTTTATGCTAACAAAAGTAGTGTTCAAGAAGACTAAGCAGTTTTGCCACGCGTCTGGAGCGTTCGTGAATATGGAGAAAACTAAGATTTGGGCAATGGGGAACAACACCCTCTAGATCTGATGGCACAGTGCACCGCTCGGCGCTTTGTGCATTTGCATTGAATACGGAACACTGGGCCGCACTGTTTGTCAGCCCTCACGCTTATCAAGCTCGCCTAGCAAGCATGGATGGGGTGAGGAGAACTTTCTGTGTTCGCCTGTGCCCAGGTATGCAATGTCTTCCTTGTCGCAAAGGTTATTTACGTGTGCCAGGTACTAAACTGCTCGTGAGATGAAGATCAGGCTGTGCATAAAGTATTCGCCCCTTTCGTGTGGGGGGTATCACTGGGAACCAACACGCAGGAATAATTTGTTTCTTCAGTATCTGCCGGGATAATGCATTTGTTTGTACACTAACTAAGGCCTCCGTTTCTCTTTTACACATTGGCAGATCGTTCACACTTTTACACCACGCCTACCCTTGGTTCTGGCTAACTAAAGGTGGACCTGGCTGGCTTCCCGAACCAATGCTTTCAAAAGTTTATTCTCTCTGTCTCTCTGAAAGGAGGGGGAGGGTACACTGTTCGTCGTTACGACTGTGTCCTGCGCCGACCTACATACCTTCGCCGACGGTTTCGGGCAAAGGTGCCCATGTGTCTACACAGGGGGGGGGGGGGGGGGGCAGTATTGCAAAAGGGGGGGGGGGGGGGTATGAGATGAGACGGCGCGCAAGCTGGTATACGAAAGCTTGCCGTGAACAAAAGCATCGCGCCAGCGTCAATACGCATCACAACTTAAGGCCTGACCACATGTACGCGTCGCAGCGTGTCAGCGCGTGAGTTTTTCACGCGGCGTCGCGCCCTCTCCCTATGGCTAGGGAGGGCCCGCAGCTTCGCGTAGCCGCGCGTCCTCTATCTAAATAGGGAGAGGGCGGGACGCCGCGTTAAAAAGCCACGCGCTGACACGCTGCAATGCGTACGCGTTGTCGGGCCTTTAGAGAAGCGCATTTTCCAATATGCGTCCGAGTCGCCGACGGCAACAGAAGCAAAAAAAGAAGTGTGGGGAGATAGCAGGCGGCTGGGGCGCCGCCAAGAGAAAAAAACTTGTAGTCGTTCCGTGTACGAATACAACCGATGAGCGAAACTCCTTAGAAATGGGACGCACGCGGCGTGCGGCGTGCGCGGCTTTTCACTGTCCAGGCAACGGACCGACCACTGGGCGGACGACAGGGTGAAGCGATGGTTTCGCGCGTTCGCCGGTTCGAGGGGAGAGGACAGAGTCGAAGAAAGAGGGAGAGGGAGACTAAACGGCCTCAGTTTCGCATGCGTTCGTATTCTCGCGCTTTGCGCATCGTGCAGAAGCCATCCGCGTTCCAGCGCTCATAAAGCTCATTTATTCTCCCGCGTGAGGGGGAGACGCCACAGCTGGAACTGTGCCAGGGAGCTTCAACGCCGATGGCGACGGCGGGGTGCTGGCCTAAGGAGCTTCGCTCCTAAGGGGGGCGAAGCTAAGGGGGGCTATGCCGCCACCGTAGTTCCGCACGACGGATACCAAAGGCATAGAACCGCGGTTACGCGAAGAATAGAGACAAACTTCGGTGCGACACAGTCTATATAAGGACAGAATTGTAGTAGGCGCGTTGCTTATAAATGTACCATCCTTGTAATCAGCCAAGCCATTTTAAAAATACTGCTTTATTGTTAAATTCGAGGCTCTGACTTACTAATGTTTGAAGTTTAAAAAACAGCGCGTAGACGAAAACTAGCTCTATTTTCGGAAAAAGACTTAATTCCACTCCCATTCTATTCCGGGGTCGCGAAAATGTGGAATGATTCCGGAGTCATTCCAATTCCGGAATGGCAACTCCGCAACACTGCATGGAACCTCTGAAGGGAGAGTCGAGTCTCATATGCTGCAATCGTAACGGCCCCTCAAAGAACGGTTGCTTAAATATGGACTCTAGAGGGCGGTAATTAGATTGGACGATAATCTCCGGCTGCCCTAGGACGTAGTCTTCAAACCTTGCGTACCCGTGAACAATGGCTAGCATTTCTTTCTCGATTTAGGCGTACTTTTTTTAAGCTTCAGTAAACGATAGCGACGAGCAAGCGATTGGGTGTTCGGTTTGCAAAAGAACTGCCCCTGCCCCTTCCTGGCTGGGGTCTACTGACAACGTCAACGGAATTCCTTCCACAAAATAGGCGAGGACAGGTGTTTTTATTAGACAGGCGCACGCGAAGGCCTTGGAAGCTTTCTTGAGTCTCTCATGTCCTCATCCATGCCGCGTTCTTTTTCGATAGTTCCCGGAGGGGCACGGAGAGTGAAAACATGTTGGGGATCAAACACGCCCCGAAGTTAATCATCCCGAGAAAAACATGCAATTCCGAAAAATTTTGCAGTTGGGGCACTTACAAGATGTCGTCTATTCTCACGGGATCTAGGCAAAGTCCTTCTTGTGTGAGGATATGACCCGTGCAGCAAACTTGCGGCTGCAACAAATGACACTTTTTAAATGCGAAGCCTTTCTTAGCGAACTTCGGCGACTTTGAGCGAATCTATCTATCTATCTATCTATCTATATATATATATATATATATATATATATATATATATATATATATATATATATATATATATATATATATATATATATATATATATATATATCGATCTATCCATCTATCGATCGATCTATCTATCTATCTATCTATCTATCTAACCGCCTACGACTTTGTGCTCTCCTGGCCGTATCGGTAATTGGATGTATACCAAAATTGGTATGGCATAACATGACTGTATGAATAACATAAGTGACTAGTCATATCATGAAAATCATGGCATATTTGTCATGAATGGCATTATTTACTTGTCACGGTCTTGGCGCTCTTGCAGCCGTTTCTGTAACTTGATATATACCAAAATTTGTATGCCATACAACAGTGTATGACGAACATAACTGACAAGTCTTAAGGTAAAAATCATGACACGCATGTCATGTGATTCATGATTTACATGTCTCGGGGCGTTCGCAGCAGTTCAATTTCATGGATATGCAACAAAATTGTTATTCCGTGACGTGACTGTATCACGAACATAAATGACAGGTGGTATAATCAAAACCATAATATGCGTGTCATGTACGCCATGACTTACATGCCACGCTCATGGTGAGCTCGCGGTTGTTGCAACCGCTTGAACTACACCAAAACTGGTATTGAGCGACGTGCCTGTATGACGAACATATATGACTGGTGGTGGTAACAGCAAAAAAAAATTACACCATCTCCCGCTAAAGGGAACCATGTGTAGATGTGAAGCAGCGGGCGCTAACGCTTACATTGGCGGTGGCGTTGACGCTGGTGCTCATCGCAGCGTTGCGCAGGACAGAAAACTGGGGAGGCGCAAAGCACGCAGCACAGAGAGGGGGGGGGGGGGGGCGCATGCGCAGTGGGAGTGTGGACGCCGCGGGCAGGGATGCCTAGAGGAGAGAGGGGGGAGCGTAGGAGAGGAGAGAGAGGGGGGGACGCGCATGCGCAGTGGGAGTATGGACGCCGTGGGCAGGGATGCCTAGATGAGAGAGGGGGGAGAGGAGGTTGTTTATTTTTATTTTTTTTGAAAGGTTTGCGCATGCGCAGTAAGGGTGGTCACGCCGGCACACCACCACCGGATTAAGCTTCGCCATAAGATGCTTCACATCTAATAATGGTTTGCATGTCATGTGTAACATAATTTGCATACCACGCTCATGGTGAGCTCGCGGTCGTTTCGCTCGCTTGATATACACCAAAATTGGTGTGGTGAGACGAGACTGTATGACGAACATATATGACAGGTGGTAACATGAAAATAATGGCACGTATGTCATGAATGTCATGACACGCTCATGGTGAGCTCGTGGCTATTTCACTCGCTGATATACACCAAAATTGCTGTTGCGAGATGTGACTGTATGAAGAACATATATGACAAGTGGTAACTTGAATATAATGACATGCATGTCATGTGCGCCATGACTTACGTGCCATGCTCACGGTGAGCTTGTGGCCATTTCGCTCGCTTGATATAGGCTACACCAAAGCTGGTGTTGCGCGATGTTAATGTATGACGAACATATATGACCGATGGGTATAAGAAAATAATGACTTGCTTGTCATGCATAGCATGATTTACATGCCACGTTCGTTGTGAAATGGAGGTCGTTCCGCTTGCTTGATATACACCAAAATCAGTGTTGCGCGATGCGACTGTATGAGGAGCCTATACGATAGGAGGTAACATGAAAATATTGATGGCGCACATCATGCCATGGCGCACATGCATGTCATGTGCGCGGTGACTTAAATGTAGGGCGCTACTTGCTGGCGGCTTCGCATTACATCGATTCCCCCCAGAACGTGGGATCTGCCGGGTTTGTTTTTTTTTTTTCGCTTTCTTTCGGTTTTGCTCCCTGCAGCGGAAGAATGAAGCTGCTAGATTACTGTCATGACTTCCTCGACACATTTCCCATACTAGAATGTCATCCATTAGAAGGGCTACACCACTTAGGCTTTCCAGTAGCTGGCGCATTGCACGCTAAAAAGCTTCCGAGGCCGAGGCAATCCCAAAGGGCATGCGCAAATATTTGTAACGGCCGTAGGGAGTGCTCACAGTAAACAACAAGGCGCTTTCTTCGTCTAGCCTAATTTGCTAAAATCCTGAAGATACATCGAGCGTTGAAAAGTACTTTTCCCCGTGCAGGCGCGGAACTACATCTTCTAATGTCGGCATATGCTAGTGCTCCCTCAGTAGGGCCTTGTTTGAGTCGGAATGTTCTAAACAAATGCACACTTTGCCAGTTCTAACCACTACGACCGTGCGGCTTGCCCAGGCAGTATGTTTCAGTTTCCGGAGCGTCGTCTCAGACATGATGCAGCAGTTGGCTCCCGTGCCAATTTTGCAATCAACCGCTGCACCTGCTGCAACAATTGCCGTCGAACAACGGTCCTCAGTGGAGATAGCATACGCCTATAGCGCGAGTATTCTTGAGTTCCTATAACAACCTGCTTGAAGTCACGTGTGGTTGGTCGTGTTGTTTGCTGTGTCTGACAGAACATTCGAGTGAAATGATTGGTTCTGCCGCAGTTGTTACAGCGCTTGCCCTGAGCCGCACATTTTCCATATTGGGGTCTTTCAAGACCACAGCGCGGGGAAGGCATTGTACCAGCTTTGATTGCGGCAATTGTCGGGCAGTCGGTTGTAGCTGTGATTTCTCGCGGTTTTTTTTTTCTTTGCTTGCTTCCTTGCACGGCACATTTCTACTTTTTTTGCAAACGAGGGTTTTTCCGAGCGAAGCTTCTCCTGAAAATCTTTATCTTTGATGCTGAGAATTATTCTGCTCCGAATCAGCCTTTCCTCAAGCTCACCGAATTCGCATCGGCTCGCGAGAATTCGCAGTTCCGTGAGCCATATCGTTAATTGACTCTCCCTCTTGTTGGTCCCTGGCGCCAAAGCGGAATTCGTTAAAGGTTAGGTTCTCAAACGGCTTCTAATTAGCCTCCAACTTTGCTAAAAGAATTTTGAGGTCTTTCTTGTCGTCTGCGCTGTCGAAGTTCCAAGTATAGTACGTTCGTCTCGCGTCTTCGCCTTTTGTCATCAAAAGAGTTGCGGCTCGAGCTTCCTTATGCTTCTGTATCAGTCCCGTCACCGAAGCAAAACGGTCGAACTCACGTGTCCATGCGGTCCAGTTGTTAAAGGTGTCTCCAGCCGCGTCAAGTGGCCTCGGTGGTGGCAGCAGTGTTGACGCCTTTTGCTATGGTCGTTTGTGGCCGGACCTTGGGTTCATGCATTGCCGACTTGCGGTGGTATCAAACAAACCACCTGTGACATCATATGAGCAGGAAACGAAAGAACACTATTATAGCGGAGGTTTTAAGCTTTTCGTTATGCCTTGTGGCATGACCTGAAAACTATCATCAGCATGAACCGGCACGCACTCTGCTGTCATCTTCCTCTTGGCTCTCAAAACAAGTGCGCCGATTTCTCCGGCGTGGGATGCAACAACTCTGATGTGAGAGAGAACAAATACAGAGAGAGAGAAAGTTAGAGAAAGAAAGATAGAGAGAAATTGAGAGAAAAAAAGGAAAGAAGGAGAAAAAAAGATAGAAGGCAAGAGAACGAGTACAGAGAGCGAGAGAGAGAGAGGACAAAACAAAATAGAAATGGAAAGAAAGGGAAGAAAGAGCGAAAACGATAGGAAGATAGAGTAAGAAATAAACAGAAAAAGAACGACATCGAAAGAAACAGACACAGAAGAGAGATCGAAAAAAGAGAGAGCAAGAATAGCCATGTGTGCGCCGCCATACTGGACTGATAAGCGATCGTTTTGCCGGTTTTCTATGTCGTAATATGAAATGATCATGGTCATGAAACGTTGAATGTACCAGCTAAAGCATTTTCGTGTGTACGAGTTCACCGTAGCGCTGTTTGTTTGTTTGATACGGCTGCAAAAGTGTAACGTTATCAGTCCAAGATGGCGGCACATGAGCGCCTTCGGAAAATGGTTGGGAAAGGGAAGTGAGCTTGAGAAGGAGGAAGGAGGAGGAAATAGAGTAAAGCATGCATAGTGTGGTCTCGTAAAGTAAAGTATAGCAAGGGGTGGGAAAGGGAAGTGAGGGTGAGGAGGAGAGAAAGGAGGAGGGCAACGCCTCCAGCTCCGCTACTTCCTCAGTCTTGGCACCACTAGTGCGTAAGTAGCCTGTGATTCCGGTATATTTCCACGTAGGTGGACCAGGCCACCCATGTATCCTTGGTGATGTTGCTCCTGGTCAGTCATCTCACAGTACAAACAGCAGAATGAAATAAACCAAGGGAGAAAATTACGTCACATAGCCAGTTTTCGCAAGCGAGCTTTGACGGAACCTGGGTTGAATGATGGGCGGGTTGGCTTGGTAACAATTGTTTCAGAAGGACAGTTTGTGGTTAAACACACTCACGTATATTAATTTACAGACGAACTCAATAATAACCGAAAAACGATGGCGAGAGCTTAAATTCTCGTGCTCATATTATGTCATAGCTGTTGAAACACCTGAACGACGACTAGGAAAATTCAACGAACGTAAAGTATCTACTGAGTATTTCCTTAGGAAAGATTATACGTCACTGTAAAGCGGACGAACAAAATTTTTAACCTGCGCATCGAACACAAGACGGCGTAGGAAATTAAAAAAAGTCAAAGTAAGCATCGAATCGAGGGAAAAAAAACTTTACTAAAATAAAGAGAAACCGTAGGGTCCTTCTACGGGCATGGTTGGAGCCTTCAGTCCGGTACCGCATTGGCGCCCCCCCCCCCCCCCCCCCCGGCGTGCTCTCGTGAGCAGATCGAGGTGACCTCGAGAGTGCTCGTTAGGCAGCCAGGCTTCATGCTCTTCTTTGGTGGAGTGTTGTAACGACAGAGCAATGAAATCGACCAGACAGGGTAAAAGAACTAAATAGGCGAAACAGGGGCTAATCAAGATTCACATCGTGTGTAGACCAGCACACGTGCGAAGTAGACGTTGGTACTCCTAGCCCGATAACGCATGGAAATGACATCAGCCAGCCTTCGCTTTCATTATTCCGCGAGGAATATGAATGTATGCTGAGCGAGTAATCGATAAGGTGCAAATCGAGGACACCACATACGGGGCGATGAGGTTATTGCCTTCATAAAACCTCCGTTTAGTAAAGGAAAGGGCAAAATGATAGAAACACTTGTAAACATGACATGGCTAAGGCTATTTCGTGTGAAGATTTTGGCGAAGAAAATGGGTGCCTGTAAACTCACGAAAGCCTCATGTTGAATTCCAATGGCGGAGTCGGAGCAAGTTTTCCTCCTCCTTTTGGAGCAAGTGTGTACCAATGGCAGAGTGAGGGCAGGAATCAAGAATTCCAATGAGAGAGTCGGAGCGGATTCAGAGCGGGAGTCACTCCGTGGAGCAGGAAAAGCTGCTCCACCGAAATCGGCGGAGTGAACCGGAACTCGGCATGACGTACTTCCTTTAACACGTTTGCCTGCTTGGGGAAGCCGCCGGTAGTCGCTTGTTTTGGTGGTAATGGCGGACGACATGGACTCGATAGCGAAAGCTCCTCGCCAGAAAAGTTCCCGCACGAGCGATTCATCGGATAGTGACGGAGACGTTGAAGCTACTGCGTACGAGCGGGTATTCGACAGCCGAATGGAATAACTCTATGCAAGGTACTCTGGGCAGTTCGTCACTCGAACGATAGACCTTCCGCTTCCGCCTTGCTCCAGCGGCACGTGTTGTGTTCCAGTCGTGGATCTGGAGGCGTTGCTTTAAGCCAGAGTCCAGTGATCGCTCGCGGAGTGCGTCGGCTGCTCCGACTCTGCCATTGCAATTTAACATCATATAACCTGAATATACCATAGCGAACACCAGGGACACAGTTGGTTTTTCCAGATTTCTTGTTTTTGTTTTTGTTTTTTTTAAGGCGAAGCTATATATGACTTATTGGTCGGAGTTCTTCGAGTCCGCCGACAAGAAACTCCCAGAAGTAAATGAATTAATCGAAATAAATTTTTAATTTTCCCGGCAGGGCTAGATTTATACCCGGGCTCCCACGCTGCGAAGACAAGTGTTTTTAGACGACAAGGCCACACATCTATGTTTGATCATGATGAATACATTTGAACCATATGAAGAAAGAAACACCGTAGATCCCTCCGTCATAGGAATCGGCATAACACGACAGTAAACCTTGTCTTCACAGGAGTATAATTGATTGTTTATTGTGCATTAATGTACGAGAGCTTACACAATGTATATTGGTGTTTGGCAGCTGTAGCACTGTTGTACGTTGATGCACCCACGTTGACGACTAGAGGCACATCTCCATACCGAAGACTGATGCCAACGATCATGAATTAATTCTGTGGTAGCTGCAGTAGTTAACATAGACCAGGACACAGTATATGCTGAATCCCGCGCAAAGATCGCATCAACAAGCACATAGCACTTGTACTCGATATGTACTCATTCAAGGTGTCGTCATTTGAAAAGCGAAACGCCAAGGTGTGCGCTCCCCAGTAATAGCGTAACCTACGCCTGTGCTCCTGCGTGTACCACACAGCACTTCAGGAACGCGATATGCAGAGTTCGTAGCTTGAGCCGTGAACGCGGAAAGATGTTCCGCTTTCCGCTTGCGTGTTTCTCTCTGCACCGAAAGCTGAAACTACCGGAACTACCCTGTGGTCTCGCTTTAGTGTCATGATGCAGTACTTCTCTTCACCGATCCCAGACGGCGACACCGCCCCCCGCCAACCAAGGTCACTGTGAAAGGCAGAAGGTGTGAGAGATATAAGGCGCGTTTGTGGAGCCTCGTGCATGAGCGTCGTTAGCGCGGCGGGTAAAGTGGCAGCCTCCTGCCGTGGCGGATTGAGAAATCGTGGGTTCGACTCCTAGGTCACCCAAATTTAAAGCCTGGCGTAAGGTGTAATCCGTGGACTGGAAAAACCAGTTGGCGGGTAGGCGCCACAGGAATTGGGTAAGCCCCACTACAGAGTACAAGAATTTATGGGAACCATATGAATGCGTTGCTGGAGGGAAAGGAAAGTAAGGGTGAGGAGGAGTTAAAGAGTGTGAAGCAGAGCCATGTATAGTCTAGTACATGGGTCGCTGCGCCGTGCTTTCGACCGGGCTGCAGAAATTAGGCGCCTTTTCCTTCTTCGAACCACAACCACCACCAAACTGGGTTACGCGGAACCCAGGGGTTTCGTGAAGGACATCTTAGGTTCCGCGAGCGGACAGAACGAATGCAACCCGCTCCCGTTTTAGCCCCATTAGCAACTAAATTATTTATTTAGACAAGGAAACTTGCATTGCGTTTCGCACTTACTGAAGCCATCGCACGCCGCATCCGCAAATTGGGTGTCTGCGGGTAACGAGAGACCCACGTGGTAGCAGCACTAAAGACTCGTCGTCTATAGTTAAGGGTTCCGCGGCACCGTGGATAATCCGTTGGGGTTATCCACGGTGCCGCGGATAACCCTTTCAAAAAATAAAAATAAAAAACCTCCTCTCCCCCTCTCTCCTCTAGGCATCCCTCCCCGCGGCAACCACACCCTCACTGCGCATGCGCCTCCCCTCCTCTCTCCCCTCCTACGCTCCCCCCCCTTTCTCCTCTAGGCATCCCTGCCCGCGGCGTCCACACTCCCACTGCGCATGCGCTCCCCCCTCTCTCTCCTCTCCTACGCTCCCCCCTCTCTCGCCTCGCGACGCCGACGCAGGCAGCGTCTGCTAGCGAGTTTCTGGGTTGAAAAAACCGACTGCTCGCGCTGCACAACCGTTCACTAGCCACCCCGTATATAGCACTGGATTCTGACCTGCAAGGTGGTGCCGGTTGGAGATTTCTCCTGTGCGTTGTTGAACAATAAAAATTCGCAGCGTGCGCGTTAACTAAAAGCGGACTGCGGGTCTCTGTGTCCAGTCGGGAGTTTTCTGTCTCTCATTGCCCATTAGCAGCGATTGGCATGTTCCAGTAGGAAACACCGCTCCATCACTGCGTGCTTTGCGCCTCCCCAGTTTTCTGTCCTGCGCAATGCTGCGATGAGCGTCAGCGTCAACGCCGCCGCCAGTGTAAGCGTTAGCGCCCGCTGCTTCACATCTACACATGGTTCCCTTTAGCGGGAGATGGTGTAATTTTTTTTATTGAAAGCACGAGAATATAAAGGAAGAAAAACACAAAAACCATACGTGCCTGCACAAAACCAAAGAAACCTACATTTGCGCATCGAGATACCCAATCTCTGATTGATGCAATGCTACGGAGGGCTTCGCGACACAAGTAACTCCAGCTTTTAAAATAAAATAAGGTTCCACAAGCTCACGTGTCGTACTCACTATCTCTCTCTTTCTCGATTGCTTTTCCTCTTTCCTGTATCTCTTTTCACTCTCTTTCTTTCTCTTTCTTTAATTCTCTTTTTCTCTCTCTCTTTCTGCTTCTGCTATTTTTTTATATTTCTTTCTTTCTCATTTTTGTATGCTATGGTTTACTCTCCCCTTCTTCTTTTGCTCCTCCTCACCCTAACTTCTCTATTCTACCCCCCTTGCTATACGATACTATACAAGGCTATGTTTTGTTCTGTCGGTGTGCCTGGATAGCCGAGGGGTTAAGACGCTCGCCTTCGGAGAGTGGGTACGCGGGTTTACATGCCGCCGCCCCGCGAGGAATATTTTTCGCCAAGATTTGTTCTTTCTTTCTTTCTTTCTTTCTTTCTTTCTTTCTTTCTGCCTGTCTCTCTGTTTCTTTCTCTTTTTCTTTCTCTCTCTCTCTTTACTCTCTCTCCTCTAACCCATCAGCGTAATTACAGGCCACGCCGGAGAAATCGGCGCACGTGATCGGGGAGCACAGCAAAAGATGAAGAAGAGGACTGAGAGGAAGAAGAGGACGAAGAAAGCGCGTGCCGATTCATGATGATGATCATTTCTGTTCGCACTATCCGGCGCAACGAAAATCTTTAAGTGTTCCGCTCTTAAAACAGCGCAAAATTCTGACAGGACACAAGAAGAAGAAGGCACGACAACAGCGCTGACTTAACTCTGATTTTATTTTCCGACATGTGGGCCCGTATATACCCTGACATTCAAAAAATAGAAATGAAAATTTTAAAAAACCTAACATGATTGGAAACCCTATCTCTCGTTAAGATGCATAACCGCCGAGCGCCGCAAGTATGTGCCGCACATATCACCTATGGTTCAAAAAAACCTATTTCTTTTTGTGGATCCCCGTCCCGACATGGGTCTAGCCAGGAGTTCGGATGTATAAGCACCACATACTCTTCCTTCCGGACCAAATAAATGTCTTTTCTCTCTCTCTCTCTTTCTTTTCGTGAAAGGGTCAGAGACGGCATGCACACAGTTAGTTTTGATACGTTCTATTTCTGCAGGTTCAGTTGTTACTCTAGTTCTATAATCTTTGTTTGTTGCTATAACTTTTCTTTCAGAAAAGCTTGTGTTGCAGCCACAATCCCTGCGGCGGAGCCCTTGATGGCCACTAATTGCTCTGTTTACGTTACACGTCACCTATTCAGTCCCACTCTCCTGTGGAAGAAGATATATAGGACAGACAGGAATAGCCCTCAATGATCGATAAAAGAGCATAACTATACAACAACTACAGAGCAGAAAGGGATATTCAAAATGCGCAGCGCCATCTGTCGACGATCCCGTAAGCTCGATCCGCCATGTTTTGTTGGGCACGAAAACGAAACCAGTCGCATATCGCAGCCTTTCAGGTGCAATAGTTGCTGATTATTTATCTTCGTTCTGTGATGACTTCGCAATGCTTCGTGCGCTGTTCAGGCAATGAGGGAGCCCTGACAATGCCGAGAACAACGAAGCTCTAATTTTAATCGAATTTATCAGTTACCTGAACGAAGAAAAAGAATATCCAAAGGCGATCTTGTTTCGTCAACAAGATCGGCACTATGTTTAGGTTCGGAAATGACCAGCGCGCGCAAAAGCGCTCTACAACCTCAGTTATTATTTGTCCTTGCAATTTAGTTGCTCGCCTGCAACATAAGCTAGACTTACAGAACAATATATTGCGATATATGCATTTTAAAATAGACGGCCGACATCGCACACGCGCGAGAGGGCATGATTGATCAACATTAGCTTGTCGGTTTGGCAGATCGACAAAACCTAGGATTTACGTACATAAATTTGTATCCGCAGTGCCACAGACGCTGTTGCGCGCGTCCGTGGTAAATCAGTGACGCCACAGGAGACCCGATCGCAAAGATCCACACAGCCATCGCTTTGCAAGCTTCGCAAGGCAGTGTGTGCCAAAGTACATAGTCCGCTCGCCGCGTCTGCCCTTTCGATTTACACCCCCTTATCCCTCCGCTTTTATTTTTCTTTTGCTTTTTTCGGTCAGCGTGTGGTGCGAACACGGAGCGAGTTACGGATCCTTACTATAGACGGTTTCAAGATTGCGATAACAGCAGCTAGCGTTGTACCCCAAGAAACTTCCGGTCACCTGATTTACCTATCAGCCCTTAACACCGAAACCGAAAGCACCTTTTCAAGTTGTTTCAGGGTAAGGAAAGTCTTTCTTTAGTTTTTTTAGAAAAAATGAAGGCGCATAAAGTTCAAAGAAATCTGTTATAATCTTTGTGAAGCTCCAAAGAAGCTTTATTTGAAAATATTTTGCGAAATAGGGAAGGAAAGTGTAGAAAATCAGCCGGCTACTCGCTAAGGCTATTCTTGCCCGCCGGTGCTATTAACGGCACATCGGTGGACGAAACCGGATGCCGTCGAGGGCCTGTGTTTGTAAACAGTGAAAGGGTCTATAAATGAAGCTGTTTGTTCGGTATATCATACTCATCTTTTCGCTGATCGCGAGCACTTGTATATGCTGTTCGCTATAGCGCGCGGCGCGCGATAATGCATGCCTCCGTGGCATGCGAAAGCAAAGAGCTCAGTATTTTAAAAAGATATGTCAATGAACGCACACGCGCAGTGTTCAAGAAGACCAGAACGACTATACAAAATCCACGAGATCTATTACGACCTCAAGGCATTATAAACAACCAGTGCGCATTAAAAGACCTTTACTCGGGCCACTCTTTCTGTATATACAGTCGAAACGCGCGACCAGTATTTTTTTCTTTTTTTTTTTGGTTCTCGGCGCATCGCTCATGCACATGTCCATGCCTTATTTCGAAAAACTACGACACACGCTATCGCGGAAGGTGTAGAGATACCTGTGGCTAAAGGTATGAGCCGAGGAAAGCTGCACAGCGTTGCACAGGTCGCGCAGAAACAACGTGGTCTCGATATGTGAAGCCTGTTTATATAATCGCAGTGGGAAATACAATGGTGATGAATTGCTGTGCAATGTTATCTTAGGAGCTTGAGAGTCGCATCTCCTATGCAATGAACACTTTTCTTGAACGCCTTCCTCAGATCGGAGACACACGCCACTAGAGAACAGCAGTTAGGCTTTGCGAAGCGATGCGCCTCGTGCAGCTGCCGTCCGGATGAGTTTTGAAGCACAGAGAGCTCCGATATGGCGTTTTCGTCGATTTGTGGCGTCACAGTGAGGTTCACTGACCGTTCGGCACTGGATGACGAAGGAAATGCGTGTATTTGCTCGGTCAGAAAGCTCCGCCAACGACTGCGGCTCAGCCTCTCCGTGGCCTCTTCTTATGGAGACCCTAGCAGACGATTCCGCGACGGCGTCCTACAAAAAATGGCGGACGCGCCCAGTGTTTTCAGAGCACAAGCGTTTTGAATATATATCCCCTATTAGTGGCCATCTAGCCCTCGACTTTTGGGATTGTGGCGACAAATAAATCTTTCTAAAAACAAGTTACAACAAAAAAATTGGCCGCGTATCTGCGTGCTTCGCTGCAAATGTTCGATAAGTGGTTGCCCCGCTAGGCTGATGAGCGGATGCAACTGTGTCTGCTCATGTCATAACTTGCTATATATTTCTACGTCTTTCCATGAATAAACGAGTTGAAAGTTTACCGCCCGTGTCGTCGTACCTCCCTCCGTCCTCGTCTTTTTTGTGTGGTCAAGATGTCGATCAAATGTCGTCGAAAGACGATAGTCTTGTGGCGGCCGTACTCCTATGTTTTGCCTTGCCTCAGACAGCGCCTACTCTACGTTGAATTGGCCGCATCTGGCTGGCGTTGATAAAATAGAGGCGGTGCTGCGCGAGATATGGACGCCGTCGAAAAACATGAGCTTGTGCTGAACCAAGGGCCACTGCCAGCGGCTGCACTTTATCGTCGGCAAAGCGCTTTTTCGTGCAAAGCGTCGCAGTTCATGCACAGCTTGGCGTTTTCAACACAGCCTAAAAGACACTAGGGTCTTTAGAATTACGTATCTGTGTATTTTCTAATAAAAAAACACACGACCTGATACTTACATATTAATGTGGCGCCTCAGGTATGCGTAGTATTTGCTTTTTGATCGAATATGTTCACAAGTATGAACGCAAACACCAGTTCAAGATGGCTGGGCGTTCAGAAATTAGTTAAACTTTGGCCCTGTAGCTAGCTGAATCGGGTGACAGACAGACAGACAGACAGACAGACAGACAGACAGACAGACAGACAGACAGACAGACAGACAGACCAAGATTTTTGCGTTTAAGTATCCCAAGAAAGACTATCGTCTTTAAAACAAAGATCCTAGAGCTAGAGAAATAATTGAAGCTGCAGAGATAGAACGTATCAAGATTAACTGTGTGAGCATGCGAGCTATGACCGTTTCACAAAAAGAAATGGATTTTTTGAACCGTGGGTGATGTGTACAGCACGTGCTTGTGGAGCTCCTCGGTTATACTTGTTGACGAGAGATAGAGGCCCCAGTCATGCAAGGTTTTTGATGTTTTTCTTTCTATTTTTTTATTGTCATGGTATATATGTGCCCACATGTCGGAAAATAAGATCAGTCGTAAGTCAATGCTGTTGTCGTGCCTTCTTCATCTTGTGTGCTGTCAGAATTTTGCACTGATTTTTTAGGAGCAAAGCTCCTTAGGCTGTCACGATGTCCGTTGTCGCCGTCGTCGTCGTAACTCCCCGTCGGACCGAAACACAGGTGTTACATGTACCGTACATAGAGCGTTCATAGCGCGCATATGGTTTAAACATAGACCGTACTCTGTCCGTGCATCTGTCCGTCCATCCGTGCGTGCGTCCGTCTGTCCGTCCGTCCGTCCATCTGTCCGTCCGTCCGTCCATCCGTGCGTGCGTGCGTGCGTGCGTGCGTGCGTGCGTACGTGCGTGCGTCTGTCAATCCATCCGTCCGACCGTCCGTGCATCTGTCCATCCGTGCATCTGTCCATCCGCGCGTGCGTCCTTTATACTAGTCGGCGACTTCAACGTAGACATTATGGACCTTAGGACCTAGCTTCGCTCCGTCATCAGCATTCACTTCGTGGATCTGCAGCAATTTTTTTAGATGTGAAGCATCTTATGGCGAAGCTTAATCCGGTGGTGGTGGGCCGCGTGACCACCTTTACTGCGCATGCGCAAACCCTTTAAAAAATAAAAATAAAAACATCCTCTCCCCCCTCTCTCTCCTCTAGGCATCCCTCCCCGCGGCAACCACACCCTCACTGCGCATGCGCGTCCCCCCCCTCTCTCGCCTCGCGACGCGGACGCAGGCAGCGCCTGCTAGCGAGTTTCTTGGTTGAAAAAGCCGACTGCTCGCGCTGCACAACCGTTCACTGGCCACCCCGTATATATGGCACTGGATCTTGACCTACAAGGTGGTGCCGGTGGGAGATTTCTCCTGTGCGTTAAACAATAAAAATTCGCAGCGTGCGCGTTAACTAAAAGTGGACTGCGGGTCTCTGTGTCCAGTCGGAGTCTTCTGTCTCTCATTGCCCATTAGCAGCCATTGGCATGTTCCAGTAGGAAACACCGCTCCATCACGGCGTGCTTTGCGACTCCCCAATTTTCTCTCCTGAGCAACGCTGAGATGAGCGCCAGCGTCAACGCCGCCGCCAGTGTAAGCGTTAGCGCCCGCTGCTTCACATCTACACATGGTTCCCTTTAGCAGGAGAGGGTGTAATTTTTTTCCCTATTCCAAGCCTGAACCAACTAAGCCAGGCTTCAACCCTTGTAATCTTTATTTATATTATAGCAAGAGGTCGGAAAGGGGAGAGTGAAGACGGAAACGAGGAGAGAAATCGCGTGAAGCATAGTCGTGTAGAGTATAGCAAGGGGTAGGAACCGGGAGTGATGAAGAGGAGGGAAGAGGGGAGAGGGTAAAGCATAGCATATCCTTCTAGAGTATAGTACAGCAAGGGGGGTGGAAAAGTGATGGTGAGAATGAGTGATGTGAGTGTGAGGAGGAGAGGAAGGATGAGGGGAAAGGGTGATACTTAGCATACCCTTGTATACCATAGCAATGGGGCAAGAAAGGGAAGTAAGGGTGAGGAGGAGTGATGGGACGTTGAGGGGAGGGAAATGAGAAGGTGAGAGGGTAAATAACTGCATAGCCATCTATACTATAGTATGTACATATAGTGAGCATTATTCATACATTTCATCTTCTCCCCTGTAAATACTCAGCATCACCGATTGGGCCTGAGCAGCGGGGCTCAGGCTCGGGAGTCTTGCGATCCTGAACGTTGTCTCACAAGGGGTGGAGGTCTTGGGGATATTGTGTATAGTATGTATGTATAAGTATGTATGGTATAGCAAGGTGGTGGGAAAGGGAATTCAAGGTGAGGAGGACTGATACGAGGGTTAGGGGAGGTAAAAAAGAAGGGGACCGCCACCGGCCACGCTGTTTCCTCAGTCTTCGTACCACTAGTGCGTAGCTGCCCCAAGTGTTTTTTTTCTTCTAGCTTTTCTTTGTTTTCTGCCCGTGTCCATTTTACCGACGTTACCCGTGACGGAAATGATGTCAGTGAAGTTTTGGTGGACCCCGGCATAAAACACTTTTGCGTTAAAACTCCCAGACACCCGCCGCGACTGTTTAGGGGTTATGGTGCTTTACTGCTGACCCGAAGGTCGCAGGCCGAATCCCTGCGGCGGCGACCACATTTCGATGGAGGCGAAATGCTAGAGGCCCAAATACTCAGATTTAGCTGCACGTAAAGGTGCCCCGCAACACTTTTCCGAGTTATAATGGAATAGTCCCTCACTATTAGCGCATGACGCTTCATGAATCACTTGTCGCAAAAGCTTTTAGAATCCATCAAGCAGCGTAACCGACCTCTGGATCGGTTTCCCCCTCTTGGGAGAAATAAAGTTTAAATTATTATCATCATCTTGAAGTACGAGTGGAGTCGCAGGGATTTCTCACACACTTCAAGCGCACTTCAAGCACTTTTAAGGGCGAAGCTCCTTAGGGTGTGGGTCTGTCCCTGCTCTGTAGTATGTAGTAGTAGTAGTAGTAGGTAGCCACGTATAGTGGGATGTATCCATTCCACGTGATAAAGATGACGATGAAGAATAAGCGCGTTCCAGTATAGTGGAATGTACCCACTACACGTGATAACGATGACGATGACGCTGATGACCATGAAGTATAAGCGCGTTCCAGACCACACATTCTCTTTCTGCCATGGATGAAAACGATCGTGAACGCGCTCTCGCCCACGAAAGGCAAAACGGCAACGCCGACAACAAACGCTCCCCTGAGCTTACTGAACGATGATGAGTGAGCTTCGCCCACTCATCATCATTCACTTCGTGGATATGGCGTGATTTTTTTCTCTCCTTTCGTACCAGCGAGCGCGCTGAAGGCTCCGCAGGGAGGGTAATGACAAGGAGCAAGAAGATGCCTCCCTCCGTCAGCGAGCGTCATGACCTTGAGCACTTTCTTTCCTTTTATTGTGATAGCAGTTATATGGACACTCTCTGCTGCCTTTTGCCGTCGGCGTCACCGTCATGCCCCTTTATATATATATATATATATATATATATATATATATATATATATATATATATATATATATATATATATATATATAGAAGCCACGAAGAAAAATAATTCGGAAAAATGTTTTCCGACGCGCGGAATCGAACGGGCGACCTCTTTTTCCGCAGCGCGCGGCACTAACCGGTCTGCCTCAGAAACGCACGTCCTCCAGCCTACTAACGCCGAGCTATTTATATACGCCATTTACCACTGTCTGTACGCCGACCTCGGGGGGAATATCAGCGTGTTCTCTGCTTCACCAGCGAACTAGCGAGATGGCGCAAATTGCGCGATCGGCGCCCCACTCGTTGCGATGCGCTGGCTCGTCAACCTGCACTTTGCCCTACGGGGCGTAGTCGCCCGTGCAGTGAGCGCGCGTGCGCTTATTTTGTGATGGGCGCAGTTTGTACGTCGTGTGCTTTCGCCGGAAAGATTTCGTTTAGGTTACAGAGCGCAGAAAGGTCACTTCGCTCTCCAGAGGCCCCGTTTGCGAAAGAAGCGCGCCGTTCAAACACAGTGAAGTAACAACTGTGACACTTGTTAGTTCGCGCTCGTCCTGTGTATACATGTGAACGTGTTTCGTGCGTCCTTTGTGTGTGTGAAGCACTTTAAGTGTCGAGCTGAGAACGTTGTCAGTTCACGCTACGCTCGTCCTGTGTGTATTCTTTTCGTGCGTCCTTTGTGTTTGACCAGCGCACTCCAAGTTTCAATCGGCTTGCCGTTCTTCGCATGACATCCCAATTTGTTGCTATCGCATTCACTGCTTTGCCTATAGGCACCGTCCACTGACCTGAGGGAGCTGCGTTGCTCGCACTGCCCCTTCCCGAGTTCGCTGACAGTGGCCGCTCGGGGCTCGCAGATGACAGACGCGCCCACGCGTCCCCCCGTGTAGCGGCCACAATCCGCCCACTCATGCAAGGAGCGAGAAGCGCGCATCGCGTTCCATTTTGACCGACCCCGTCTCAATATTGCTTTTTTCATCCGCTAGGCTTTGCGTTCTGGCGCTGCAGTCAAATTGGAAAACTCGACTGCACGGTGCCTATGGGGCGAAACTGTGACTTTTTTTCTTCGCGCGGCTTACTTTCAGTGTGATCGCGAGCGTGATCGCGAGAGTTACTGTATATGCTCCCTACGGGAGCAGAGTTGCGCATAGGTCCGCCATCTTGCCTGGCTAGCCACTAGAGCTACGCGGCGAAGCCGCACTCTGTTTTTGCAGGCGCCTTGCTTAAGCATGTCGCCGATCGACGAAGCGTGTCGCCGATCGCCAGTCGACGTGCCTGGCGTGGCGGCGATAAAAGAAGAAACACCGGCTTTCAGGACTGTGCCACGGGAGTGCAAAAGCGTTTTTTAGTCTGTCCGGTAACGCAAAGGCGTATCGTAATGACAAAAAACATGCGCCGCCGCTGCCACCACGTCGAGTGGCGCCAGCTATGGAGGAAAAAAAACAACTGACAAACACGTAATATACGTCCTCCGGGATTCCGGGAGCGCCAATCGCCTTACTCTACGCTTACAGCATCGATTATTTCAATATGTTTTTCGAAAACGGTGCCGAATCTACGTCAATACTTTGCTGTCGAAGCTTAAGGACATGAATCTAAAGCAAATAAAGGCACCAGTTCGTAGCTAACGAGCTATAGAGCTCACGACGGTGACTTGATAGATTTTAGGTGGACGGCAACCGCTTTTCGGTGGCGCGGCCATATTTTCCGGGCGCGGCCTGCGCATCATCTTCTCCGCACGGCATGGTTGCTAGCGGCGTTTGGAAAACGGATGCGCAACTCTGCTACCTAAAGGTAGCATATACAGTAACTCTAGCGATCGCGGGCACGGGGCGGCATCCTGCGGCGGCCACAGTAACTATGCAGATCACGATGCCCAAATCAGCCAACGGCCGTGGACTTTTTTAACACGAAAGTGTTTTATGCCGGGGCCCACCACGGCTCCTCTGACGTATTTCCGTCACGTATATGACGTTGTAAAATATAAACTAACATATTGAGATCAAAGAAAAAACGAGAAGAAAAAGTTCCGTCGCCGGGCGTCGAACCTACGACCTCACGCTCCGCAACGCGCGGCGCGCGGTGCGAAACCACTTGGCCACGGGAGCGCACGTGCGTCAGACTGCTAACGGCAGGCTTTTAATATACACCATATACCGTTGGCAGTCCTCAGAGCTCGTCGACTTCAGCGCGTTTTTGTGCCACCTTCGCGCCATCACTAGCGAGATGGCGCGAAGGTGGCACGGAGTGCACGCTCTAAAGGTAGTCAAGGTCGTCGCGCCTCTCGCTGCGATGAGCGCGCGCCTCTACAGGGCGTGGTCGCTCGCGCGCGCGCTTGTCTCCTGATCGGGGCATTGGGGCGCTTTGTACGTCTTCTGCTTCCACCGCAAGTTTGCTTTGAAGTTACAGTGGTTAAAGAGTGCACGAAAGTCAGTTCGCTCGCCTCAGCGGCCGCGTTTACGACAGGAGCGCCCTGCTCACACACGAAGCAACAATTCTGACAGTTGTTCGCGCTCGTCCTGTGTATATTTGTGCGTTCGTTTCGTGCTTCTTTCCTTGTTTCAGAGCAGTGCGCTCTAGGTGGCCAGCTGTGACAGTCCGCGCTCGTCCTGTGTATTCTCATTTCGTGCGTCCTTTCTGCTTGAGGTGCGTGCAGCAAGTTTCGAGCGGCTTGCCGTTCTTCACGGGACATTGCAATTTCTTGCTGTAGCATTCATTTATTCGGCCTTGTGGCAAAGCAATGAACAATAAACGCTCAACTACCTCTGTGAAGACGCGTTTCACTTTCGTGTTATACCGATTCTTTTGACAGAGGGGTCAGCCATGTTTTTTTTATATATGGCATCATTAGCAGAGAGAAGGAGCGATTTCTAGCTGACTTTGAGATTTAATTGTATATTCCAGGCCGCGTGCTGCGCTATAATGTTCGGCTCGCGTGTTCTCGGGAGTCTCGACTGCCGATCAGCAGCGTTTTCGGACCATGCTCAAAAGGGGTTGCAGGGACCCTTTAATGAATCCCAGGTTTTGAGACCTAATACCCCAACAATTATTAAAACTGTCAAAAATAAATCAATAAACCAAAATCTATTTCCTAGCGAAGCTGGATTTGAAGCCTGTGTCCCATGCTCCGAAGGCGAGTGTATTGACCTGTGGGCTACAAAGGTATGTTTGCAAAAGCGAATGTATCTGAACCATATAAATAAGTTGCACCCGCAGTGCAAAAAAAAAAATCTAACAAGAGAATAGGCTTCCTTGACTTTCGGGATAATGGTATAAAAGCCTTCTGCAGGTCAATATGTCAAGGCGTCATTGAGAATCGTAAATATCGGGAAAATTCCAGACTTGCGAAAATTTGACACCAAGCGTGCGGTGATTCGCCTTTTAAGGGGACGCTCAAGAATCTTACGAACGCTACGAAGAAGAACAAAATGCATACCAATGCCACCCAATGCCGATACAGGCAATAAATGAGTTAGTACCTCTGTTGAAAATTCTGTCTTCTCTGTGTCGTGTGCTAAAAGCTTCACCGGTCATCCACCTTCACAGAGTGGAATGGCTCCTCAATTTGTTTCATTTGGCAGCGTTTTATTCCGAGGAATAGTCAGTTAAAGATATTTGTAATGTAAGCCTTTAGGCCACTAGATACGAGACCACGGTGGCTGAAGCGTTTGCAGTGTCCCTCCAGTCGAGATAACTGTATATTCCAAAATAACTTGATGTTGCGCTAGTTTTGTAACGCGTCTTAGATAATTAAGAAAGCGCAAAATTGGCACACTCGCAACCACGACATACACATACGCACATACAACACTAAACAAGTTTGCTGGACGTATCTAGTGTACCGGTGTGCGGGTGTGAGTGCGCCCATTTGCGCGCACTTATTCATCTAACATACAGTGAAGTATTGCGCTATACAAGGAACTTCAATAACTGCATGTGGGCGCTAACGTTTTCTGCTGACCTTTCACACTAGTCAACTACAGCATCAGTGCTGCAGGCGTCTGATATGGGACGCATGCAGCATCTTGCCTAGGAACTCTTTAAAATGCTATGATTTAAAAATATTTGCAAGCTTAGAGTCTCGAGATGGGCATAGTTTCCATACTAAAGACAAGAAACTTACAAATGCAGGAAATAACGGGTTCGGCTACACGAATAGTTGAAAAACGGGTGGTAGTTGGTTTGCCAAGTTCCCCGCCTTCCAATATTGACAGGAGTCGGGCGTGCGCGTCGCGATAAGTAAGAGAATCGGGTCGCGAGGAAGTTGGAAAAAATCAATCACTCGTAAAATGAACCGAGAATCTCCGACGCTGTTTGACCCCGGGAAGCTTATGCTCGACGCCTGGAACATGGTCCCCAGCGATTGTTTGGTCTGCAGCCGCTCTCTTTCTTTTGCTTTGTCGCTTTATACAATCCTGCTTTTCCATTTATCTTTCTACGTTGAGCTCCTCTTTCTCCTATCTGAGTGCCTATCTGTTTACGATCTCAGTCGTGTAAATCCGTTGTAACAGATGGCCCCCCAATGACGTCCGGGAAATGGGAACCGTGTCGACGGCGTAGACACGGTTCGGCAAACAAAATAGGGAATCCTATTTCACCGCTAAAAACCGCATCAAACACAGAAAGGAAAGAGCGCTTACTCATAATAACAAGCCCCCTGCGGATATCTTTCACAGACTGGCGCGTTATCAGACGCTGCTTGTAAGCGAATAACCGGATCACTCGTCTGCACCGGTCATAAATCACGTGGCTATCTGAGCTCTTCAAGATGTAGTTATCCTCAACATATTTTTACGTGGATTATGAGACGACGACCTCTCCGAGCGGATACTAATTAACTCTATCTTACCATAGTCAATTGGAAGTTATACCTGTATGTGTTTTTATCACAGCGCAGCTGTCTTTGCGGACCATGTGCCCTGGTGTCGTCGGCGTTAGGTGAAACCGATCGCATGACCAGGTAGAAAGGTGGAGCCTCGTGAGAAGGAAAACGAAAGGTCACGTGATCGGCCACGCAGAGGAGGTTAAATGAAGGGGGAGTGAATGAATAAAAAAACTCACAGGGACCCTTAGGCATTCACTTAAGACGAGTCGAAGGCGAAAGCGATCTTCTTTCGCTTCTCATTCGATGTGTTGATCCTGCCCAGCCACCGTCTGAATTCTGCACTTGCAAGTGCTTTTGCACTGCCTCCGTGATCGGCCCACTTTTGATCAAGGGATGACGTCACGTGATGTGACGTCATGATGAATTCATAATGATGTCACAGCTTTTGTCGATCTGAGACGTCATGGCGACGTCATATGTGACGTCATCACGTGACGACGACATTTTTCCATCTGCCGTGTTCAGGCCGATTTTCCTGTTCGATGCGGCATCTAAGACTTTTGCCTTAGTAAATAAACCAAATAAATTTTCCTGGCGAGGTGGGCTTTGAACCCGGACCCTGACGGCCCCAAGACGAGTGTCATAACCACTGGGTTTGCACAACGTAAATTCATGTTGTGGAAACGCTAGCACACCATAAATTTACGAGGCGCGTATGAATGCGAGAGGGGGCATGGCCAAGTGGGCCACTCGCCCGTCCCCCCCCGAGCTGCGAATCGCGCACGTGTCTGCGGGGATCATTCTCGCTCCGACTTTGTCATGTTAGTTCAGCGGCCGGGGTGAGCCCGCGACGCCGAGCGCTAGCGACGAGACGATGGCGACGACGCTGCCAGTCGTTTCGCCGGTGCCAACACGAGCTTACGAGCAGAAACGCTTATCACGAGCCACTTAGGGGTATAAAATACTTAGGAGGAAACTTAGGAGGAAAGTGTAATGCCTGACGAAACGGGCGACCGCTTCGCTGTCCGTCGGTTTTATAGACACTCTCGGCGGCTTTTTGTTGTCGCCGTCATGTTAGGTATATACCGGGTGGGCCAGCTAATTCCGATCAAGATTTAAAAAAAAAAACGTGCGCTCTAGGTAAAGTCCTACCTGCTGTATATTATTGGTAGTTGTGTGTACATGCGACCTGTATTTTTTGCATGACTAAGCACTAATTAAAACCATAAACTTTAATTAACCATTTTTTTTTATTTTTGCTCAAATCGGTAAAATATTAACGTTAAGTTGTAGGCCGCCTGAAATAACCCCATAATGAAGCATTTATTTTCTGCTGAAATATGCCGGGTCGTTTTTCCCGAGAAAAAACATAGGCGCGCGAAACACGCCCAATATGAAATATATACGCACGCTCACGCGCCTCAACTCAAGCGCTTCCAAACGTTCCTTTGATTCACGGCTGGGTTTGTTCATCTCCGCATTGTACAGTGCTTCAGGCTCGATGATCAAATATAGCGTGAAGGCGTGTGCAAGAAACGAACGCCGCCGTGTATCAATCAAAGAACGCTTCGCAGCGCTTGAGTAGTGGCGCACGAGCGCGCGTCTGTTTCATATTTGGCGTGTTTCGCGCGCTTTTGTTTTCTCTGCCACCACCGCTGGCTGTCCACAAACTACCAGAGTTCAACGGCTTTCAGGATGACGCCGACAACTCGGTAGCGACCGTGAACGGTCTCGGTGCTGGCAAGGCTTGGACAGAACATCAGAAATGGTGGGAGGTCGGCAAAACATGTGGAGCTCACTCAGACTCCCTCATGAAATATGTTTTACCCGTGGGACTCACTCTGACTCAGAATTCACCAAACTTTTCCGCAACCGGACTCACTCGGACTCAGACTCACAAAATTTTTCCCAGCCGGACTCACTCGGAATCAGACTCACGAAAATTTTTCCCAGCCGGATTCACTCAGACTCAGACTCACAGCTCCATCTGAGTCTGAGTGAGTCTGAGTGAGCCGACTCATGGGTCCACTAGCGTACAGTTGGCTTCTTCGAACTTGGTGTAAATGCTCTTTAACACCAATATCTCGCGTAATCGTTTCTGTACTTGGCTGCCTTTTCATCTCGTACCTTATCAGTAGTTGCAATCCAGTAAGGACCTTTTTTTTGAAAGAGATAACTGACACTAAATACCTTTTATCGAAAATTCCTGGGAAAGAGTATTCTGGGGCGGGGTGGGGGGGGGGGGGGGGGAAGTCCAGGCACCCCCCTTCCCCCCCCTACTGCGTTACTCACGCCTCTGATCAATAAATATTGAGCTGGCGTATGAACGCGGTGCTCTGAAGTATGCGTGAGTCGGCATGAGTATAGACGTGAACCTACGTAAAACTGATAGTAAAGCTAAGTTGCGTAAGTAGAACCGCAAATCGGCAAAAAAGTGTAGAGCTCATTCAGGCTCACTCAAGAAATACATGTTGAGCTTAGGGCTCACTCAGACTCAGACTCACCAAAATTTTCCTCAACCGGACTCACTCGGACTCATTAAAATTTTTCTCCACCAGACTCGCTAGAACTCAAACTCGCCAAAATATTACTCACCCGGACTCACTCAGACTCAGACTCACGGCTCGATCTTAGTCTGAGTGAGTCGACTCATGAGTGAGTGAGTCGACTCATGAGTGAGTTTGCCGACCTATGCCATAGACTGCCTTCGAAATGATGCCGCGGCGTGGCATAGGCGTGAGACAACAATCCTGGGTAAAATGGAGCTCCAAGCTCATAGCTGCTTTTGACCGGATTCACAATCGCATGACCGCTACCGAGGATGGAGATCAGGAGGAACTTGACCTCGAGGCTGCACCTAGGCATCGCAGTTCACGACTTAAGGTCTCAGACTCTGCGTCGGCTGCCGACTCAAGTCCATCACAGCCAGAGAGCACTAACAAAGACGGGCCTCGTGAAGGGCGCCACTCTGACGACGCATCCGCAGGGAACCGTTCCAACTGCGCAGCTGTGCCCTGGGATACCTCTAAAGACCTCTTGGCGGAACGGGCGACACAGAAACAGGCTGCAAGGCGGGCGTCTTGGTTCAGATCTCGGCTTCCGCGTCGGGACCCACTTCACGAACTTCCTTGTCAGAGACAAATGCCACCTCCAAGTCGCAGCTGTCGGAGTCGCGGGCCCCAGGCTTATCTTCGCTTGGAAACATAGAGTCACCACTAGCACCTATACTGCTCCCATTCCAGTAACATGACTTCCAAATGAATTTCGATAACTAGATGGACGTTTCGCCACCATGACCTGACCTGCCCGCTGAAAGCAGAAAGATCCTATCTGACCAGTCGCTGCCACATCGGCCGACTTGACGGCAGTCATTGGCTGAGTGTGCGAGCATTTCTCTCGCAGAAGCCAAAGCAATCGGCCATTTCATCAAGATTTTCTAACGCCAACGTGGCCAGGCGTATCGATGCGCCCTGGGCAGACGTAGTCGGCATTGGGCATCCGGCTACATGCATATGCGAGCCTGCTGACGACGGTAAGCACGTCATTGTCACTCCCGGTGTACCGCCTGAATCCCTCGCGCATCACCACGAAGCTGTTCCCGTCGCCATAGAATTCACCACTAATCGTTCGGACGGTGACCCGCTCGACGTCAGCAACAAGGTGCCGTCGAACAAGCTCCAACTATTGTGGCGCGCGATCCAACAATGATTACGTTGACAAGTACAAACGTGGTACGGGAGCGACCAGACACCATACTTCGTCTGAGTGACCGCTGAGCAAAAGAGTGCGATGTCGGCGAGGGAGAGGCTGCTGCGTCGAATCACAATGACCACGTCCCACTGCCTGTCCGAGATCGCACGCATTCTCGGCACGCAAACGCGGATGAAGACCAGACCACATAGATAGATAGATAGATAGATAGATAGATAGATAGATAGATAGATAGATAGACAGACAGACAGACAGACAGACAGACAGACAGACAGACAGACAGACAGACAGACAGATAGATAGATAGATAGATAGATAGATAGATAGATAGATAGATAGATAGATAGATAGATAGATAGATAGATAGATAGATAGATAGATAGATAGATAGATAGATAGATAGATAGATAGATAGATAGATAGATAGATAGATAGATAGATAGATAGATAGATAGATAGATAGATAGATAGATAGATAGATAGATAGATAGATAGATAGATAGATAGATAGATAGATAGATAGATAGATAGATAGATAGATAGATAGATAGATAGATAGATAGATAGATAGATAAACTTGGTCCACCTCAATGAAAAACCAATAAAGACAACTCTGAGTACACAGCGAAAGGGAAGCCGGGATTTTTGCCCCGACCTCGCAGCCTCTGCTGGTGCTTTAAAATACAAAAAACCAAAACACACAAAGAAGGCATGGACCTTGAAGCTGACAATGAGTTCTACTCCAGACCACTGGCACAAAAGCAAGTTCCTCTTCGCAAACTTCTCGAAGAAGTTGTGAACTGAATCCCCTACTTATCATTCTAAACTACAGCGGGCAGTTTGCGAATTCAGCCACCAGCCACAATGAGCACTACTATCGAAAAAAAAAAAATCAGTGGAACTAACTTTTACATAAATTGAAAAAAGAGCGATCTTTTTCAACAAAATATCTAAATATCTTGAGCAATAAAATCGACGTAACCAAAAGCGAAGCAATAATCGATAAGGCGATTCTGAGTGATCTGAATATGCAGGAAGCCGAGTTTCTTTTATATCTATAGCGTTCCTCTTAACGGTATTCTCTGAACGAAGTACGGCGCGGATATAGTCTCTGGGACAGTTGGCTCACAAAAAAAAAAAAAAAGACCTCACGAAATGCCAGGACGGAGAACGTAAAAAAGACAAGGAAAATCCCTGTTCATGTTACCTTGTTCTTTGATTTGCATTCACCTCCTCTGCAGGCAGTTAATTTCTAAGAGGCCCACCACGACTTCGCAGAACAAAAAACACTTCAGTCTCTACGTGCGGCCGCCACTGAATAAGGGAATACACGAGAAGCTGTGCGGAGTGAATATTTGTTTATACATTTTACAGCCATGTTTGTCTAGGGTCACGTCTGTCAGTGACTTTTCGTATTTTGCATACGCGGATGTGCTCGCAGCAGGAGTAGAATCAATATATGCCCACAATTGTTTTCACCAAAAAGAGATTGTTTCGGCATCGATTATGCCCTTGCCTACCGATATATATACACACACACACACACACACACATACATACATACATACATACATACATACATACATACATACATACATACATACATACATACATACATACGTACATACATACA
Organism: Rhipicephalus appendiculatus; assembly: GCA_030522465.1. Taxonomy (NCBI): domain Eukaryota; kingdom Metazoa; phylum Arthropoda; class Arachnida; order Ixodida; family Ixodidae; genus Rhipicephalus; species Rhipicephalus appendiculatus. The sequence goes on along the minus strand of JALIZH010009617.1, from coordinate 715,272 downwards.
TACATACATACATACATACATACATACATACATACATACATACATACATACATACATACATACATACATACATACATACATACATACATACGTACGTACGTACGTACGTATGTACGTACGTACGTACATACATACATACATACATACATACATACATACATACATACATACATACATACATACATACATACATACATACATACATACATACATACATACATACATACATACATACATACATACATACATACATACGTATGCTGGCTCGCGACCGCCTTGTGCAGCCGGTCGCATGCGGTTGCGGCTGCATTGCTGTTGCTGTGCGCGGAGCTCTTAGGAAAATTGCAGCTCACAATTCGGTAAAAAGCCGGAGTGTTAGAGCTTATTGAAAAGCGGCCGTCCGTTTTTAACGCTGTTTCCGGTGCACCGGCGTGTATGTTTAGCATGCTGAACTCGGTTTTTGCATGCCATCTATACATACTTTGCCAATCGCCGAAACAATCGATTGCGATTCCACGACCACTCTCGTTAACTTTCCTATTTTCGGCAAAATCACTTTGGATGTGTGCTTTTAATTTGCAGAGTGTAAAACAAGGTCACGATATTGACCCTGAGCCGCACGTGTGCATCGGCAATTGTTGAGCTTACATTGCATGCTTCAATCGCCGGTGGTTTGAAACCGAGAAATATTGTTTCATTACCTGTGAAAGGTGACATAAAAGTAAGTCATCTCGAAAAAACAAACAATGTCACCTTCAAAATCAAGTCTATACTCACAAGAAAGGCAAATGAAAAAAAAAACGGCATTAGAAAGGTGCAAGAACTGAGGCATAAATTTGTTAGCTTTAACATACACACAAGCCTAATTCTAGTGTATTTTGTGCCTTATTAGACAAACGCGAAAATTGAAAAAAAAAACGAAATAATAACAAAATGTCGCCGAAATAAGCAGTAAAAGTCAACGGCAGGACGGAATTTATTTAACGAAAGCGTGTCCTATAAGATTAGAGGGCCGTACTTTGACAACGAACGTATCTTCGCACTAGCAGAGTTTAACGTTAGGCGAGTTCGTGCATAGCTGAACAAAAGCATGGGGGGCCGTTGTTAATGAAATTCCGTTAAGATATGGCAAGTCGTTTATGAACCAAACCGGCCGCTCCGTTAATGATCGTCTACGGGACATGTATTATCGATTGAGAATGGTCATTTATGTTCATCATACAGTAACGTCGCGCAATACCAATTTTGGTGCATATCAAGCTAGCGAACTGGACGCAAGCGCACCATGAGCGTGGCATGTAAATGGCGTTGTAGATAACATCCATGTCAAGATTTTCATGTTACCACCTGCCACTTATGTTTGTTATACAATCACGTCACTCAATACCAAATTTGGTGTATATCAAGCTAATGAAACGGCCGCGAGCGCACCATGAGCGTGGAATGCAAGTCATGTCGCACATGACAACTCATGATTTCCATATTACCACTTGTCATTTATGTTCGTGGTACAATCACGCCACTCAGTACCAAATTTGGCGTATGTCAAGCTAACGAAACGGCCGCAAGCGCACCATGAGCGTGGCATGCAAGTCATGTCGCACATGACAAGTCATGATTTCCATATTACCACTTGTCATTTATGTTCGTCATACAGTCATGTCACTCAATACCAAATCTGGCGTATATCAAGCTATGGAAACGGCCGCGAGCGCACCATGAGCGTGGCATGCAAGTCATGTCGCACATGACAAGTCATGATTTCCATATTACCACTTGTCATTTATGTTCGTCATACAGTCATGTCACTCAATACCAAATTTGGTTTATATCAAGCTAACGAAACGGCCGCGAGCGTGCCATGAGCGGGGCATTCAAGTCATGTCGCACATGACAAGTCATGATTCTCATATTACCACTTGTCATTTATGTTCGTCATACAGTCACGTCGCACAATACCTAGTTTGGTGTACATCAAGCTAACAAAACGGCCGCGAGCGCGCCATGAGCGTGGCATGTAAATCATGTTGTTCATGACATGCACGTCATTATTTGCATGTTACCACTTGTCATTTATGTTCGTCATACAGTCACGTCTCTCAACCCCAAACTTGGTGTATATCAAGCTAACGAAACGGCCGCGATCGCCCTGAGCGGGGCATGCAAGTCCTGTCGCACATGACAAGTTAGTCATGATTATCATGATATGACCAGCCAGTTATGCTCGTCATACAGTCATGTTATGCCATACTAAATTTGGTATAAATCCCATTAACCATACGGCCAGGAGAGCACAAAGTCGTAGGCGGCTAGATAGATAGATAGATAGATAGATAGATAGATAGATAGATAGATAGATAGATAGATAGATAGATAGATAGATAGATAGATAGATAGATAGATAGATAGATAGATAGATAGATAGATAGATAGATAGATAGATAGATAGATAGATAGATAGATAGAAACGCAAAAGTGCTTACAGTATTCAATACATCTTGCCCTTCCATACAAATTTTGGTCTGCCCCAAGTTAAGGAGGCGATCGCGAGAGCACCCATACGTAGCCGGCTAGATAGATAGATAGATAGATAGATAGATAGATAGATAGATAGATAGATAGATAGATAGATAGATAGATAGATAGATAGATAGATAGATAGATAGATAGATAGATAGATAGATAGATAGATAGATAGATAGATAGATAGATAGATAGATAGATAGATAGATAGATAGATAGATAGATAGATAGATAGATAGATAGATAGATAGATAGATAGATAGATAGATAGATAGATAGATAGATAGATAGATAGATAGATAGATAGATAGATAGATAGATAGATAGATAGATAGATAGATAGATAGATACTCTCAAAGTCGCCGAAGTCACCCAAAATCGCCGAAGAAATGCTTCGCATTTAATATTGACAATATTAGTCAGACCAAAAGATATAGTCGCATTAATCAAGTACTCACAAACGACTTTGTGCCGGTCATTCGCGGACTGCGTTGGCTAATCTATGCCGGGAGTGTTGAGATGACCAGCCATTGACACTTTACAGCAGTTTAGTTTGTATTTGGTTACATAATCATTAATATCACAAAAAACACTCAAATACCAAAAGACACAAAAAGACGCAGCCCTTTGAACAAAGGTGAGAAAAAGAAAGGCTGATTTTGGCTACACAAATATCCAGTTGGAAAAGTCGAGTAGTAGTGCCGACTTTATATCTTCGTTCACAAATTGTACCACTTCACCACCGCACCGGCCACATCTATATTTCTAAAGGACACGGTTACGTTTTATGGTCTACGATGCGTTTGCTATATCGTCTTTCTACTATGCAACACAGAAGCACAACATGCAACGAAGGGATAGAAGTGTTGATATTTTTTTAGGCTGCCAGCATTAGAATTCATCAGCGCAAGATTAGCACCGGAACTCAGTCAAATTTCAGGTACTGCCGAGGTTTGCCTTATGGATTCAATGACAGAATCGCCTGCTTCACTCGAAGCAGCGTGCATTGTCTATCAGCAGTGAATTTTACTGCAATATAAACGCTGTGGCAATTTTTCTTCGCTTACCACGAAAACTCCAAAAGCATTGAGGCGTAGTTCTTAACGCCGCCACCAACAGAGGGGGTGTAATGTCAACAATAATAAGGCGTACTTTGCTTCAGGCGTTGATTAGGCATGCAATCGCAAGTGGCGTAGATCTCACTGAAGCCGTCTGTGACTTCGCGCCTTGTATAACTACATCGTTCATTGGGGAAGTCGAGCGCAATTAATTAAATTGATGCATCACTTATCTACCTGTCTCATATTTATCGTTTGTAACTCACCGAATCTTCCCAATTTTAAATTTTTAACAAGCTTTCTAAATATTTACAAAAAACCGCCAAGCCTGCGCGGAACGCCCAGCACAGTCACATCGAAAGCTGGAAGAGCGGCCTTTCTAGAGCCTTTTTTAAACACTCTTGGGGCAACTACTACAAGCTCACTTGCATGGTAGCCACTACGCCATAAATCATAATAATTTTTCTGTAGTGGGGAAGCGTCCAATGCCATTATTTGTCATTCTTCGGATAAGCGCGGTAACCGCTACACACTTGTAACGCATTATGTGCACTTTGTTGATGCTGTGGCTGATGACGATGAAGAATTATGCCTGAGGTTTTTGTAAAGGGTTGGAGCATTGAACGATCCACTCGTTACGCAATTCGCATTCTATGACGCCTGGTTGTTACTTTACTGTTCTAAAACATTTTACTACACATGTTAACGCGATTCCTTACCCGACATGAAACCTGCGTATGGTCAGTTTGCAACGCAGTTTCAAGCACCGGCGTAGCTCAGTGGTAGAGTGCTGGGCTGCCACGCAGAGGGCCCGGGTTCGATTCCCATTCTGTCATAGGTAATTTTTACTTATTTAGTTTTTTTCTTATTTCGCGCGATAGTGTTTACGGACACCGGCGGCAGCGGCGGCGGGCAACTACGGCGCAAAAATGGCCCTTGTTGTGATCTCATAACAGGTTTCGCTGTAAAATAATACTCTGAGTATTCTGCTTTTTTTTACTTCTCTGCAATTCTTTATTCTCTCGGGCAATTGCTATCTAGTTATGATAATGTGTGCGCGCACATGATTTATTTTGCTTGTTATGTACTCGCAATCATAATCCATTTTTTCATTGGGCCCACAACTATTCTGGTCCGACCATATTGGGTAATTCTACATCTGCCAATAAAGAAATTCAACGAAAGTGACTAACTTTGAAGTGCTCCGAACAAACTATGTTCATGAAATGTCCGCGCTGTTGAATATTGCCACCGCTAAAGGCGGTCGCAAAACAAATCTAAAGAAATAACTGACTTCCCTCATCTGAATAATTCTCCGTGACAAGGTATTAACGGGCCATCTTTTTTTCCTGTTACAGGTTTTTCATGGCCCACACACCCCCAAGTTTTTCGGCACACATGCATCTGTGAATAAATTATAGCTTTGAACAGTTTCTGTCTTTATTATTGCCAGGTAATACGCTCACCTGATCGGTTGCCCGGCACCGTAAAGGTTTAAAAGACCATGGCGCGCATTCGTCGTGCACGGGGATACAAACATGTACCTTTGCGCATGAATTCGAAGTGAACGGCGCCAACGTCACGTAAGCTCTTGGTTCCTTTTCACTTTACACATAGAGAAATGCAAACTGCGAAAAGTTTTTCATTAATAATGACCTGTCATCCCCACGCTCATCCAACTCCGCACTGTTCAACTGAATGCGCTAGTAAACCCACTGTTTGCGAGTCGAATTAAACCGCGGGCTCGCTTTGATGTTTTGTTTCGCATAACATTTTGTTACTATGTTCCTTTCTTTCGTCGGCGTAAAAATAAGAGGGGTGTGACAGGCAAGCGCAACGTATAGAAGACAAATAGTGTACCTAACAAAAACGTGAACATGGTAGGGGCTCGGACTGTGGCAAATCGCTTCGGAATATCGTCCAACTGTGGCTTCGCGAGGCGTCTGCGATCGGGCTCCCGAACTCGCGGCGGCACTGAGCAGCCATTTTATTTGGGTAAGCTTATACATTTTCCGTTTATTTTTGCAGAAATATTTGTTCCATTGTCAAATACATTAATCCAGTAAACTTTCCTTACTCTTTCATGCTCCTGTTTTTGCGAATGATGAAGTGCTGCGACGTGGACAAACAAAGCACCTTGCGAAGGGGAGCGCAAAAGCGGTGCAAGAGAAAGCACACAGGGCAGGAAAAGCGCCCACTCGCCACGGATTTTGCTCCATGTGAGCTGTTCAGAATCAGTTCCAAGTGCGCGTCTTTCCCGTCCTATGTACTTTCCTCCGACCCGTATCAGCGCTCCGCTTCGCAACGCGTTGAACCATATAGCCCAACAATACATTATTATGAAAGAAATCACAACCTATAAGAGCGCTCATAACTGTAGAACGTATTTTAGGTCACTGCCTGTATCATTCCTTCCTCCAATATCAAGGAGAAGAAGAAGAACTTTATTAAGGGTTTGGGACAAGGGGTCATGAGCTCGATGGGTGGAGCCCCAAGTCCAGGGCTCCACTGGCTACTGCCGCCTGCCTGACGTGACCCAGGAGCGCAAGTTGTACCTCTGGGTCAGAGCTGGCGAGCTGCGCCTCCCATTGCTCGAAAGTATTAGAGAGCCTGTATTGACCTAAAAAGGTATCTAAATTTGGTGGTCGGTTTAGGCATCCCCCCGATATGTGATACAGCGAAGGCGAGCCGCTACACCACGGACAGGCGTGCCCATACAACGTTGGAAAAATTTTATGTAATCTTTGCAGGTTGGGAAAGACCCCCGTTTGAATCCTGCGGAGGTCAATCGCGTCCTCCCCTTCTAATGACTAGAGCAAGAACGGAGGGAGGAACCACAGACGATTATCATCTCCGACTCGCAGGAAGCGTGCCGTTTCTTTTTAAAAGGCCGCCTCCCGATAACTATAAGTAAATTCCTTGGCGAGACATTGACAAACAAATACAGGCTGATCTGGTGTCAAGGTCACACAGGCCTGGAGGGAAATGAGAGGGCCGACGCTCTGGCTCGAGGGCTCACGAACCGAGCAGAGCCTCGTCCGCACTTTCAATCCTTCCAAACACTCCAGGAAGAAACTAGCGAGGAGGACAATGACCCATTCAGAATGGCCCCTCGCGAAATTCTTGCTCACCAGCGAGGCGCGCGTAAAAAATATAGCACCAATATCAAGAATTTTCTGCAGACACGATTAAACAGTGCAAAAAAAGGCAACACGTTTCAAACATAGAACACGTACACACACGAAGCGCAAACTTCCAACATGTGTGCGTGCGTGTTCTATGTTTCAAACTTATTGCCTTCTTCGCGCAATGTAAACGTGTCTGCGGAGTCTATAAACCAACTATAGCCCAAGAGCATGCCACACTTAGGAATTTTATATATAGCAGCATAAAGTGCGTTTAAATAGGACGTTTAGTAGTGTCTGTAGATTGTATAGCGCAACTGATCGACGGGACACAAGAAATGTACACACACAACAAAGCGCTAACAATATAGCGCTTTGTTGTGTGTGTACCTTTCTTGTGTTCGGCGGATCAGTTGCGCTATACAATCTACAGTCATGCTTTACCAACACGCCCAGTCTTCAACTCTAGTTTAGTAGTGTGTTTATAGTGCTTATAGAGGCTTATTTTAGACATTGCCATCTAACAAATATAATATAGCCGTTCGTACAAGGGGAGGATAGCATACAGGTGTGGTCACATATCGGTTTCTGCAAGGTATTTCGGCCTGCAGAAGTTTGGGCGGGCCAGTGAGTAGCACATTCTCTTTCAAGCGAGGAGGAGAGCTTGGCAACAAAAGTAACTCTTCCAGACAGCTCTCTACTATAGATCGATGCTCTGTACTGCATAATTCGTAGCTCTGCTAGAACTGATGCTGTAATGGAAGAATGTGCAAGCGCGTTGGTTGCAAGATCGTTCATGTAGCCGGCTGTCAAGTGCATCAAAGCATGCACCATTTGTATTTGTTGCTTTTAAGAGCTCCTCAGTAAACACTAGATTACTTTCTTACGATGAACATCGGCTACAGATTTTCAACGCATTATATTGGCAGTGATTTAAGAACAGTCCAGTAAGCCGATTTTAGGAGTCCCCATAACTAGCTACATACTAGAATTAAGAAGCACAGCTGTAGTGGGACATTGCGGAATAATTTTGACGAGAAGGGATTCTAGGGTATCGACGACTACTCTCAGCGCTACCATTGTACTGCGTGTGCATTGTTTAATGGGCACAGGTTCGCTCAATAAAAAGTTCACTCTTACCGGTCTGACATTCTGTGTCCTGCACATTCAAAACTACGCTCAAATGGTCAGTTTTATACATCATAAATGCTTTGCGATGTATGACACTTACTTGTAATCACTTACTTGTGAAACAATCCAGCGCCAATATCTTACCATTGTCAGAAGAACAACTTTCGTCAGGGTACCGGAAATAATAGTTGATACCTATTGTTGAGCGGGTTGGTTTTGATGCATATTGAAACGAAAAACAGCGCGGGAATACAAGGACATAGTGGGACACACACACACAGCGCTCGTGTGTGTGTCCCCCCTCCATCCCTATCTTATCACACTGTTTTTCGTTTCCAAAATAACAGGTCCACGACAACCACAAAAATTATTCACGGCAGTTCACACTAACGGGAGCTCGTCGGAATTCATGAAGCGTGGTACAAATGCCAATTTTATCCCCCCTCTAAAAACATCCACCTGGTAACTGCAAATATTAAGAACCGAAAGACTCCTTTAGGAACCGAAATCATCGTTCAGCTGTTAAAATAACAAAGGATTTAGAGCAATTGCCTAGATATTAGGAACCTAGGGCCAGCCAGATGAATAACTACCTAAAAGAACGAAGGATAAAGCCTTTCAACGCGAAACATTTTGTAAAAGAAATTTTTCAGACAGATGCTGTCTTCCCAGGCATATTCGTGCACGCGATTCTGTCGGCGACACCGGTATTTTGCAAAAATATTGCAAGAGGCACAAGAATAAAATAAAGCCGGAGGCACAAGAACATTTTTCATACAAACCTACCTCCTCTACCTAGGCATGTTTGCGACAGTAATTCCGCTGGGTACCCAACAAGTTGCTCAGCAGAACTCGAAATCAAACAGAATTTTAGTTATAAACAAAACTGGAAAAACTGACAAGATGCTTAGTTTATAACAAGTTTTTACAACAACAAATGTTTGAATAGTGTGTGTGTGTGTGTGTGTGTGCGTGGGCGTGTGCGTGTATGTGTGTGTGTGTGTGTGTGTGTGTGTGTGTGCGCGCGCGTGTGTGTGTGTGTGTGTGTGTGTGTGTGTGTGTGTGTGTGTGTGTGTGTGTGTGTGTGTGTGTGTGTGTGTGTGTGTGTGTGTGTGTGTGTGTGTGTGTGTGTGTGTGTGTGTGTGTGTGTGTGTGTGTGTGTGTGTGTGTGTGTGTGTGTGTGTGTGTGTGTGTGTGTGTGTGTGTGTGTGTGTGTGTGTGTGTGTGTGTGTGTGTGTGTGTGTGTGTGTGTGTGTGTGTGTGTGTGTGTGTGTGTGTGTGTGTGTGTGTGTGTGTGTGTGTGTGTGTGTGTGTGTGTGTGTGTGTGTGTGTGTGTGTGTGTGTGTGTGTGTGTGTGGAAAAAATCCCCGCATCTCCCCGAAGTGAAGGATGATGAGTGGGTGAAGCAGAGGGATCGTTAGGTGTTACCGTAAATCACCCGTGACATTGCCCACTCACGCATGTAAATGAGTGACAAAGTGGTGTACAGTTGGGCACAATGTTTATTGGTCAGAAATGGTAGGCCGTGTGGAGTTGTGAATTTCGTTTTGCCTTCATTATTACTGCTCTGTGGTCCGTGAAATGTAGAGCCAATGATTCTTCGATCGGATCTAGCCTGAAGTTGGCAAAGACGAGGTCTATGCACGCTCCCCTGGTGGTTGTTGGTTGTTTCCAGGCATACGAAATGCATCGTAGAGCGAATCGAGACGTCACATACTTCACAAGCCTTGTTTGCCGTTTAGCCACCGCTTCCCGAGCTCTCGCCACCGGGGTAGCAGCTTGTTGTCGGCGTTGCCGTTGAGCCGCCGCTTCCCGCGCCCTCAACTCCGAGTCCGCTGGGTGTTTTTGTCGTTTTGCCGCCGCTTCCCGTGCCTTACGTTCCTTTTCTTCCATGGCAGAAAGAGAATGCTCCATGGTTGTCATCGTCATCGGGTACCTTGCACGTGCTAACGCGCTTATTCTTCATCGTCATCAGTGTCATCGTCATGACGTATAGTGGGTACCTTGCATGTGCTGTGCCCGCCGCCGCACGCCCACAAGGCTCAGTCTTAAGGTGCTTCGCCCCTAAAAGTGTTCCTGTGGATAGTTTCAGCATTCCGGGGTGCGGCGTTCGTTGTATGATAGGCCGGATGGTAGGCGCGCTCGTGCACAGGTGAGAGAGGAGGAAGGGTGCGTCGAGCGTTGGCGACAGCGAAGGAAAGGCGCTGATGCCATCAGCCCCGATATTTAATCAGCCTTTGCGACGTTAAGTCAGTTGAAGCTGCGCATAATTTTTTAGACGATGCAAATTTTCCTATAAAATTCCGATGTCAGGTTCCTGTCGTTTTGGCACACGAATTTTATGTCTAGGCGGAAATACTTTGCCGCAGCTAATGTGACATTGAAATTACAATTTAACGAAAACTGTGTAATTAACTTCCTAATTAATTACTTTATGACAGTTGCTTATACACAACTATCGTTAAATACAACAATTGATTGTTGTTGTTACAAGCATTGTTATATACAACAATTTCATAGATATGACAACCCATTCCTTAGATATGACAAAGTTTACGTTTCTGAGATATTGATCACTTAATCTAAACTGACCGTTCCCGGTGCGTAAGAAACGTCACCGCTTTTTTGCGCGAGAGCGGAACTACTCGTGACGAGGGAATAATAAAATTTGAATTGGAGCACGTCGAAGCATGATCTGGTCTAGGAAAATGGCAAGACGTCTGAAATAAACGACGAGACCATTTATTCTATGGGTTAAATGTATGGTGCTCGTCTCTTTCTTTCCTATAAACAAGCCTAGGAAACTGAGGGATGCGATCCGGGCTTGCTTGTACCACATCTTCAGTAAGTTTCCCTATAGCGCAAATAATAGACAGGGCAAATGTAGGCACACATATACACACATGGCGCTCTGTGTTTATGTGTGCCTACATTTACCCTGCATTTTAATTGCGCCACAGCGAAACCTGCGGAAGAAAGGAAAGTGTTTCGTCTGTTTCCAAGTAGACGCCCCGCATTGGTTATCCCTGCGCTCGATGCTGTAGAGAAAAAGGAAAGACGGATATTACGGCTTGCTTGGGCACAGCTCAAAGAAACAGGTAAGTACCAAACAGCAAAGGTAAGCGGATCCGCAGTGCAAGTGACATGACTGGCCGCTTTCCACGACAAGACACTGCTGCGGCGCGCCTTCATTCAAATTTCCTCCCTTCCTTATCCCGGGAAGTTTCGGTCTGACGTAACAGAGCGGCTGCGCTCGCTGCGCACTGCTTGCGGTCTGTTCCAGCATTCAATTATGAATATTTGTAATTGCGTGCGACTTTAGCCTTTCTAAAAAAGGGGTATGTCATAAATTACGACTGCCCACAACTTTTGCAGATGAAAAGGGGCCCTCACGTCAATAATTAATAATTAAAGAGTTTTCTTAATCAGCCTAATCAGTAGTCACATTCGCTTTGGCAAATTATTTTCGCCTCGACGAAGAGTTCATGTGCGATGGCGACAGGAGCGTGAGTGCCATAGCATTTCTATTTATAACTGTATTGTTTAAACAAAGTAACGCGACCCTAACCCAAGACTTAGGGTTCTGAGAGCGGCACTTGAACTGACTGTGCTCTTAAACTTGTGACTGACAGGGAGCCATCTTCTTTTTCTTCTCAGTAGATGCATTGAACCTTGCCCCCCCCCCCCCCCCCCCCCCATTTCTTCACGTAACGTGGCTGTGCACTGCCTCCAGGATCGGGATCATTGCAAGCTCTCTGCACCTCTCCTGGCATTGCACTGCCTCTGGAATCTGCACACCTCTGACCGTGCGCTGAAGCCGTTTTTGAAGTCGTGCACAAATTTTGGCGATCTCAGACGTCATGTCGACGTCCTATGATGACGTCACAAAGCAGAAATCTGGAATTCGGTAACTTTTTGAGTAGTTTGTGTTCTATTCTCGTTTGATGAGGCATGTAAAGAAAGCAGAGATTAAAAGAGCCGGCCGTCTCAGTCGCAAAGCGGGCACATGCGATAACAAGGCCCCGCGTGGGAGGCCAGGCGTTGATGGTTCGTCAAGCAGTCAGAAAGCGTCCCACGGAGGAGCGTGAAGGGGCGGCGTAGGGAAGGGGGGGGGGGCGGCGTCGCTTGAGCAGCAAGTGCGAACTTTGCTCACAAAGGTGCGTTCACGCGCGCACTATCTAGGCAGGCATCAGAAGACGGCTCGTACATTTGCTGTGTTTTTAACGCTTACTTCGCGTTTAGAGAACTGTCAGCGCGAAAACCACTTGGGTCCCATGAGCGGCCATATTCCCTTAAAGCAGCGTTTCGTCAAGTTGAGCGAGATCGGATGCAAAAAAGAGGGCTGTCAGCCTTACTTTGTATAACAATCCAATTAGCTGCTATCGCATTCATTTCATCGCCCTTGCAGCAAAACTGTTAATTTTAAAAAATTTCCTTCAAGGTTTTCGGACAACTCGCAACGGCGCTTAACAGAATGATCTAGAGACATAGCAAACAGAGTCACTCGGTACTCGTGTCACTAAAAAAGTTACAACTATAAGACTGAGTTACAATAACAACCTGTATCACATAATAATGATCGGATTTCTTAAAAGTCGTTATGATATAACACAGAATATTATAAAGTCGAGTAACTATATAAGGCTACATAATATAATAATAATTTTAACTATTCGTTAGCTTGCTACAAGTATGTCAGAAATGTATTCTAATGGAGTTTGACTTACTGTCGGGATTTCACAGAGGCACCAGACGCAATGACCAACAAGCTTGCAAAATCATGTATTATGGTTGGCTCCGTATGTCTTTATCACGTTGATTTTTTTTATTGCGATAGCAATTGTATGGACAGTCTCGACGGGTGTTTTGCCGTCGCCGTTGCCGTCGCCGTCATGTTGTGTATAAAGTCCAAATTTATAAGACCACCCAGCGCATCGTACGTTCTGCCCGCGGGTAATAGCGCGCGAGCGGGGGCGGCGAACGCGACTGAAGCGGAGATCAACCGAGCCGGCCCATCTCCGTCGCTCCGGGGCGCATGCGATAAGATGCTCAAGTAGAGAGAAAACGCCCCGCCCGTCTTTCGCGAGCGTGCAAAGACGCGAGGGGGGGGCGGGGGTCCCTCGAGCAACCTTTGATTTTACGAGCGCGGTCGTCGCTGGCGCGCGCGTTATCTCGCTATCTCGGCAGCCGACAGCGGGCGGCTGGCATACCCTTCTACGGGCTGCGCTCTCAACGCGAAGAGAATGTGCGGAGAGAGTGTCCCTGGAGCGGCCGTATTCTCTTAAACCAGCGTTTTGTAGAGTTGCGTGAGATCGAACCCAAAAGAGTTAGCTGCCAGCCTCACTTATATAGCACTACAATTTGTTGCTATCGCATTCATTGCTTCACCCTTGCGGTGAAACTGACATTTTTTTTTTACTGTTAACTTCTTTTTCATCAAAGTTATTCATTTCATTTATTTCTTCCATTTATTTACCTATCTTGTTACACACCGCGGTGGCCCAATAGTTATGGTGGTTAACTGCTGATCCGAAGGTCGGCGGCCGCATTTCGACGGAAGGAAAATGCTAGAGGACCATGTACTAAGATGGTAAAATTTTCCGGAGCCCTCCACTACGGCGTCCTTCACATATATTGATATCGTGTTTTTGAGGCGTAAAAGCCCAAATATTATTATTACAAAATCTGTTTACTGACTTTTATTTCCATTTATTGTTCAACCCCCGTTATATTTAGTAGTACGGGAAGGGGTAAAATAATTTCAATTATTGTTTTTTAATTACTTTTATTTTCTCCCAAATTAACGAATCACAGAGTGAAATCATACATCCAAGTCGCCTACGTCTTCTCGTCCACCAGTTGCAGCCGTTGACGACGCAGTACTGTGAGCGGGCTGGAGAAATACAAAGCGGCCGTGTCCAGACTCCACTGGTAGCAACGTAATGAGCAGCAGGACCCGCTCATGCACGTACAGTGTTTATATCTTACGCCCCGCGGCCCACTTCCCACATCTTTCAATTAATTTTTTATGTGGCATGGCCGTCGGCACAACGCCACAAGTACGACTGAGCCATCAGTGGGTGCGGTTTGACAGCTTAGCCTTTCGCATTTGCACATAGCAAGCAATATCGAAGCCGAATGTAAACGGTTACACTTCCTGGTTAGTCTTCCGGGCCCTCTCCTGCCCGCGTTTGCCCGCCGCGGTGGCTCAGTGGTTATGGTGTGTAGTAAAAGACAGAGACCGACGGCATGCCTGCCTTCTTCTTCCCCCTTTAATTCCACACTAATCCTGCTGATGATTGTAGGCACGCGGTGCGAGATCATCCTCGTCTTCCATTTTTAACATCTTCCCACCCGCGACAAAGAAGCGAAAAACGAAAAGATGGCTCAATACAACTAACACTGCCAAGCCACCGCAATGTCTGGGTGATAGTTCGTGGTCACTGACAAAGCCTTTCGCTATCTTTCCGTTGATTGGCTACAGATATATGGATTCGAGATGCACTCAGTCTCGGCACTAACCACCACTTAGCGTTCGCAGATTAGTCACACACAAGTTCGGCGCAGTCTTTCAAACGCAGTTCGCAATAGTCCTAGTTGAGTCCGTGGTCGCGCAGTCAAGTCGAAGCCATCTGGATATTAGCGAGGACCTTTTCTCTTCCATCGATGTTTGAAGTGTTTGGAGCGCTTTCGAATTACAGTCGCTCTTCCTGCATGAAGTCGCTGCTTGCATTTGGTTAGGTCAGTCGATGCCTCGTGCGGTTTTGGTCTGAAGTGGCCTCTTTGGATGGTTTTGCGTGTTCTTACTTTCCTTACTGTCAGGCCTTTGGTATTCATGCGTGTTGACTGTCTTTTCCTTCTTTTCCTGAAATCATCTCCTTTCGATGCCGTTGCCGTTATTCTGTCTTTCCAAGCTGTCAAGTGCTTTCGCTTGATTCTTTTGCCCTGTATGCCTGGAGCATGATGTCTGCGTCTCTTCAATCGAATATCGCGGAAGTGCAGACTCTTCTTCAGGCTTGTCGTCTTGATGGCAGAGATCTTGATTCGTATGGCTCGTACCGATTTCCACGTGTCCTCTTTGGCAGTCTCTGCGTGTTGGCTCTCACGTGAACTTCGAATTTCTCTACGTTTGGTCGTCTTGCCTTTGTGACACTCGTTTGACGTTTGTATTGCAGCCGTGTCGGATTTGTCATGAGCTCCCATTAAAGAATTACCGGAAACGTCGTCAGGGCTCCCACAATCGACAGATGATAGAGGATCGATTCCTAAGACTCCATTCTGGGCATAATTGCGGGAGCTTCTTTCAGGCGACTTCTGCTCACTCAGGGCTTCTATCATTTCTTCATCTTCGGTACCACTTGTTCCGACAGCTACATTGTTTAGGCAGTGTCGCGTATCGGCAGCGGAATTCCTCACAGCGACACTTTTGGCTCCGTTGCCATCGCAGGATATTCCCTCGCTGCGCGGGTAAATCAAGTAATCTTTCGACATCGTCACTGAATTTGCTGTTAGTAGGGCAGGTGCATACAGCGGTCTTTTATTCAATTCCGCTAACTCAAGTTCAAGGTCTGACATTACGCTTAAGATTTCGCAGTCAAAGTTTTCGCAGATCTGGACGTCACTTTCTAGGTCCTCAAGACGTATAGTATCATGAATCTGGTGGTTTACTTTCTTCAGGTTCTGTCTCATTCGTTCGAGGGTTAAGCGTAATTCCTTGAGCTTACTGACCTTCGGTGATCTAGAAGAAAGTACTATGTTGCTCTCCTTCATGACTCTGTCAATGGCTGTATGCAACGATATCCGAACATCTTGGAGTTGCTTCGTGTTCTCGTCAATCGTTCTGTCTGTCTCCGCGCTCGTGAGTCCATCTGTCTTACGCGTCAAAATTGGAAATCTTGGCATGGCGCAATCTAATCCAAGGGCAGGGCCTTCGCGGTTACTCTCGCACAAAGGCTTCAGCATTCCGACTTCGGGACCCTTGAATTGATTATCGTCACGCAAGCAAAGCGGGTTCAGTAGTGAACAGTCGGTAGCTTCGAGAGCTAGGCCTGCAGGACGGGCGTCATCGTAGCAAGAGTTCATCGTCCTGGCCTCGCGAGCCTCGTAGTTGTCACCGAAGCGAAAATGTATAGGATGGGCAGGCATACCGTTAGCTGCTCCGAGGGCTGGGCTGACAGGATGCGACTCGCCTCTCTCCATGGGCATCCTAGCCTTGCGAACCTCGGGTCGTCGTCCTGAAGGGCAAGGGCAGACCAGAGCCGAAGTAAACGTAATGGGCTCCCGCCTCGCGAACCTCCAGGCGACGAACGCTGTCCCATCAATCCATGACTCGTCGTCTCGGTCTCAGTTCCCGCCGGAGACGTAGTCCCGGGTTTCACGGCACCAAATGTAGTAAAAGACAGATGATGATGATGATGATGATGATGTTTCCTGGAATAATGGCACAACCCACTACGGGGGATCGGCCACGACACGTGCGGCAGTAGAATTTGCAGAGACCGACGGCATGCCTGCCTTCTTCTTCCCCCTTTAATTCCACACTAATCCTGCTGATGATTGTAGGCACGCGGTGCGAGATCATCCTCGTCTTCCATTTTTAACAATGGTGCTCGACTGCTGAGCCACAGGTCGTGGGATGGAATCCCGGCCGCGGCGGCCGCATTTTCGATGGAGGCGAAAATGCTTGAGACTCGTGTACTTAGATTTAGGTGCATGTTAAAGAACCCCAGGTGGTCAAAATATCCGGAGCCCTCCACATATGGCGTCTCTCATAATCACATCTTCGTTTTGGGACGTTAAACCCCAACAATTATTATTATTATCTGTCCGCGTTTGCTCCTTAGTGGCATAAACATTGTAGACACAGGAATTAATGTCGTGTTACCTTGTTTGTTCATGTTAGTAATTGCACTCCTTTGGCAAAGCACTTCCTAACTACGTTGTATGTACTGCTATTACTGGTCGGTTGTTTTATTGCGCTACAGTATTATTTTCTTGCTGTGTTACATTACTACCCAATTTTTGTACAATTTCCCGTTCACCACTCCCCTCTGTAATGCCCTCGGGCCTTGAGGGCATAATAAAAAGAATTCGGCAGATCCCAGTCATTCTGGGAGTCGATGTCATGCGAAGCAGTCGGTGAGTAGTGGCCTCTACCACATTTTAGATGCGAAGCATCGTATGCTCGGGGCTTTGTCTGTCCCTCCCGCGTCCCGCGTCCCCCGTCCCGCGTCCGGCCACTTTCATGAAGTAGGGAAGCACCCATTATGCGAACCAGAACACTGCAGTAATATGAAGGCCGTCAACCACTACTACAGTCATCAGAGTCATGGCCGAGAGCACAGAGAGGCTGCTTAGGAATGGCTAGGCAGTCTGTCGCCCAGGTTGACCCCATTCCTTGATCTTGCTTGCATGTGTCTGGAGGGGGCTTAGTCCGTCCCTCCTTCCCGCGTTCCACACCACCACAGCGCATGCGCGTCCCCTCCCCCCTCTGTCTCCTACGCTCACCCCCCTTTATCTCCTCTAGGAATCCTCTACTCTACGGAGTGGCTCCCACGTCCCACAGCGCATACACGTCCCCTCCCCCTCTCTCTCCTCTCCTACGGTCCCCTCGTCCTCTGCTCTAGGAATCCTCTACGGAGCGGCGCGCACGACAGGTGGTGTGACAGCTGCATACTCCGCTGGGGGGCGCCACGGTAGTTCCGAGGTATGAAAATGACGGAGCGCGCGCGCCTCATTCTCTCTCCTGTGCAGCGCCGCGATGAGCGCCCGGACCGCTGCCGTGAAACGAGAGCGGCGACGTTCCTCCCGCTCAAGCTAATTATCTCCCCGCTGCTTCGCATCCACACATGGTTCCCTTTAGCGGGAGATGGAGAATTTATTTTTTATTGATTTTAGTCAAGCGTTGCGAGTTCGATCGACTGCTTTGTGCAGTTTGAGTAGTTAGGCGTATATCGCGGGCAGGCCCGTAGTGGGGATTTTTTTTTTGTTTTTCAGGGGGTGCGGCAATAATTGCTGAAGGCCTCGACTATTGCTGAAGGCCTCGACAGGAAAGTACCTATTTAAAGAAGCAACATCATGGGAAGGGGTGGGCTCCTAGGACCCTCTTTCTCCGGCTACAGGATTGATCGTGGATTTTAGGGGCGAAGCTCCTTATGCCGTGGGTCGTGCGTCCCTTGTTTGTAGTACGTAGTAGCCACCTGCGTGATGACGATGACGATCGCGATGCCATACAACACATGGCATCGCGATATGGTCTCACATGCACATCGTTTGACCACATGCAACCAACCACCATTTAGGCGCGAAGCTCCTTATGCCGTGGGTCGTGCGTCCCTTGTAGTTTGTAGTACGTAGTAGCCACCTGCGTAACCAGCAGTATCTCCCTGTGTGATGACGATGACGCTGCCATCACGGCACACCACATGAAATGTACCCACTATGCGTCATAACGATGACACTGATGACGATGACGATCGCGATGCCATACAACACGTGGCATCGCGATATGGTCTCACATGCATATCGTTTGACCACATGCAACCAACCACCATCACGTCTTTGATGATGTACCTCTGGAGCTTCGCCCACTCATCATCATTCACTCCGCGGATATGCTGTGATTTTTATTAACCCCATCGACTGCATTGGCGCCCAAGGGGTATCCTATGTTCCAGCGTAACGACGGTACTCTCATTGGAGCACAGCCATCAATTTCATCAAAATGAACTGCACGCTACGGTGCGATGATGTGCATATCGTAAGAAGCGGTTTTTTTCCGTATTCCTCCGGGTTGTGCAATGGTTAACCGTAGCTTGGCGAGTCACAGGAGTTAATATGTAATGTTTATTATATTGTTCCAAAAGCCCATAGTGCATATGGCGTCCACAATGGACGTTGCCGCGATATGACACCATGATAGGGCTTTTCCCGCAAGCTGTTTCAAGCAATGGCGTAGCTCTGTGACAGAATACTCGACTGCCACGCAGAATGCCTGGGTTTGATTTCGGCTCTAAATGCGATTTTCTCTCTTTCCGTTGCTCGGCTTTTTTCTCACTCACAACACTGCCTACGCCTGCCCTGCATTTTCTGCCGCACATGCTCCATAACGCGATCGCTTAAAGGTTTTTGAAGTTCTGTCATTGTCGTTCCTAGTTTGAAGGAGGAATCAACTTTATTTGCACAGAAGGCGCGGGCCTTAGGGTGGCTCCACGTGGGCAGCGACCCTTTCGGCCCAGGCAGCAATCGCTAGCTGCTTTTCCTTGACGGGTGTCATAAGAAGCGCTTCCCACGCTGACCGTGAGCGAGTTGGCAGGAGCGTTTTGGGGGGGAGGAAATCCTTCACATCCCCACAAGATGTGATTTTGTGTGGCCAATTCTTGTGCGTTACAATTTTGGCAGATTGGGTTAACTGATCCGCGTGTAATAAATGCCAGCCGGTGAGGACTAGGAAACGAGTAAGTTTGAATGCGGCGGAGGATCGTGGCCTAAACCTTCCTGGTTTGAAACAAACTGTCAATCACGTGTGGCTCATACCTGCATCCCATGGGCTGTGGTATGCGGGTATGTGCCGCACGTGACTGAAGGAAAGGGTTTCATGACATACGCGTCAAGTATCTCACGCAATTGGTGTAATTACCTGCTCATTGAGTTCATCATACACTAATGCCCTCCTATGCAAACTTTGGTATGTGTCAAGTTAAAGGGACACTAAAGCAAAACAACGACTTGGTTTAGATTGACAAACTGCACTGTGAGAACTGTAATGACATGTTTCACTATCATAGGTTCATTTTTAGCGGAGAAAATCAAGGTTGAAGTTTTATTTTTAAATTTGGCGCCGATATCTGCGCGCGTGACGTCAGAAATTCCAAATGTATTTTTCGTATTTTCGCGACATTAGCTCGATGAAATTTTCTGAAGCTTCGTATGCTAGGTCTATGGCACCCACAGATGACAATGCACCTCAATTTTATCGATTAGAAGCTACGTAGGACTCAGTAGACGCCTTCAGAATCTATGACGTCACGGTGTTTGGTGCGGGAATCTCAAGGTGGCGTCTCCACGCATTTTCTGTTCACGTGTTTTCTCGCTTACCAAGCGTCGTGTCGCGGAAAGAGTGGTGTTTTCGGGATTGTGAAATTGTACTTAACTAATACGCGAAAAATCGTCTTGCCCTTTAGTGTCCCTTGAAAGAGACGACCATGAGAGCGCCCAGACGTAGGCGGCTGGATAAATACGTAGATAGACACGGCCAAAGTGCCTGCAGTCTGCTAAGAAATGCGTCGCATTTAATAAATAAATAAATAAATAAATAAATAAATAAATAAACATAAGTCATGCGGGCCTTCTGGGCTCCGTTACTCTGATATCGGATAATTTTGTCTTTGTGTGCACAAATCTCATCACGCACGGTACTTGATGGGAAATCACACGGAAGTAACAAATGAACTTGCAAAAAAATTGGTCATCTGGGCTGTGTTATACGTAGCTGATGCACACTATTCTTTAATGTGCAGGCGCTCACAGAATAATAGGGAAAATTGCGCAGGCGGCCACGTAGCGGCGAAGCCCACTGGCGAAAAAACGTAGTCATGCTGTGTGTGTATGCGGTATCTCTACCAAGATTATACACGCTACTGGTGCATAAGCACCAGTAGCGTGTACAGGGGCTTATACACTCATCTGGCATTTTTATGTCCTCTGTCCTGCAGGTCACTTCGCTCGCTACAGAGGGCCCCGTTTGCGAAAGGAGCGCGCTGTTCAAACACAGTGAAGTAACAACTGTGACGCTTAGTTCGCGCTCGCCCTGTGTATATCTGTGCGTACGTTTCGTGCGTCCTTTGTGTTTGAGCAGCGCGTTAAGTGTCGAGCTGTGAACGTTGTTCGTTCGCGCTCGTCCTGTGTGTTGTTTTCACGCGTCCTTTGTGCTTGAGCAGCGCGCGGCACGTTTCGCTCTGCTTGCCGTTCTTCGCGTGACATTCCAATTTGTTGCTATCGCATTCATTGCTTCGCCCTTGCGGCGAAACTTTGACTTTTTTACAGCGAAAGCTGTATATGGCTAGGCGAAACGAAAGACCGTTCACCCCGAGTTTTGATAACGGTCTCCATTGGCTGCGCCGTCAGTTACGTCGTTTTCTACGTCGCACCCAAGCGCGCGCGCCGTTTGCAGCGCCCTTAGTGACGCCATTCTCTGCGTCGTACCCAAGCACGAGTGCAGTTGGTTGCGCCGTCAGTGACGTCGTTCATCCCTTCGCAGCCGTTCCGCCAAGCCCGCGCGAAGCAGTTTAAACTTACAACTTTCACATGGGGAGGGCACGGATCGTACGAACGCCCCGAACAGCAGACAACTTTCCAACAACAGCGCCGACAGCTGATCCGTGAGAGAATTCATGTTCGCCGGGCCGATGCAGCAGTCCGGGCAAAGAATAGGCCCGGGTGGCGAAGCGCAAGCAGAAACTGCGCACCGAGGGTCTGGCAGCCTTCCGAGCCGAATACAAGCCACAACGGCGAGCCGAGGAAGTGGCGTTGCCGGCAGAGCAGCGTCAACATGCCAATGGCGGGAACCCGTTCACCGGGGCCCGCTATCGGCGGGGGTTTCTCAAGCGGCTTCGGCTGCGACGTCTCCAACCGCCTGTGGCCGCACGTTTCAGCTTCGCTGGTTAACCATCTGTACGGAGTGCTTGGGCGGTGATCTCTTTTTTTTATACTTTGAGCAAAATTTAGGATAGCCTTTTATTTACACTTAGATGCGTAATGCATCAGGATGTAGGTTGCCCCTTATGAAATAAGCTTTCAAATAGGCCAAAGCACGTCCTTACTTACCGTCGTCGCTGAGCCCATTCGTGTAGCACGCTAAAGCCGCGTCCCAACCATCGTGCAGAGCATGCAGGATATTCAGGTAGCTAACGCCTTATTCGCTACACTGAAAACAAAGACAAAATTTATTACCTAACGCATAGCTTCATTTTCAGCTATGGCCGGCCTATATGTGTAGTATACATATGGCTCAGTTACGGACTTGCTTAGTTCGCTTTGTGAGGCAGTTATTTACGCGTAATAACTGTCAACACAGTGGCTAGGAAATGCCAGTAGCGTGTACAGATGCTTATGCACTCATCTCCTATTTTTTTATGTTCCCTGTCCTGGTCGTTTACCTGCGCTTTTTGACACGAAATATCAATCCGCCTGCTATGATGCTTACATTTCCGCATATCTTGTGAGGGGTGGCGTGTATGAGCATTGTAATCTTTGACACCGATGTCTCATGTTTCCTGATGGAGAAACACACATTTCTCGCGTTTCCGTTATTTCAATGGTGAAAAAACAGACCTTTACGCATTAGTTATCACGCATCACTTTAATTAGCTTCAAGTATTGGTTCCAACATGTGTGGCGGTTCTGCGTAAGTTTATTGACTTTCTGCAGTATCGATTGCTCTAAAATTTTGAAATAGAACACACATTCAATTGTGTATGATCTGTTGGTGTGTCTGACAACTTGTGAACTACGCTGAGCTTGTGGTCGGTCAAGGGATGTAGCTGTAAACACGAGAAGCAGCGTTACTAAAACTGAACTCCATGCGGTCGCAACGTGAACTTTTCATATGTGCCACAAAAGGCAATCATACGTGATTTTCTTCGTGACTACCTTCGGGCTTTACTGATCTACGTTCTGGAAGACAATCTAGATTACTACGAATGGTAATTGCGGCGGTAACTATAAAAGTGAAATTGATCAACTTTTTTAATCAGAGTAGACAGGTGGTTCGGTCCGATGCGACAATTGAATTTCGTCCTGCGAAGATCCCGTTGGCGCTTTGGTATTTCCTAGAAACGACCACTGGTGATTGTTTCAGACTGATGAAATCTGACCTATTGCGTCAGCGAAACAGACACCTAAACGCTGAGGAGCGCAATTGCCATATTCTTCGGTGACGTCCAGAAAGAGCGAGAGTCTTTACATAACCGTCGACGTCCATGGATGTACTTCGCTTAATGGGTGTGCAGGCTGCGCTCGCCATGATATAAATAGGTTAAAAAATGCAGTAGAGCTCCCACCAGCGCAATCGTTGGTGGAAAGAAACAACACCCACTTCCCCGCACGTATGTGAAATCTGAAGAAACAGAGGAGCTGTGGTTCTGCGGTATTCTTGTATGTTCCCCGCATGTACTCTCTTCTCTATTGATCGAACCAAAGACGTTCACGCACACTACAGCGGCTCCCAAAGGAGTGGTCCAAGAAGTCTCGCTTGAAGCGGGCGTCCGCGCCTCTGGTCACGAGGAGTGCTCCTTACAGCCGTTTCCGTTTCGCTTCTCTTATCTGTACCTCGTGGTTCTCTTGTGTGCGCTTCCGTCTCGTCTCCGCTTGTCTGCTCTGCATATCAGAGTTAGCTCGTCTCCGCTGACGCCTAGGTTACACTTCTTGACTCACATTTGCTGCTGAGCGCTTGCGTTCAGCAGTATGTAAGACACCCTGATTATAAATTACACTATCTATTATTACGTATCTGCATTCCTTCAACCGACATGCCCGTAGAGGAGTAAGTCGTTTTTCTGTAACCCAGCAAAAGCTACGAACCAGCCTGTCTGACAACCTATGATGTGTTAAAAACACACTCATGTCAAAGTTTGTCGTCCAAGTTTGCTTTGTGTGATTGCTGCGCAAGAACCTCGTCCTCCGTTGTTCGCATTTCGCCAACTTCGCACTCTATGTGTACATACGAGCAACTGCTGAGTTTGCAGGTTTTAAGCAGAGTTATTCGATAAAAGGTTTCGCAAGCAACGTCAACAGAACCAATCACAATTCCCTTAGGTCGTGTAAGAGAAACGAGACGACCAGTTTACATGCACCTAACAATTAAAACAAGCCTAATCTTTTGGAAGCCATGCATAATCGCGGCATTATAACTTATAAATGGGCTCATCATGACGTTTGGCTTTACTCATGGTAAACATTTAGAAATATCGTTGGGCTAGAGGATAATGCAATCTTCTGCAAACCTATTCCCCACCCCAACCAACACTAAATAAAGTGCAATGGGTGCACTTTCGAATATCCATTATTCCACACCGAAAGTAAAATGCATCCTGCGGCACACCCTCCGCGCTGCCCATGGTGCCCAACTGAATCCACCCTTATCACATCACGAGGGCGTATCAAGCTGTCACAGCTTTACAATACAACAGCGATATTGGGCGTGAGGCCCACCACTGGAGACGCGGGCGCTGCAATCGCTGTGACGTGCAGGGTTGTTCACATGATCTCACATCCCTCTGACGAAGGGAAGATGATGGTTGAATTCGTTGTTTTTAACCGCCATTTCGCGGCGTTTTTCCTTTTGAACAGCGTTATTTTGCTCCCACTTTATGTGTGCGGACCCCTGGAGGCTACACAATATGGAAAAGTGCAGTAAACGTTATCGGCGGCGTGGCATAACTTTCGGCTCCGTGCCACAGTGCGCAACGCACGCGAAGGAGCCAGGCGTGAGCTTTTACTTTTACTCCTACCCTGCTTTGCAAGAGCATGATGCAGCTGTCACCTGTTTTTTTTCTGTTTTTGCTTTTTCCTTCTTTTTTTTTATTGTTATTTCAAGCACATGGCGTTAAGATGGACACCGACCACGGATGTCCACATAAAAGCAAGACGTTTCAGCTCCCGCACGGTAGCCTTGGTCACAACGAAAGCTGAATGCGCAAACAGCCCGATTATGTTTTTTTTTTGTTTGTTTTTGTTTTTTTTTTTAATATGACGTAGCAACATGCGTCCCCCCTCGGTGGATCAGTGGCTAGGGCATTCGGCTGCTGACCCGAAGGTCGTGGGTTCGATCCCGGCCGCGGCGGTGGAATTTCGATGAAGGCGAAATGGTAGAGGTCCGTGTATTGTGCTATGTCAGTGCACGTTAAAGAACACCAGATGGTCAAAATTTCCGGAGCCCTCCACTACGGCGTCTCTCATAATCATATCGTGGTTTTGGGACGCAAAACCCCAGATATTATTATTACGTAGCAACATGCGTACACGTGTGGTAGGTTGCGGTGATTACGTTTGAGCGTGTGCGCCATTGTGTGGGTTTCCAGAGATTGAAGATAAAGCCAAGAAGTCCTATTCTTTTTCTCTTTCCGTTATTTTCCGTTTTTTTTACAGCGAAAGCTGTTATGAGACCACAAGGGTACCGTAGTTGTCCGCCGCCGCCGCCGGTGTCCGTAACCACTATCGCACGAAATAAGAAAAGAAACTTAATAAGAAATAACGTCCAGGATGGAACGGGGTTCGAACCTGGGTCCGCTCTGTGCCAGCCCAGTGTTCTACCACTGAGCCATGCCTGTGCTCGAAACCACTGCGCACAAAAACCCTATACAAGCATTATGTCGGGGAGGAACCGCGTTAACATGCGCAATATAACCTGGTAGAAGAGTAAAACAACCAGGCGTCATCGAATGCGAATTGTGTAACCAGACGTCCCACAATATTAATTGCATTACGAGGAGGTCGTTGAATGCTTCCAACCCATTACAAAGGGCTCAGCCATAATTCTTCGTTGTCATCAGCCACCGAATCAATTAATGGAGTAGTGGGTACCCCGCAAGCGTACTTGTATTACTAGCCCCAAGATAGATTGCAACGGGTTTTAGAAATGGCGCTCTCCCAGCTTTCGCTGTGACTGTGCTGCGCGTTCCGCGCAGGCCTGGCGGTTTTTCTCTTTCCGTTAACCACGGGGGGGGGGGGGGGGGGGGAGGGGGGGGGGGCGGTTGCTTCTGCGTGCTCGGCCAGCGCCTTCGATGAAACCTCCTTTCTTACATCATACATGTGCTGTTTGAGTCTTTGCTGAACGTTACCCGTCGCACCGACGTAACATCCACCACTGTCTTTGTTTTGGGGGAGAGGTAGGGGGGGGGGGGAGTGGGGATGGTGCAACCATACTTTGTGTATGTTCGTGCGTGTGACTGCATATGCGCATGCATATATACACATGCAAAACTGAAAATTTGAAGAGGGTTTTGAACCCCCCCGCCAACCCCTGGCTACGCCACTTAGCGCAAGATATTGCACCGACTAGCCACAAATACTCGGTCCTGTCTTCACCATCGTGGCATGGTCGGCCACCGCTGGCAGGTACTACAACTTCGCTTTTTGCTCTTCTAGGTACGCCTTGCATTAGTGTTGCCAAACTGCCTAGGTGCACAATTTGCAGCCGTAAATCCCTGATATTGAGTGTACCTACTTTTTTTTCTAAATAAATGGGTGTCGACGTTTTCGCGTACCGCGCGCGCATCGGATGTTTCATTTCTTGTTGGGGCCTGAAGAACAATCATGACATCAGACAATGATGCCAAGGAAAGTATAGGGGATGCCATTAGAAGTAATTGTAATGTAAATGTGAAGAAAAGTGGACGAAAAGATAACTTGCCACCGGCAGGGCCGCACCTGCGACTTTCAGAAAACGCGTCCCATGTTCTACCACTGAGCTACGGTGGCGGTCATCCCTCCGTCCACTTTATAGGGTATATATGTGCATTTAAACGTGGGAGCGTCAGTCAGCGCCGCCTGTTGCCATTGCGGTGAGTGTGGAACACTCTTTTGCCTGTTGGCGTCACGTAGCACGTGATCTTATTACGAGCTGGAAACTGACTAACAATCCCTCGCATACTACCTAAAGGCATCAGGTCTACCAGAACGAGACCCTCGCTATGAATGAAAGAAAGAAGTGTAAGTTTAAGGGCTCGTTTCCTTTGTTAAACACAATATTAATGAGAACTAACAGACAATGATGCCAAGGAAAGTATAGGGAATACTATTAGAAGTAATTTCATCCACTTTTCTTTCCTCACATTTACATTGCAATCAACTGAAAACGGTGACTCTCAACTGAAAACTTTATTTTGTGCACGAGCGAAAACGCGTTTAAGTCACATGGTGATTGCCAGATAAACAAGAGAAGCGCGGGAACAAGCCATTCAAGCAGGATGCACATTTACCCGAAGGTGCTACCACGCACAGCATGTAGGCTAATGAAAGCCCGGTATTGCAGCGCCTGGTTTTGCACTGCCTCCGTGATCGGTCCACCTTTGACCAAGCCACAATGTCACTTGATGACGTTGTCATGTGACGTCACGTCACGTTACGGGACGTCATGATGACGACAAAATGTTTGGCGATCTCTGACGTCATCATGACGTCGTCACGTGATGACGATTTTTTCGTCACTCGTGTGGATACCACCGATGTGGGACGCTAAAAGGTAGCATGCTCGGCAAGACGCGCGGCGCGGTTAAGCTACGCCGGCGAAAAGTGGAGAACTTGTAGTCTGGCGTCAGGCCGTAGCCAGCGCGCCTGGCGACATTCGGCGGGCTCTGCGTGGCTGGCGCGGAGATAGAGCACGTGCCTATTTCACGCGCGCCACGCAGCTGGCGTTAACGGTCAATTATAGCGTTTCATGAGGCGTCTAAGGCTTCACCCTTAATAATTTTGCCATAGTATTTAGTGATGACCTGCCTCTTGATAGTTCACTTCAGCTCCCTTTACCTCATATATTTAACTTCCTTGTACACCCATCATAGTTACAGTACACGGTGTACTATGTGCGAAAGAACGCCTCCCGCTTAAAACAAGTACAGCTCCGCACGGAATCAGCGCTAAACTTCTAAAGCTAACCAGGAATCATTCATGCCTCTTGCTTTCGTTATGATTTCAGCAATCCATCGACACATGATGCGCGCCAGAAGACTGGAAGTCAGCGTTCATTGTAACTAATCTGGTGATAGCTCCTTCCCAAGAAACTACAGGCCCATATCATAAACCTCAATTAGCTGCAAGTTACTAGAACAAACAATACAGAAACATATCTGATCTAAACCATAACAAACTACTTCTCTTTAACCAGAACGGCTTTCGAAAAAATCCGACCTGCCAAACTCAACTTTTCATTAGCGTCTTGAATTGGGCTGGTTGGTACATACTGATTTTGAATAAAGAAGCGCTGGAACAGGACAGCACCGTGTTTGTGTCTTCTCGTCTCCGTCCTGTCCAGCGCTGTTTCTTCATTCAAAATCTACTTTTTAAGTTAGCAAGTGATCTTCATCGTCCACTGCACTCATCACTGTACGTCGACGCAAACTTCAACTTTTCGAAAGTATTTTAACGCGTCCTACATAACCACGTGATTTTCAAAACGTGAAAACTCCAACTTGATCAGAAAACAACGCAGTGGATCGAACAATTCCTACAAACCGCAAAGAGTTGGTCCAAATACAAAATCATATCTCGACCAGTGAACGCGTCATATCAGAGGTACCATAGGAGCACGGTGCACAGGGGTCAGTGTTGGACCCAAATCTATTTTTAATCTGCATTAATGACGTAGCAACCGACATAAACGCGTCACTTAGAATATTTGCAGATGACTGCGTAATATGTGAAGAAATAACACGACCTACCGACATTACTCACCTACAGTCTGCCCTCAATAGACAGACTCGAGTTTCGTATGGCAGATGCAAATTCGCATAATAAAACAAAACTCCTTAAGTTTAGCATGGCATCTAATCCTCAGATCTATTCATACAAAATTAGGAATATAACAATTTATTCGATTTCGACATTTAAATACTTCGGTATAAAATTTAATTCGATTTTAACATGGAATGATCACATAGAGCGCACAACTTCTAAAGCCTTACAGAAGCTCGGCCTCCTGAAGTGACGCCTTGACCTCGCAAACCGTGACGCTAGGTTATTAGCACATAACTCGCTTACCCGGTATATGTTATGCTGGTATAGTGCGTCTAATTGTTTGAAGCGTCAGCTATCTTATGCTACGAAACAGCGTGTCTAGGCATGACAAAGAAACAAGGAAGCACAACAAACAAGCGTGCTTTTATTGTTCGTGAAACGACTGGCGTCAGCGTCCTGAGTATGAGCTCATTCATACATCGTCAATATTGTGTCGATCTCGCTGATCTGAAGACTCAGGCGCTCCACCTTGCTCCGTGCTTCTTCGCACTCTTGACAGAGCTTGGCGCGTTTGGCCTGCACAGCGAGCATAATCGCCTGCTTGCAGTCGTGGTCCGGCAGCTCGTCGGCTCGTACGTAGAAGCCGCAGCGACGGCTGCAGCGCACCAATCTTTTCTGGCACTGCTCGCTTCGGTGCCAGGACAGTGCCGAGCAAAGCATCTCGGCGCCACAGCTCTCGCAAACCGCCCTGTTGAACTCGCACGTCTTCAGGTGGTCGTTCAGACAATCCAGGTCCACCTGGGATGGGGACAGCGATTGTTACTTTTTTGACTGCTTGAACACTGAGTCATGTTGTACTGCCCCAGACTATGTCTATGCGCAGCGCGAATTTCTGTAAGAGTAATCGCTAGGTGGTAAGAAGTGTTTTGATTGTGTAATAGGCAATCAATACATAATAACAGGGGAAAAAATATGGGCGACATTGTCACGTCTTTCTAAAGTTGAAGATCTCTGAAGGCGTTATTCGAGGCCTCCTCATTATCGAGCGAACTTGTGAGGAACTTGTGTTCAGCTAGTGAAACAACACTCATAGGGTAACGCAATGACAGCAAACATTTTTCGTTTTGTAAATGAGATCTGCGGGTAAAATGTGTCGGCTATTTACGCATGACCGATTCCGCATACCGGCATAACAGCCGTTGGCGGCGTACGTTCCAGAACCTATTCAATCTTATGTCACGCATGTAGCCTAGTCAAATGTGTCTCGAGTTCTCAAAAAGTGACTTTTCCGCATGAAATTGAGCTAAGTCATTGGCTGCAATCATACACACAAGCTAGCCATCACTGCAAGCATTAAAAACAATAGAACGTGGTTAGCCATTGCTCATTGTACAAGTTGTGCGGAAATTTATAGCCAAAACAGGCGTGCCTTCTGCAGTGTTGCAACATCATGCACAATGCGACAATGGGAAATTAGATGCACTCCGCATTCATCGTTGTGACCTCTCGTAATGCTGCATAAGGCTACCAAGGCTAGGTTAATATGCGTGGAGGAGAAATAATTACTACAGAAAGGGGAATAGACGACACATGCCGCCGCTGTAGAACAAATGGTAGAGTTCTTGTGTTCGGCTCTCGCCTTGCACATGACATCCACATTAACTTTTGCCTCATTTCTGCACAGGTAACGCAAAAACTAACAGTTCGCGGGTTCGAACGCAGCCGCGGCGGTTGCATTTCACTGAAGTCGAAATGCTAGAGGCCCGCGTAATGGTCGATGTCAGTGTACGTTAAAGAAAACTAGGCGGTCGAAATTTCCGGAGCCCTCCACTACGGCGTGCTTCACAATCATACCGTGGCTTTGACAAGTAAAAGACCAGAATTTAGGCAAATCATCAGTGATTTCAACCAATTACGGAACTTATGCTACGCGTCAGATGGTGTTAAGAGCACGTTACGATTAGGAAACAGGACAGGACAAGCCGAGGCAAAGAGCGCTGACTTACTGGTTTCACTTCAGTCAAAAAGTGCATATATGCACGACGAGAAAAACGGAACAAACTCGGAAAGCATGAGCACATGACAGGCACATCATTGCACACGCACCAAACCTACAATCGTATACGCCCCCAAACCCAGGCAAGGCAATCAAATTTTATTAACAGTTCTGCGCAGCAACGCAGCCTCTATGGAAAGACACGGTCACGTTTGAACCATCATGCGGCTTCCATGTACACAAAAGTTTTCTGTGTTGACCAGTGCGATGTTTTTATACAAACACCAAGTAGCCGAGCGGGTGTCGTACCATGGCGACCCGATTTCCAACCAGAGGTGTGCTTGGAATTCAAAGAAGGTACGATGTTGAAACAATAACATAGTGTGCCTCTGGAAGTGCATACGTCGAAGGTTTACTTGCGTATGGATCTGTCGCCTGCCTTTTTTAAGTGTGTGAAAGCGAATTTGCGTTTTGCAACTCACATTCGCGTTGCCGACTTTGTCGCATGCATTTTAACAATGGACACCTTAATAGGAAGCTTCCCTCTTTTCTTCCTTACCCGTTTGCCCTTCCACTTCAGCTCTGTAAGAACCTTTGCAGTTTCAAGAATATTCGTATGCAATATTGTATAAATATCTCCTGAGTAGCCTTATATGGTATGTATACAGCGCACAAACAGACAGAAATAACTCAGAAAAATCAAAGGACGAGCGCTCGTGCTATGATTTACCTTCGTGGTTCTCATCTGTACTTGTCTGTGGCGAGAAATATAAATTGCACCTGAATGGATGACCTGTTGATAGTTTGAGACGAATCGCGCGCCCCATTAACTTTGATTCGGAAAGGCGAATAAACAGTCGTCCAGATGTGTGGCTGAAGGCAAAATCAATCCGAAAGACCAGCTAACCTGCAATAATCATGCACAGCAATACGCAGAGTCTCCATGTCGTACTAAACGAACGTTTTTACGACAGACACGTCACCTTCTTTCAAGAGTGGACAGACGAGGGTTAGATTTTTTGTCTAACCTTTGCGGTGCATCCTTCGCCTCGCTGCAAGCACTTCACTTTGAGCTTGGCGATCATATCGACCACGATGGGCACCACGGGCACCAGCTGGGACGCGGTCACTTCTTTGTCACAAATGGGGCAAATGCTTGGCGCGCACGCCATGTAGCCGGTGATGCAGGCGGAGCAGAATACATGGCGGCAGGGACACTCGACCGGGTCGCGGAACACGCCCTGGCAAATTGGTGCACACAAGCGCTTGGGGGGGGCCTCGGGTCGAAGTTCTCCACGGAGTAGACGGCCGAGTCTGTCGGCATCTCTGATGGCCAGCTGGAGGCAAGTCCAGTGTTTTGAATGTTGGGTTGCTCGGGAGGAAACTCCCCTGACGAACCAAACACGGGAAGATCCATGCCGGTGCTGCTGCGAATGACACAAGTCACGAAGAGTTAAGTACGTTTATTTGTCTGAAGTGCATTGTGTGTTTTATGCGTAAAATATAGAGCAAACATTCAAGGTTCATTTGCTAGGGTAACTTTTGCGAAGACTGGCGGTGCATACCGCAAGAAATAAGGAGCCATATAGCGCAGTCATTGCACCCCGGGCCTGTAGCCGGGGTCTGGCTGTATATTAAAGCGATAATGTTAAATAGCTCGTTTCGCAGAAATTTCGGTGTCGGAGTCGATGGTTGTGCGCGACAAATCAACGCTGCCCGTGAGGGAAAATTAAAGACAGATGCAAATGAATAAATAATAAAAATCTTCGGCTTGCGTAGGAATCGAACCCAAAACTCCGAAGTGGCAAGCAGGTGTTTACCAAAGAGCCACACCCACGCTTGAAACTGTTTAGGAAATTAAAGAAAGCCTATAAGGATGTTATGTACTGCGAGGAGTCACCTTAAAGCATGTAGACTAATACTGCGTGGCAGAGGCGTAAAATCGCACCAGGCGTCAAAGCATGTGAATTGCGCAACTAGTGTTTGGTGCATTTAAGACCCACCAATTAGAAAGCGCACAGGCATAATCATCATTATCATAAAGAGCATTAGCAGAGTGTGCAGCTACGTGATTGCGCGTGTTGCCTTACGGACGTGTAGTGGTCGCTTCGCCCCTTCGCAAAAAGAAAAATTATAGCGTAGTGAGCACTTCGGAACTGCACTTGCAGTAGGCATTCTGGATAGTTTAAAACAGCCAATGTATCGCGCACAGACGTTGCTTTTATCGCGGCATGGTTGAGGCGTCCACCGAGAAGCGAAGCGAGGCTGCCGATTGAGAAGGCGATCAAGCGAACGGGGCCCGAATACGCTATGGCGTTCTACTCGTGAAGGCGGAGCTCAAGCGTCCTGCAAGTTTTGATTGATATATTAAATGCCGACACACTCGCATCAATGTCTATCACCGTTTTCGTGGTAACCCGTAAATTATCTGGCATGTCGTATTTGTTTACTTCGCAACGAATAGGCAAGGAGTTGGTTCCTGCGACTACTTCCGACCTCCGAAATTACCCGATGAGGCAGCACGTCCAAATCACGATTACTACTGTTGGTCTCCCGCATATCTGGTTTACGTGCGGACTCGTTGCGACAGCTTCATTCTTACTGCAATAGTCATAACCAAGCATTTACTATGATGTGCACACCGCCAACACCCGCCGTGGAGCCCACGGCCCGTATTGCCGACAATCTAGAACTCTGAACGGACCTTTTGGGATGCGAAGCAGCTTATGGCGGAGTTCAATCCGGTGTGCGGCGTGACCACCCTTACTGCGCATGCGCAAACCCTCTCCACACACCTCCTCTCCACACATCAGCTAACATCTGTGGCTGCGCCGTAGCCAACCTCCCTCTCCCCACATTCCTCCTCCTCCTCGTTTAGATAAAAGGCTCGCGTTAGGTCGTACACACGCTCAGTCAGTGCGCCGGCTGTGCGGTGCAGCCGCACGTTGTTAACGTCGACACTAGGTGTCTACGTTAACAACAACATAAGAACATAAACACAACACAAACGATAACGCTAAATACGCAACATTAACGGAAACACCTAGTCAAACCGATGCAAACGCGGTGTGCACCCCCACATGCATCTTCGCACCGCCTCATGGTCCCCTTTAGCGGGAGATGGTGTAATCTTTTTTAGGGGCGAAGCTCCTCTTAGTCTAACCTTGTCAGGCGTAACGCGTAACCCCCAGTATCGCCTGCCATCTCGGAGGCCATGATAAGAGATTACCATTTCTCGTCTCATTTCCTAGATGGCGTTACTCTGCCGCTACTCTCCGAATTGCCGCTACTATCCGATTGGCTGCTGCGCGCGCTTTGCCTGAGTGCGCGGCGATCGAGTGCCTCTCTCAGTCTCCTGGATCGTCGCCGTACGTGTCGAATCGTTGGTGGGGCATGGACGAAGCGAAGCAGCGGGCGCGGAGGGCCGCCGCTTCTCGGGCTCGCCTTTCGGGGTCCGCTGCTCTCGCTGCTCGGAGTGCACGTTGGCGCCGCTAGCTGTGCACTTCTCCGACCACAAGTGCGTAATATATAAAGGTAACTTGAAATCTCAATAAAAGTTTTCTTCACCGTACCTCACGTGTTTGCATGATGATTTTATCGGGCGAACTTCTCGGAGGGTTAACGGCATCAACCTCTCAAGCTTCGCCCACCTCACCATCATTCACCTCGTGGATATGCTGTGATTTTTTTTTCTTTGGGAAAGCGCGTGTCAGTGGCGTAAGGCTCGTGTACTCACTACCATGTTCAAGTCTTGCCCATGATCCTCGACCCGCTTACGGCTAGGCATTAATTTTACAGGATTATTGTTTCAGTCAGTCAATGTTAATTCAATCAATTAATACAAAAAAATGGTTACAAAAATATTTGGACCATTAAACTGTGTGGCTAATTATAGTCCAGTCTAGTACATGAGCTTTCTGAGTACATGTCAGGAGCAAGGTGTGGTTAATATGATTGCGAATGTGTACGGAAATGAATAAACAGGGTAGTTCCAATAGCATATTTTGTCTAATTAACTTCACGTCGCAATAAACACAAAAGATCCCGGAATATTTCAAATACACAAACAGTACAAGAACAATTAAAAGTATACATTTTAGAAGAACAGAAGATCGGGGTACTAGAAGTGAATTAACATGGTAAGTGCACATAATGTAACTGCATTGAAAATTCGAAATAATTGAACTTAAATGAGCAGAACTATAAGAGACAAAAAAGTATAGGTGTGTGGTGAAAAAGTATGGATATGGACTTAACTTTAGTCAACAACACGTCTGATTTACAAATTGTATTGAACCAGAGAAATTAAAGTTGCGTGCAAGTTTAACTTCAATTGGAACTGAGTTCCAGATTTTAGCGCCAATGAACTGAATTAACCTTTCACCGTATACATTCCTTCAAGTAGGTTGGTTAAAGTTGCCGTTGGCTGCAGGCCTTGTGTGGTCGGTGTAGAAAACAAACTCACAGGTAGTTGAAAGTTTGTGGTAATAATAGCATTTATCAAAACCGTAGTTTATTCATCTCGCTGATTTGTTAAATATTGTATGGTGTTTCTTTGTTTTGCTTGTGAATAATTGTTCATTATTAAGCCTCTGCCAATTTGAATCTTCTTAGTTGGCAGGTGCCGTAACCTCGGTTCCAGCTGTGTGGCTGTCGGTGCTGTGCACCGACGACCAATGACCATGGCGCTGGCAGTATAGTGACTCGGCAGCTAAAAATGGGTACACAAGCCGCATCGCAAAGCTGTCAACGAATTCTTACGCATCTTAAGGAGAATTCGCTGCGGGGTTAGTTGGTTCACAATTGTAAACTACAGAGCGCAAATTAAGTGAGGCATAAAAAAAGAACACCTACAGCGCATGACAAGCGCTAATGCATGGGTAATAGGGTACCTGCACTGAGTGTGCCCTTTGTCTCGAACCTAATTTGCCCTCTGGGGTTTATCACTGTTACGTGCACCCCAGTGATGCGGCCCAAGCACTCGCAACGAGAAACAGCTGTTTCATCACTCTGCATCAGTGGCTGGATCACCGTGTCCGTCACAGCAGACCAGCTGCTAAAGTTACGGGCTACTTCAACAAAGGCGACACTCATTGCTACAGACGAGATTTTTTTCTATATTGGCGAGATCAATTTATTAGTCGTACTTCAGAAACCATAGTGCACTAACGAACACGAGACAACATGAAGACAGGACATTTTGTCTCGTGTTGGTTAGTGAGCTATGGTTTGTGAAGTACGATGAACTACCAATACGTTAAAACTTCCTCCCTTCAGGATTTATTACACATCGCCTTTTTAATGAAGGCATATCAAAAGTAATTTTAATGCAGTTTCATTCATTAAAATTAAGGCTAATTTGATTACACGGCACTTAGCTATTTGTTTGTTAAACAATGAAAACCATTTAGTAAAACTTACTTTCCGCAATAGGGCATCTAGCAACACTTGGTCTGTTGCATTCGCGTAGCGGGCTCAATTTTTCTTGTAAAGGTTTGGAACAGGTTAGTAGAAATACCAAGTACATATTTGGCCAGACGACACTATTCAATCAAGGTGGAGTGTTTGCGAAGAGCGCATAAATAGGATTGCATCAGTTTTGGCACATAAGACGCCGTCTCATAATTTCAACCCTTCTCCCAGAAAGGAGATGTTAGCGAACAAGTTACTACATAGGAGAAAATGCACTCACAGACAGCACTATTTTATGGATACTATTACTAGTGCTAATAACAACTACACACAAATCAGAAGTGTAATAATAATCATTATTATCAGCATTACTATCGTCATCATCACAATGACTAGTAGTAGCAGTAGTAGTAGTAGTAGTAGTAGTAGTAGTAGTAGTAGTAGTAGTAGTCGGCTGTTTTTCTTGCAATAAAAAGCCGGCAGATCCCACGCACTGTGGGAATCGATGTAATGCGAAGCAGCCAGGAAGGATCAGATCATGCTTTACATAATTTGCATATCATGTTTTACATGTTAGGACCTATCATTTATGTTCGCCATACAGTAATGTCACTCAATACCAAATTTGGTGTATATCAAGCTAACGAAACAGCTGCGAGCGCGCCATGAGCGTGGAATGCAAGTCATGTCGCTCATGACATGCCATGATTTCCATATTACCACTTGTCATTTATGTTCGTCATACAGTCATGTCACTCAATACCAAATTTGGTGTATATCAAGCTAACGAAACGCCGCGAGCGCTCCATGAGCGTGGCATGCAAGTCATGTCGCACATGACAAGTCATGATTTCCATATTACCAGTTGTCATTATGTTCGTCATAGTCATGTCACTCAATACCAAATTTGGTGTATATCAAGCTAACGAAATGGCCGCGAGCGCTCCATGTGCGTGGCATGCAAGTCATATCGCACATGACAAGTCATGATTTTCATATTACCACTAGTCATTTATGTTCGTCATACAGTCACGTCACTCAATACCAAGTTTGGTGTATATCAAGCTAACGAAACGGCCGCGAGCACGCCATGAGCGTGGCATGTAAATCATACTTTTCATGACAAGTTAGTCATGATTTTCATGATATGACCAGCCATTTATGTTCGTCATACTTTCATGTTATGCCATAGCAAATTTGGTATAAAACCCATTAACGATACGGCCAGGAGAGCACAAAGTCGTAGGCGGCTAGATAGATAGATAGATAGATAGATAGATAGATAGATAGATAGATAGATAGATAGATAGATAGATAGATAGATAGATAGATAGATAGATAGATAGATAGATAGATAGATAGATAGATAGATAGATAGATAGATAGATAGATAGATAGATAGATAGATACGCTCAAACTCGCCGAAGTTTGCTAAGAAATGCTTCGCATTTAAAAAATTAACATGCATTGTCATAATATTGAGAGCCTTCTATGAAGGAGACCTACCGCTAGGCGAATAAAATTTGGACGGAAAGAAATTCTAAGCGTTGCTTTACTATAGCAAACACGAAGCAGAGGTGAAGAACAGCAGAGGTGAAGAAAAGCCGCAGCGACGAAAGTCCTACATCGCTTCACTATGATTCACTCTCTCCCTTACTATTGACCCTCACCCTCCCACTCACTTCCCTTTCTCATTCACCTCCTCCTCCCCCCTCGCCTCAATCATTCCTCGCCTTGACACTCTATTGTTTTAATATGATTTACTCTCTCGCTTCCACCGCACGCTCACCCTCGCTTCCCTTTTCCGTTCGCCTTCCTCTTCCTTCCCCTTCGCTTCACTCATTATTTTTCTTGACACTCCACTGCTTTTCTATGCTTTACTCTGTTCCTCCTTTCCCTCACCCTTGCTTCCCTTTCCCCTCCAACCTCCTCCCCCCTCGACTCATTCATTCCTCGCCTTGGCACTCCTTTGCTTTACAATCCCTTCCGCTCTACCTTCTTCCTTACCCTCACCCATCGCTTCACATTACTGTTACCTCCGTCCTCTTCCCCTCGCATCACTCATTACAAGCCTTGACACTCCATTGCTCTACCACAGCCACTGAGTAGAAACAAGGTCACCGTGTGCGTTTTCATCCAGCGGTCGTGGCTTTACTGTTGTTTACACTCTCTCTCCTACCCCGCACTTTCACTTCCCTTTACTGTTCATTTCCCTCCTTCTCCCCCCTCGCCTCACTCATTCCTTGCCTTGATACTATTTTGCTTTACTATGCATGACTGTCTCCGTTCCTCGTAAACCTCGCCCTCGCTTCCCTATTTGAACTCTGCTATGCTACGCTTTCGTTCTCGCCTATGCTTGGCTTCTGCTATGTTTTCCCTCTCGCTATGCGCTTGTCCCGGCTTGGCTATGCCTCGGCTTGGCCCGGCTTGGCTATGCCCCGGCTTGGCTATGCTGCGAACGACATTGCTGTGTACGGACATAGCTCGACTGTGACAGCTCCGCAGTAAAAAATTGCTTATGTTAGCGACATGCATACTATCCCATGAACTTATCACGTACAAACAGCACCTTGAATAGGCTAATGCACAGACAATATGCCCCCCAACAGCTACATAATATAATCTGCGTCGTTATACTTTACAGAGGCGCATTGCTGAAGCACAAATATGTGCCGGTAATAAAGGAGGGATGTCGCGGTTCAAGGAACATAAATGGGCTCACTTTCTGTGCGGATGGTCCCTCTCGTTCGTAAGTGCCAATAATAGGATGACGCTTGCTTCGAGAAGTGGCCTGCGCCTTCGATCACCTGGGCAAGTCTTAGCTCCTTGAACGTCCTTCAGCTGGCTGGTCGCAAGTGATGAAACATGTGGTTCGATGGAACATCAAGCACTGGCTCGTGTTCTTCTTCTTCTTCTACAGACAAAGGGCGGAAAAACAGTACCCCTGTCTCGCGGCCACCACCGAACTCTGTTAAACTCTATAAATGTAAAACTCAGTTCGGGAGTTCAATGGAGATGTAGTTGTGGCCATGTCACACGGCAGCTCTTCCAGCTTTGGACAGAAGCCGCGAAGGGTCCATTAAGCGCTGCTGCGATTACATCTGCATGCATTGTTTCGCGTCTAATCACGCTGAAAACATTCTCAATCGCACGTATAATTATAAAAACTATAATTTATTCAAATCGAAATAAAAATTGTCTTGACTTTTGTCACAACCATGTTGGCAGTTATGGTGACAGGCAAGGTCAATTCATATTGGTCGCGAAAGTTGCAACAAAAAGGGGTCGGAAACCTATTGCCACAGACATCAATGCGGGCCTTATACGTTTGAAGCGCGACTAGGTGAGGTGGAAACGAATAAGGAAAACCAACAACTGGATTTTTTTTTTGTATGTTTTTTTATTGCGATAGCAATTATATGGACACTCGCGGCTGGTTTTCGCCGTCGGCGTCGGCGTCATTTGCCGTATATGTATATGTATATATATAACCGGGCCCGCCCGTCGTTCGTGAGCGTGAAAAGACGCGAGGGGGGGGGGGGGGGGGGGGGGGTCCCTCGAGCGACCTTTGATTTTACGAGCGGGGGGCGCGCGCGTTATCTCCCCTTCTCGGCGGCCGACAGCGGGCGGGGGGGGGGGGGGGGGGCGACGTTCGATTTTACGAGCGCGGGCGCGGGCGCGCGCTTTATCTCCCCTTCTCGGCGGCCGGGCCGGCGTACCCTTCTACGTGCTGCGCTCTCAACGCGAAGAGAATTCTCTTAAACAAGCGTTTTCTAGAGTTGCGTGAGATCGGATCCAAAAAGAGTTAGCTGCCAGCCTCACTTCGTATAACATTACAATTTTTTGCTATCGCATTCATTGCTTCACCCTTGCGGTGAAACTGTGACTTTTTTTTTATTTTGAACATTACAAAGAAAAACAAGCAATTTACCTTACGGTTATCTGGCAATGGGCTAAATAGTTTAGTGAGTGAGTGAGTGTGTGAGTGAGTGATTGAGTGAGTGAGTGATTGAGTGTGTGAGTGAGTGGTTGAGTGAGTGAGTGTGTGAGTGAGTGATTGAGTGAGTGTGTGAGTGAGTGAGAGTGAGTGAGTGAGTCAGTGTGTGAGTGAGTGAGTGAGTGAGTGTGTGAGTGGTTGAGTGAGTGAGTGAGTGTGTGAGTGAGTGAGTGTGTGAGTGAGTGAGTGAGTGAGCGAGTGAGTGAGTGAATGAGTGAGTGTGTGAGTGAGTGAGTGAGTGAGTGAGTGAGTGAGTGAGTGAGTGAGTGAGTGAGTGAGTGAGTGAGTGAACAACTTTATTCAAACGAGCGGATTGAGGCCTGGGCTGAGGCCGCGCCAGGGGCTGTGGAGAGACCGTCTCCTAGTCGCCTCCCGCGCTCGCTGGATGGCGCATATTTGTTCTTGCCGATCTCAGCTGATCAGCGCAGCTTTCCAGCGCGCCAAGCTGTTCTGAGGAGACTGCATTTTCATCCTTTTACTGCCTTTCCTTCTTCTCTTTTCTTTCTTTTTCTTTTCTTTCTTTTTGTTAAGGATTACCAGGAAGGGGGGGGGGGGGGGGGTGCGTATCTAGGCAGTTTGCTAGTGTGGGCAGGTGTGGGCTTGTCTTGCTTGTCCGGCGCATTGGAGGCTCAACAAATCTCTCGCATACGGCTACTAGAGAGCTGTAAAAATGCTGAAAAAAAATAAAATCCCGAAGTTATCAAAAGCAAGTGAAAGAGTTCAAATTCAAGTTTATTCGTTGTTATTGCATGTACGAAAACGGGTTAGATAATACATAGAGAATCAGGAGGTCCCAAAGTAAGAAACTGTCAGGGGGACCTCCTATCATTAGTGGCGTACATAAAAGGTAAGTAGCAGCAGCAAAAGATAAAAGTGCGAACAAATAAAAACGCAATCAATACAGAACGATGTATAGAAAAAATAAATATCTCTATATATATATACCATAGCAGCATTATACAAAAGCTTCAAAATACACATAGGTAGGAATACAGGAGAATGAAGTGATGATGAAAATAATTTTATTATAGATGAACAAAAGGCTCGTTTAACAGTATGTTTTTCATGTTATGTTTAAAAGATTGCAATGACCGAGATGACTTAACATGAAGAGATATATGATTCCAAAGATGAACATCATAGAGCTGGTGTTTTAAAAAAATATGACATTTCGCACCACGTACGTCGCTACTGCTTCCGGTGATGAGGCCGGAAGCAGTAGCGTATTTTCTGCGTGCTGCTACAGTTGTTCTCATCATACGTAGATGTCGACGGTGGCAACAAGTCGCCAACTTCTTGACCCATGGGCTTCTATAGAAGTTTCTCTGCAAGTTTACATATCCTTTGGTGGCAGGAGTGCTGGCAACACTGTACGATTGTTTTGGCACGCGTTCTCTCTATGTGCGCTGATGGTCAAACACACTGCAAGTTTTCGCCGATTTCATTGATGTTGCGTTACCACCTAGATCACGTTGTCCTTTCCAGTATCGGGTGAACACAGGTCTCGCATCCACGCAGCCCTTCCTGCAGATGGGTCCCTCAACACTTCGCACGTGCTGCCGGCACGACTGCTGTTGTCGACGAAGACGGAAGAATCGGTGTATCTCACTGCTATGACTTTTGGTAATGTTGAAGAAGAATAAGGAGCACCGCTATGAGAACGGAACGAGATGCACAGACGTAAACACAACGGCGCGCACTGACTCGGTGCCACTTATTCAAAATGGCGGCTCTTCGCGCGGCATGGTGCGGAGAGTATGTGCCCTTGTATACGCGTATTTTTTTTCATTAAACGCACGTTATGAATGTATTATGCAGTGAAAGAGCTCTTAATATTGATAATATTTATTATTGTGTTGACTGCGAGTGTTTTGTATTTGCATTTTTTTCCCGTAACAACAGATTACTGGGGACGAGAGCACTCCATACCGCCGCTAATGGAGGTCGCTGAACTCCCTTAGCGAAACGCTCCTTTTAATACCCCTGACACACGGGCACCCTAAAGTCCTTTAGGCTAGGGGAAAACTTCCGGAAAGGCGTTCGAGCGCAGTGACACACGACAAAGGAGTAACTCTTTTCCGGCAAAGATTCTTTTCGGAAAAGCAGATCCCGCATCTACTTTTCGGGCAGGCAGGGATTACTCTCGCATGCAAGTGCATAATTTATCAATAGAAGAAAACGTATCGCAACACTGCGGTGCCCGGTGAGTATTTTTTTGCGATGTGAAAATGCTTTTCTTTTCAGCAGTAATGCGATTTGTTGAGAAGTGAAGGTTTATACTCGACCTATACAATCAAACGCCCACATCACGTCACTAGCGCCGCTATGTTAGTGTTGGCAGCGGCAGTTGCTGATGTCGGTGACGTAGAAACAGGGCTGGGCAGTATCGAAGATACATGTATCTTAGATACTATCTCAGATACTCGTTGGGTATCTTGTATCTGTATCGCGATACGTCTCGCAAAACGAGTATCTGTATCTGTATTTCCGATACATTCAGTAATGTATCGTGTATCTTAAGATACAAGATACTGCTTTGTGGCTATAGTGTTGTTATCGAAGTTTGTCTTGCGTGGTGCTTCGTTGCAAAATCTCAAGAATGCAAGAATGGGGTTGCTTTGTGTCTCGCTGCTTTCACACAGAGATTTGACAGATCTCGTGGATGTAAGCTTGACTTGCACACTATGAGATTGACTTATATGCAAATTAGATTCTAAATTAGATTCTAACAACCGTCGCACCACCGGGGTCTCGATACTATATACAATAGAATAAACATTAACGTAACAGATGATATTTGGCGTACTGTATCTTTGTTCTTCGTGTTCAATTATGCAAGAAGTTTTTTTTAATGAAAGCTTGATTGTAGCACAAGTGCTCTCTTTGCTGTCTTCCATTTGCATCCCACACATTATCTGTTATATGCATTTGTAACATCCTCCTCTGTTCCTTTTTTTCTAGTCCTTCTCTTATTTATTCTTATTTTTAATTGTCGGCGTCATTGCTACTATTTACATATCTATATTCCATGTGAGTTTACTGTTCAGGCGATGTTGAGGGCAAAGGTAAAATAATCTGAGCGTGCCTAGTGCTTACAGGAACAAAAATTCTGCTTACTATTTAATAAAACAGCGAAATTGAGTTTACGTTATAATAATGGTAATTATAATAGCAAATCTTGAAGACGTTATAAAGGGGATTTTAGAAACATAATACCAAGTACTCCGGTTTTCTCATGAGCGTCCCCAGGAACCCTTTAGTGGTATTTTCCGTAGGCACTGAGTTTTCTGTTGTTTGACATTAACACATAAGTTGACGATACATCATGCTCTATATTCGTAGCTTTTAGGGGTGTCGCCTGTATCGTGTTTATAAAGGGTGTCACGTAACTGGAACCAAATATTTGCAAAGAAGTGCCTAACCTCAACTTAATAAAACCAACGATGGAGTTTACCGCCATGTTGCTCTCATTAGGGTATTTTTATATTGCACTTAATTTCTTAACTAATATGAATGATTTAACAATTCTGCTATTGACTTTAAGATCATGTGCGTTTCCTTACGTTTTAGAGGGCATTTTAGAATGCCCTCTAAAACGTAAGGAAACGAGAGATCTGATTTTTTTGTGTGTGGAAAGTACATCCTACGCAGGGATTTTTCGGACGTTTAAAGAAAGCCGGAAAAACATGACCACATTGCTGCTCTCCTATTCTATTGTGCTGCACCGCTCTCAGACGGGCTTCGAGCGAAACAACCGGCAAGTGGACCACGACGAAATCATTGGCCGCAGCTTAGGCATCGGCTCCAGAGAACTTCAACAATTCTGAGCGCCACACATGGCAAAGAAACACCATCGTCCCTGAGAAGCGACAGGCTCACGGTCCGAGCGCCGATTGTTTCGCTCGAAGCACGTTTAAAAGCGCTACAATGTGATAGAGCGTGAGCGCAGTAACGTGGTTTTATTTGATATTTCACGTACTTGCTTTAAAAGCCAGAAAATATTCACCATGCAGCATGTATGCCGCCAAAAAATAATTGCTTTGGTCGTTTTTAAATGCGTTCTACGATGTGACGAAGTGCACTCTGCTCAAAAGTAAATATTAAAAATGTCGCATAATTGACCATAGTTAATCAACCAACAAAGAGCAATGTAAAAATATCATAACGAGCGCCACATGGCGTTAAACCATATGTCATTGGTTTCATCCAGTCGCGGTTAAACGCTTGCTTTTTTTAAAAATAATTGGTTGTACTTATGCGAAACACCCTGTATACTTATCCACTGTCATTTTTGTATTGCGGAACTGCCTTGCTATTTGACTTAGGTATATTCGCTTTCCTTTTTTAGGCCCCTGTAAAGTCTTTTCTTTTTTGTGTGTGTGTTACAAAAAAGCACGTAAGCAAGCTAGAAGTTGCAATAGTGTGAATAGCAGTGATATCCTGCGACGCTTTTTCCCGCGTACAGTACATCTGGGAAGCTTCTGGGCGGCACAAGTTCTCTCGGAGACGAAATGGTAAAAAACTACACGTTAGTGAATATGTTGCTAACGAACACTTTACCCAAGTTGATAGGTAAGATATGCAAAATCACTGCAGTTTTATGTCCTCAGTGAACTGTGATCGCTCGCTCGGTAGTTATTGTTTTTACATGCTGATTCACAAAAATATCGTTACAAGCGTTAGTGCTGCTCCACGGCTGTCGGGTGATGCAGTACTACGAAAGCGGTAATACGCTTACGGACAAGGTAAGATTCTGCACCGGTATTTGCGCCGTCTTGCGGAGGCTTCTTATTGAAGTTCTTACAATTAGACGGCAACCTGCTGGCTGGTCGCCAAGTAGAGAAGCGACACCCATAAATTACAAGTGTCAAGTAAAAAGAACTGCCACCGCAGCTTATGAAGAGCTGTCAAGCAAACAAATGCCAATCAGAATGAAACTAATATGCATTAAGCAAGAAATACATAGCTTTCGGGATTCAAACAGATATTTCGTTAAAATAAACAAAGTTGGTCGCAGTTAACACATTTTCAAGCAAACACTTCTGTGCATAGGTATTTGCAGCGCCATTATATAGATCTGTAATAGCAAATTTACAAATGTATCGAAGTATCTTAAGATACACTTGGGAAGTATCGTATCGGATACATTCATTCCGGAAGTATCTTGTATCTGTATCTCCAATACTTCTTGCCCTAGTTTC
This sequence comes from Rhipicephalus appendiculatus, assembly GCA_030522465.1. NCBI lineage: Eukaryota > Metazoa > Arthropoda > Arachnida > Ixodida > Ixodidae > Rhipicephalus > Rhipicephalus appendiculatus. Next base: position 670,378 of record JALIZH010009617.1, on the reverse strand, counting down.
TTGTATCGTATCGCGATACAATTTCAAAGTATCTTTGCCCAGCCCTGCGTAGGAACAATGGAGCCGGCTTAATCGTGCCGTTAACCAACTTCCAGAAAAAACCACGCTTCCAGTGTACCGAAAAGGCAACCTGGCCACTTATAAAGCTTTGGGAGGACCACTTGGACACCGTGCGAAGGTATAAGCACAACGGTGGGGTGTAACAAGCGATTGCCGAGAGCCTCACACACGCCTCGCATATCGATGAAAGCGGGACTACTCGGTACCTGCGCGTGCGCGGCAAGAGGCGCTCACCGGCGTCCCTGCCATACGCGGTCCGCGTCACACAAAAACGCTTGGTGAGAAGCGCGTAAGGACAGCAAAACTCTGACTGTTCATATTTGCCAGACGCATTAAGTTGCTGCTAAAAAAGGAAAAAGAGAAAGAAAATTACGAGTATGCGCATCATAAGCCGTCAGACAATAAAAAACGTTTTTATGCTCCGGTATCTCTGAATGTGATGTACTTGCGCATGCTTTTTTTTTCAAATATTTGCAATCTTTCTGCTTCCACGAACAGCGCCATTTTTTTCTGCAGCGTTCTTCTGGGAAACCACCTAAAGCAGTAGTCCGGTGCCGTGTGTCATCGGCGCAACTCCTTTCTACAAATGGTGCCTGTGGGCGACAAATGGGGTTTACTTCAAAGTACTTTACTTTTGCCCGTGTGTCACGGGTATAACTTCCTTGGCATAAGGGAGACCGTGTGACACGGATCGTATCTCCGTTGACGTAAAGACGAGGGAGTTCAACGGAGCTCTCGGGCCCCCTTGTGAGAGCGGTAGCATCTAGTACTAAATGGACTCTGAGTAGGGGTGAGCGAATATTCGAAAATTTCGGATAACCAATCGAATAGCGTTCTATTTGATTCTGTACTCTAATCGGATAGTGCACATTTGAAATCCCCAATATTTTCGAACATTTTTCGAATAATCAGCAACGACGAAAATTGATCAAAGGAACGAAACGTTGGAACAGTGCGGGGTAACTTTCTGTTGTTTTCATCTTCGAATTACCCAGGTGCATGCAGTCCATGTACTGACGGACTATCGACGTCATATTGCCCCGCGTGTTTATTGCTTTATTTTATTCGGGTTCCACACACACACAAAAACTGTAAGCAACGCTCGGCGCAGACTACGCTGTGCGTTGCATTGGAGGCTTCGCGATTGTTTGAGATTATTCGGTTAAGATTACGCAGATGAGGCGAATAGTCAAGTTTATTCGAGGGCTTAGGCGATCACCAGCGATAACGCTGGACAGCTCGATGACTGATGTATAAAGCAGGACACCGCCGATGATCAAATTACTGGACGGCCGACGATTGATCTCGACGCTATCTGTGTACAGCACGAATTCCTTGTACCTTTTCATTTTCTGTGACCCGAAGGTCGCGGGTTCGATCCCGGCCGCGGTGGTCACATTTTGATGGAGGCAAAATAGTAGAGGCCCGTGTACTGTGCGATGTCAGTGCACGTTAAAGAACACCAGATGGTCAAAATTTCCGGAGCCCTCCACTACGGCGTCTCTCATAATCATATCGTGGTTTTGGGACGTAAAACCTCAGATATTATTATTTTCATTTTCTGGGCACAAGTTCGCCCAAAGAAAGAGTTTCGTATTTCCCAGTCTTAACTGCAGCCTTATTCACCGTCACAACCACATGACATCTGGTGGAGGTTCTGTTCGTTCGCGCTCCGGACGCCTTGGTCAAGACGTGAACCCAGCCCAAGTCGCGAAGAAGACATCGACGTCAACCCCTATCAGCCAGCTAGCCGCAGCCAACAAGGCCTACCACCAGAGTACGGATCTCAACCCGATAAAACTTGGAAGACCAAGGCCATGGCCACTCCTGCGGCAACGATGACAGCCACTGCGCCACCGCCCGCGATCATGATGCAGCCGCCGAGGGAGCCGCCGATCTTCCGGGGATCGTTATGTGAGGAGGCAAAAACGTGGCTCGAGTCGTACGAGATGACTGCGACCTTCAACAACTGGGACGTGAACGACAAGTTACGCCTTGTGTACTTTGCATTGGAAGACAGCACCAGGACCTGGTTCTAGAACAGGGAGTCCACCATGACAACGTGGGACAACTTCAGGACCAGCTTCCTCACAGCGTTTACGAGCGTCGTTCGAAAGGAAAGGGCTGCCGCTTTACTGGAAACACGGGTGTAGCTTCCAAAGGAAAGCGTTACCATCTTTGCGGAGGAGATAACGCCGCTTTTCCGGCACGCCGACGTTGGCATGTCCGAGGAAAAAAAAGGTTCGCTTCCTCGTGAAGGGAGTGAAGGAATAAGTTTTCGCCTGACTTGCGCGCAACTCGCCGAAGACGGTCTCGGAAATTGTTCTGGAGGCCACAACAATCCAAAAGGTGCTAGAAATCAGCACCAGGCAATACAAACGCCGCATGATGGACGTTCATCAAAACACGCAGCTGACGCGTCCTTCGTCGAACGTGAAGCCCTGTTGCAATGCGTCGATGCGCGAGCGCAACCGTGTATCAAGCAAAGAACGCTTAGAAGCGCTCCAGCAGCGGCACGCGAGCGGGCTTCTGTTTTTTATTTGGCATGTTTCGCGCGCGTTTGTTTTGACTTGTAAAAAAGAACCAGGCAGATTTCAGCTGAAAATGAATCCTCAATACTGGGGTTATTTGAGGCAGGCGACAACTTAACGTTAATATTTTACCTTTTGAAGCAAGAATAAAAGGTTGGGTAATTATAGTTTATTAATTAATTAGTGCTAGGCAATGAAAAAAAAAACTGGCTGTATGTACACATGGCTATTACTAACATACAGCAGGTAGAACTACAGCGCATGGTTTCTTTTTAATGTTTTTCCAAGTTAGCTGAGAGATTGCATATATGTATGTGTATATATATATATATATATATATCGAAACAACTTCAAATCGAAGCCTATCAAATTGATCATCACCAAGCAAATTGCTAGAGCGCTCCTTCTGTAACCCTCTCAAAAAATGAGAATTTTTGAACGTTGACAAGCCTTAGGCAGTGTGCAAAAAATGATGAGTGTTGTTCTCTAAGTTTATCTTTGTTGGTGCTTGGCCAAAGAGTGCTGTCATTGGCTTGTTAGGTCCATATAACTTTGCTTCATCACAAAATTAAGAATCAGCGCTATGTCTTGTGTGTTCTTGCTACGTCCCCGTCTATATGTGCGCCGTAGCCTTTCATGATGCATTACCAACTAGCCCACCAAGCCATCAGATAAGTGACAAGCAGTTCGATGACTGATTACTCGCTGCGAGAGGGGACCACTGGAATCCTGGGCTGACGAGCTATGCAGTCAATGCAGTTAGTTGTCTTTTTCCCCACTTAAAACAACAGTTTCTCCTTTCAAGCTTTCTCTATGCATTACAAGAAAGCTACGATCTACGGCTCTTTTTTTTTTTCAGAGTCTTCCCGCTTTATACTTTCCCGCATTTCTTTTACACTTTACTACTTTAACTTATGAAGCCCTCAATGCGAATATAATTGTCGCGAGAAACCCCGCGTTTTTTTTTTTTTCAAAAAAAAAAAAAAGACGTTGAACATGCAGAATTCTGCTATATTTCCACATGGCCAAAAGTCGTCCGAAATATAACCAAAACGAATGAACCATCATAGTCATGGAAAACCCGCGCCTTCTGATTACGAAAAAAAAAATATTTTGCAGCAATTGCTCCAACCACTACTTTTGTATCAGTTAGGTTGAGCGACGAAGTTTCATTTCTGCCGAAAGTTCGACGCGACCCCTAGGCTAACAAAATTTTGTGATGACCTGTACGCATGATTTCTATATTACGTCTGTATCTATATATATATATATATATATATATATATATATATATATATATATATATATATATATATATATATATATATATATATATATATATATATATATATATATATATATATATATATATATATATTACGTCTTCACAATTACTCTTTTTGTAGCGGCAGGCATCTTAAGATGGTTGAAGACATGATTTGGGACAGTAGTTAAGAAAGTTAAATTAATTAACTTTTTAATTAGCGGAGTTAGGTGGTTAAGTCTAATGGGAGAATTGAAGTCCTTCATGCGAAGAACCCATTTCAGCTTTGAGATTTCGAAAAAGCGGCCTCTAGGAATAATTGTGAAGTAATAAAATTCACCCAATTTCAGCGGCCAAACCGAAACCGAAACGCAGAAGAGCGCAACTGCCATATTCCTCTGAGACGTCCACAATTAGTGAACGTAGTTTTATCAACCATCAATCGACTTCTTGGTGTGAGAGTGTGGGTTGCGCTTGCAGTAGTAGCACGCATGACGCACATACGTTAACGAACGGGGAAGAAATGCACCTCTGTAACCGTTGTCTTGAGCAGTGACGTCATTCTAGTCGTCTGCTTGTTGCGCTCATGGGTGCTTGGGTTTCGGTTTCGCCATTGAATTTGCCTGAATTTCACTACGCTACAATAATTAATAGAGGCCGCTTTTTCGAAATCTCAAAGCTGAAATGGGTTCTTCGCATGAAGGACTTCGATTCTCCCATTGGACTTAACCACTTAACTCTGCTAATTAAAAAGTTAATTAATTTAACTTTCGTAATTACTGTTCCAAATCATGCCTTCAACCATCTTAAGATGTCTGCCGCAACAGAAAAAGCAATTGTGAAGACAGCGAGCAAATACCGCATTTTGCTGATTTTTTTAAAAATAGTGGACACATTTCTTGAAACACCCTGTATATATAGTCAAGAAATGAAGGAGCACACTTACGAAAATTGAACATTTTTTTACTGGTTAACGTTTCGGCCGTGGCACGGCCTTCGTCAGAATCTTCGTTGATTCTGATTCAACCTTCGTTGATTCTGACGAAGGCCGTGCCACGGCCGAAACGTTAACCAGTAAAAATTATTCAATTTTCGTAAGTGTGCTCCTTCATTTCTTGACTATATGAGCACCGGACCCACAGAACTTTCTTTTGAATCATATATATATATATATATATATATATATATATATATATATATATATATATATATATACCTTATTCTGCAGCAAATATTGTGTGCAAACGCGCCATGAAGTTCAGCTGTTTTCTGCCCACGCCGCTCGGATGCCAGCGATAGTGACAACAACTTCGGCAGATTGGGAGAAACACTGCTCTGCGGACATCGCGATACGCCGGCCACAAACCTGCGGAGCACAACAACATGCTACAACGGAGAGCATGTAATCAGTAGAGACCGGATTATAGGCAAATGCCTATTTTTAGATGCGAAGCATCTTATGCTCGGGGGCTCTCTCCGTCCCTCCCGCGTCCCCCCGTCCCCCCGTCCCGCGTCCGGCCACTTTCATGAAGTAGGGAAGAACCCATTATACGAACCAGAACACTGTAGTAATATGAAGGCCGTCAATCACTATCACAGTCATCAGAGTCATGGCCGAGAGCACAGAGAGGCTGCTTAGCAATGGCTAGGCAGGTGGTGTCTGTCGCCCAGGTTGACACCATTCCTTGAGTCATGACCGAGAGCACAGAGAGGCTGCTTAGCAATGGGTGGGCAGGTGGTGTCCGTCGCCCAGGTTGACCGCATTCCTTAATCTTGCTTGCATGTGTTTGGAGGGGGGCTTAGGCCGTCCCTTCTTCCCGCGTCCCACACCTCCACATCGCATGCGCGTCTCCTCCCCCCTCTCTCTCCTACGCTCACCCCCCTTTCTCTCCTCTAGGAATCCTCTACTCTACGCCGCGGCCCCCCGCGTCCCACACCCCCCCACAGCGCATGCGCGTCCCCTCCCCTATGCTCTCCTACGCTCACCCCCCTTCCTCTACTCTAGGAATCATCTACTCTACGGAGCGGCGCCCACGTCCCACATCCCCACAGCGCATGCGCGTCCTCTCCCCCCTCTCTCCTCTAGGAATCCTCTACTCTACGGAGCGGCTCCCACGTCCCACACCTCCACAGCGCATGCACGTCCCCTCCCCCTCTCTCTCATCTCCTACGGTCCCCCCCCCCCCCGTCCTTTCCTCTAAGAATCCTCTACGGAGCGGCGCGCACGACAGGTGGTGTGACAGCTGCATACTCCGCTGGGGGGCGCCGCGGTATGAAAATGACGGAGCGCGCGCGCCTCATTCTCTCTCCTGTGCAGCGCCGCGATGAGCGCCCGGACCACTGCCGTGAAATGAGAGCGGCAACGTTCCTCCCGCTCAAGCTAATTATCTCCCCGATGCTTCGCATCCACACATGGTTCCCTTTAGCGGGAGATGGGGAATTTTTTTCCTTGCGTTCCTATGGCGCCACTTTGATATATGAGCATGAATTAGGGGTAAAGGAGGGTTTTTATAGTGCCTATAAATGCCTATTTTTGGGGTTTGTGCCTAAATGTCTATAAGTGCCCATAAATGCCTATTTTCAATATTGGTGCCTATATGAACGCTATTTAGCCTCACATTTTGCTTTCGAGTACAGTTTGAGACCGTAATTCATGTTACCGGGCAAAATTGACGTTTCGGAACTTTATGGGGTGCAACAACCTAGTTCCCTAGTTCAACAAACATCCGAGAAGCAACCGGTAGCAGCAGTGAAATGGGACGCGCCGGCCACCTTACCCCACCGCAGTGACATTGCGCGAGCGGTTGGGGCAGAGGAGAGGAAAAGACGCTATTTCTGCAACCTAAATGGGAGCACGTCCCAGCGTGTACAGTGGAATGAGGAGAGGAAAATAAAGGCGGGAAGAGGAGAGGGGAAGAAGAGAGTGGCGTCTATGGCCGAGGACGTGGCGGGGGGCTTTTACCACCGGTTTTCCAGTCCAGTGTTCCCATGGAACTGAAGCACCTCCTTGAAGACTTGGGCGTGGTGGGGGGGGCAGAAAACAGGAGGTGCCTGCGCGCAGCAGCAGGAATATGGAGAGCGAATGCGAAACCATGGAGTGCCGTCAGGGGAAAGTAGAAAGTAGTTAAAAGAAAAATCAGATGTGCACATGGCTTTTGTTTCGTTTGTAATTTACTCTTAAAAGGCGCTTCACCAGGTCACATGAGAAATTTTACTCAGATACTGGAAGTGTTCGCGTGCCCAATGAAGAGCTTTGTACCACAAGAACTTTTTAATTGGTTCATTACGAGCCGCGAAAGCATGATGCCGGTAGGTGAACTTGAAACCTTTGCCACTCGCAAGCCAAATTCCTTCCCTGCCCTCTTCGGTATCAGAGAAACTCGGAGCCGGAAGATCATACGGCGTTGACGCATCAACACGCCATGCGCACGCAAGATTACACTATGTGCACATGACATGCCCAAGCCAGGTCGTTCGCACAAGCGGTGTTGTATTGTTTCGGCGTTCGCTCTATAGTGTACTGCCTGTTCCTGTGGGATGGATCCCTCTATGCGTTTGGAGAGGCTGGCATGGATCCTGTATCCTTACCACGACACAGAGCGTCGCACAGCTGGAATTGCTGTAAGGAACGATGCACCAAAAACATGCTAAGCGTTGTCAGGGCTGGCACCGCCACGACGCGGGAACGGCGAGAAGACGAACACAAAAGAACTATAGGCAGCTAAGTCTCGCAACGCTCTCGATTCGAAGAAAAAACTAAAGAAAAACGCGTACACATTCAGTTTGTATGTTTTAATATATCTATTAACTTTCAGTTTAATATTTCTATTAACTTTCATTCTTCTATTTAAGCAACAGATTGCACAAATTACACATGTAGCCTCGAATAATTCTCGCAGTTTCATGTACTACTGTGACATACACAGGACCATTCCTTGTTTCACTTCACCTCCCCCACATTGGTGCGCGCGCCCGTGAGATAAAGGGCACGAGGCATTAAGTCTGACATTTCACCTCCTTCCGGGGAGCGTAGCGTTGCAAATCTTGGCAGACGTGATCTTAGCGCAGTGCATGCATTACACTTCTAGCTCGAAACGCTTAAACCTGGTAAGGGGCCCTTTATGGTGTTCACACAAAGAGGTGATATTGACCCTGCGCTATTAGACCTGGCCAATACTAGGCTAACAGACCCTTCTGGCCTTTTAGCGGTCTGGCTATTAAATCCTGTGATGCCCTTCCCAGCCATGGCAAACAGAAGCAGACACAGGAGCGTGTTTATTCGATGGTGGACACTTAACTTACCATTCTGGGCAATAAAAGGAGAGATCGTGTTCTGGAAACCATGCCCGAAAAGGGACCATTGCATGGGTATGTTAAATCATTAACGCCTTTGTACAATCATAAAATATAACATTTGTTTGCTTTCCTGTCGTAGACCAGGTCGCGCACGTCCTTATTCGAAAATTTGAGTTTTTGTAAAAATTTATTATGCCTATATTGCCACGCGCTATTCTTATTTTCACTTTTGTTGTATTCGGTTTTCGCCCGCAAAGACCGTCAGCAAAGCTCAGCTCAAACCGCGCCTTATTGTTCTAGAACCTTCACAATTATTGTAGATCGTTTTGTTAAGATTGCGCGCAAGACGCGACCACTCGAGATTATTCCTGAGCTTGCGCGATGACCAGTGATAAGGCTAGAATGTTCGACGCGTGATGCATAAAAGCCGGCGCGCTCCAACGATGTTCAGTTTGATCGCCGGCCGACGCCCTGTTCGCCGCTATCAGTGCCAGCGTGTATTGCTGTAATTCTACTTTCTGTTTACCGGCCACAAGTTCGGCCTAATAAACAGTTTCATTTTGGACACGTCGCCTGCTGCCTTCGTCGACGTCACGACCACGTGACATCTGGTGGAGGTGCTGCTTCGTTCATGTACCGGACGCCCCCGTCAAGTCGTGAACCCAGCCCCAGTCGTGAAGGAGACGTCGACGCCAGCCTTGACCAGCGAGCTAGCCGCAGGCAACGAGGGCTACATCCAGAGTTCGGGCCCCTACCGGATAAGACTCGAAACACCAAGGCCACGACTACTACTGCGGCAACTATGACAGCCACGGTACCAACACCCACCACGGTCGTTATGCAGCAGCCAAGGGAGCCACCGACATTCCATGGAGCATCGTTTGAAGACCCGGAGACCTGGCTGGAGACGTACGAACGAGTTGCCACCTTCAACCACTGGGATTCGGAAGAGAAGCTGCGTCGCGTCTACTTCTACCTGGAAGACGCGGCAAGGACCTGGTTCGAGAACCGGGAGTCTGGACTTCAAACCTGGGATCTCTTCCGTGGCGCATTCCTTGAAACATTCATGAGCGTGGCCCGCAAAGAAAGGGCCGCTTCTTTGCTGGAGACACGGGTACAGCTACCCAACGAAAACGTCACCATCTTCACGGAAGAGATGACCCGACTGTTTCGCCAGGCCGACGCTGCCATGACCGAAGACAAGAAAGTTCGCTTTCTTATGCGAGGTGTCAAGCAGGAGCTCTTCGCCGGGCTGATGCGGGATCCACCTAAGACCGTCCAGGAATTCCTGTCGGAGGCGACGACGATCGAGAAGACACTGGAAATGCGCACCGGACAGTACAATCGCCGTTGTATTCAAGACAGCGCGGCTGTTCATGCCCTCGACTCCAACGAGTTGCGTGAAGTGATTCGTGCCATTGTGCGAGAAGAGCTGCGAAAGCTCGAACCTTCTCCGCAACCTGTAGTGGCGTCGATTGCAGACGTTGTACGAGAAGAAATTCAGCATTCACTGAATGTTCCTCAGCCAGCCCCACCGCAGCCACAAGCCATGACCTACGCTGCTGCTGCCCGCCGTCACGTCCCCCCCTCCGCGCCCACACCAAGATGCCGCCCCGCAGCACTTCCGTCGCCAGACGCCGCCGCCACCGCCACCGACGCCCTACCGTCCTCCCGGCGGCCAGCGCTACACACCTAGGAAAACCGACGTTTGGCGCGCCCCAGACCACCGCCCGCTATGCTACCACTGCGGTGAAGCCGGGCACACGTACCGCCGCTGCCAGTACCGACAGATGGGCCTACGCGGTTTCGCCGTTAACGCGCCTCGTCCTCAGCGGGGTGAACGACCGCAAGACATCGCCGACTACCTCGCAGGAGCTCAGTGGACGCCCCGACGACCTTCCCGCTCACCGTCGCCCGGCCGCTACATGTCACCGCACCGCCGGCAGTACACTGGCCCAAACCGGGGCCGGTCACCTAGCCCGTACCCGGGAAACTAAGGGCAGCAACCGATGGAGGTGCGGTTGCTGTTCGACGAAATGCCGAAGATCCTCCGCGGCCGCCGACGACGACAACGCGACGAGACCTGTGCAACACGACGCCAAGCAGACGAAGCCCTACCGACGAAACCTCGCGGACCGAAGAAAACCTGACGACGCAGCATGGAAGCACCACAACATTTCGACGCAGCCGTGATCCGACGCCGCGACCCAACCGCAACGCACGACGACGAACCAGCGACCTCGACGTAATATTCGACGGCCACAACGTCACCGCTCTCGTCGACACTGGAGCCGACTATTCCGTCGTCAGTGGGTCTTTCGCGACGAAGTTGAAGAAAGTAAAGACTGCTTGGCAAGGCCCTGAAATCAGGACCGCTGGGGGTCATCTGATAACACCGGCCGGTGTCTGCACCGCAAGAGTCACCATCAATAACCGGACTTATCCCGCCAGCTTTCTAATTCTGCAGCACTGCTCCAGGGATGTGATACTGGGGATGGACTTCCTAAGTCAACACGGCGCCATCATCGACCTGAGGTCTGAGTTGATAACACTGACTTCAGAAAAAGCGTTGCCACCCCACACGTCGCCGGAGAATCATGCCTTGAATGTAATAGAAGAGCAGGTCACCGTTCCGCCTCTCTCCAGCGTCGTCATTTCCGTCGGCACCGAAATACCCGCTAACCTTGAAGGCGTCGTCGAGGGCGATCAGCACCTGCTTGTGAACCGTCAGATTTGCGTCGCAAGAGGCATCGCCGAGTTGCGCGACGGCAAAGCAAAGGTACTACTGACAAACTTCAGCCACGAATATAGGCATCTCAACATTGGTACGACGGTCGCCTACATCGAGAAATTCGTGGACACCAGCAATGCTTTCGCCCTCTCCGATACTGCCGAACATTCTTCCACGAATCGAGGTCCCGAAACAGATTTCGACGTCAACCCCAGCCTCCCAAAGCAGAAGCAAGACAAGCTAAAAAATCTGCTCCTGCAATTCAAGGACTGCTTCTCATCGTCGTCAAGGATTCGCCAGACCCCAGTCGCCAAACATCGTATCATAACTGAAGAAAGTGCCCGACCAGTCCGTCAGAGCCCGTATCGAATTTCGACGCGAGAACGCGAAGCCGTAAAGAAGCAAGTCGACGAAATGCTACGCGACGACATAATCCAGCCGTCCAAGAGTCCCTGGGCGTCTCCCGTGGTGTTGGTGAAGAAGAAGGACGGGACGCTACGTTTCTGCGTCGACTATCGTCGCCTGAACAAGATCACGAAGAAGGACGTGTACCCCCTCCCACGGATAGACGACGCCCTGGATCGACTCCACAACGCGAAGTACTTTTCGTCGATGGACCTGAAGACGGGCTACTGGCAAATCGAAGTCGACGAGAGAGACCGAGAAAAGACTGCCTTTATAACACCAGACGGCCTGTTCGAGTTTAAGGTCATGCCTTTTGGTCTTTGCTCGGCCCCCGCGACCTTCCAACGCGTTATGGATACTGTACTGGCTGGCTTGAAGTGGCAGACTTGCCTTGTGTACTTGGCGACGTCGTTGTGTTTTCTTCGAACTTCGATGAACACCTGCGGCGCCTTGAAGCTGTACTTCAGGCAATCAAGACGTCCGGACTCACTCTCAAGCCAGAGAAGTGCCGCTTCGCGTACGAAGAACTTTTGTTCTTGGGCCACGTGATAAGCAAATCCGGAGTACGCCCCGACCAGCAAAAGACAACCGCCATCGCTGCTTTCCCGCCACCCACCGACAAGAAGGCCGTGCGTCGATTCCTCGGCTTGTGTGCCTATTACAGGCGGTTCGTTAAAAACTTCGCCCGCATCGCCGAACCTCTCACTAACCTCACCAGGACCGACGTTGAGTTCAAGTGGGAAACGCCGCAGGAGGAAGCATTTCAAGAACTAAAACGACGCCTGCAAACGCCTCCATTGCTTGCGCATTTCGACGAACACGCCGAAACAGAAGTGCACACCGACGCGAGCAGCGTAGGACTCGGCGCCGTCCTTGTGCAGAGGACGGACGGACTGGAAAGGGTCATCAGTTATGCTAGCCGGTCGCTATCCAAGGCAGAGGCCAACTATTCCACAACAGAAAAGGAGTGCCTCGCCATCATCTGGGCTACATCAAAGTTTCGCCCCTACCTTTACGGCAGGCCCTTCAAAGTTGTGAGCGACCACCACGCCTTGTGTTGGCTAGCTAGCTTGAAGGACCCTTCTGGTCGCCTCGCACGGTGGAGCCTGAGACTTCAAGAATTCGACATTACCGTCGTTTACAAGTCCGGAAGAAAACACTCTGACGCCGACTGCCTGTCTCGTGCCCCCGTCGACCCACCGCCGCTGGACGACCAGAATGATGACGGCTTCCTGGGAACCATAAGTGCCGACGACTTCGCCGAGCGACAGCGCGCCGATACGGAACTCAAGGGCCTTATGGAATACCTCGAGGGCAAAGCCACCGTGGCTCCAAAGGTATTCAGACGAGGACTGGAGTCGTTTTTCATGCGCAACGGCGTTCTCCTAAAGAAAAACTTCTCGCCACTTCGGGCCGACTCCCTCCTCGTAGTACCTTCGGCATTACGACCAGAAATTCTGCATGCTTTGCATGACGACCCGACGGCTGGACACCTTGGATTTTCCCGTACGCTGGCAAGGATACAAGAAAAGTACTACTGGCCTCGCCTCACTGCCGACGTCACCCACTACGTGAGGACTTGCCGAGATTGTCAGCGACGGAAGACACCACCGACTAGGCCGGCCGGACTTCTGCAACCCATTGAGCCACCTCGCCGGCCGTTCCAGCAAATCGGCATGGACTTACTGGGGCCGTTCCCGACGTCGAATTCCGGAAACAAGTGGATCGTCGTAGCTACTGACTACCTCACCCGCTACGCCGAGACAAGGGCCCTGCCCAAGGGCAGTGCAGCCGAGGTAGCAAAGTTCTTCGTCGAGAACATCGTACTGCGTCACGGCGCCCCAGAGGTCCTCATTACCGACAGAGGTACGGCTTTTACCGCGGACCTAACTCAGGCGATCCTAAGGTACAGCCAAACAAGTCACCGCCGGACCACCGCCTACCACCCACAGACCAACGGCCTGACCGAGCGTCTAAATAAGACCATCGCCGACATGCTGGCCATGTACGTCGACGTCGAACACAAGACGTGGGACGCCATCCTTCCGTACGTGACTTTCGCATACAACACGGCCGTGCAGGAAACGACGCAGATAACGCCATACAAGTTGGTCTACGGACGGAGCCCGGCAACGACGCTCGACGCCATGTTACCGAACGTCACCGACGAGGAAAACATCGACGTGACCGCCTACCTACAGCGCGCCGAAGAAGCACGACAGCTCGCCCGCCTGCGGATCAAGAATCAGCAGACGACCGACAGCCGCCGTTACAATCTTCGACGACGCTTCGTGGAATACCAGCCCGGCGACCGCGTTTGGGTGTGGACACCGATACGCCGACGTGGACTTAGTGAAAAACTCCTTCGGCGATACTTCGGGCCGTACAAGGTGCTTCGACGTCTCGGTGCTCTGGACTACGAGGTCGTCCCGGACGGCATAACGAACTCTCAACGGCGCCGTGCGCGACCTGAAGTCGTCCACGTCGTGCGCCTCAAGCCGTATTACGCGCGTTAGCAAACCAGAGGACTGCACTTATTGCTTAATTATTGTACTTTCTTTATTGTTGTGATTTATTGTTGCATGCATTTTCCCCCGTGTTCTGTTTTAAGCATCGGGACGATGCCTTTTCAGAGGGGGGCATTGCCACGCGCTATTCTTATTTTCACTTTTGTTGTATTCGGTTTTCGCCCGCAAAGACCGTCAGCAAAGCTCAGCTCAAACCGCGCCTTATTGTTCTAGAACCTTCACAATTATTGTAGATCGTTTTGTTAAGATTGCGCGCAAGACGCGACCACTCGAGATTATTCCTGAGCTTGCGCGATGACCAGTGATAAGGCTAGAATGTTCGACGCGTGATGCATAAAAGCCGGCGCGCTCCAACGATGTTCAGTTTGATCGCCGGCCGACGCCCTGTTCGCCGCTATCAGTGCCAGCGTGTATTGCTGTAATTCTACTTTCTGTTTACCGGCCACAAGTTCGGCCTAATAAACAGTTTCATTTTGGACACGTCGCCTGCTGCCTTCGTCGACGTCACGACCACGTGACAATATTTACGATTTTGGGGGCCTAAAACTGTGTTTTTCCTGCCTATTTTTGGCGCCTAAAACACGATTTTTAGTGCCTAAAAATCCGGCCTCTAGTAATCAGGCAGCCGCTTCAAGATCATTCTACGCCCACGCTGTTTATTCCATTGGGCTCAAGATTGCTCCGGGTTGCAAAATTGATGGGTTGTATATCTTGCTCTAGTATCAGAATCATCCGACACACAGTCAACCATCTCTCATTACGTGATAGCTCCACCATGAGTCCAGTTGGCTTGCAGAATAAAAATCGAGATGACTTGTTTTTGACCCATTTGCAGGAGCGTGGCCAGACATTTTTCTTTTTGGGCGTTGGAGAGGGGAGGGGTATGTTCACCTATATTTAATGTATGTTAATGCGTGCGCTTGTATGTGTGCATATTTATATTCACATGCAACGTTAAAAAATTTCGGGGCGGGCGGGTTTCAACACCCCCCAACCACCTATCCTCCCTTTTAGTACGCCCATGCCCATTCGGTACCTGTTATAACACAGAGTCCTCACAAATAATATACACACCCGTTAGGCGTGATGGCTGCATTTATGTGCGTACGTTATGTGTCTATTTATTGTCAGACTTGTGCCTGAAGTCACAGCTGATGGTCGATTTAAGAAAGTGATGACCAGGCTTGAATTATTTGTTAAATCGGGTAGTTCGTAAAGCGAGAGAGAGAAATAAACTTTATTATGCGACCAGGCGCGCATTCTCTTCGCCCATAGGTGGGTGACTTCCTCATTCCAGGTAGCCATGGCTAGCCGCCGACGCCCGAGCCCTTTCCACCAGCCGCAGCTGGTCCTCAGGGTTTACAGACGTCAACAACGCCTCCCACTGGTCTTCTGGATTTTCTTGTCCGCTCTGTTCTTCCGTGGGTGGGATACTCTGGCTGTTTCGACATCCCCATACCATGTGGTACTGGGTGTTTGCAGAGTCCGTGCAGTATTGACAATTCCTACTGTAGTTGCCGGGGTACATTCTGTGTAGTAGTGTACCGTGCGGATAGGTGCCCGCCTGTAGTCTTCTCCAGGTCACCGCTTGTTCTCTACTCAGCCTTTTGTGAGCAGGTGGATAGTAGCGTCGTTGCTTCCGGTAGTGCGCGAGTATGTCGGAGTATTTTCTCGGTATTGGCTCCTCTACGTCTCCGGAGTCCGAGTATCTCTGCGGAATAGCCCGGTGGTATGCTCTCGGGCTGCAGCATGCGCCGCTCGGTTCCCCGCTAGGGATTCGTGCCCCGGTGTCCAGAGGATACTTGCGTCTTCGAAGTCGCACTTTAGGAGGATTTCAAGGGCTGATTTGCCAATTGATCCCTTTTGAAATCTTCGACACGCTTCCTGTGAGTTCGTCACGATCGTAATTGACGAAGAACTCGTACTGATTGCTAACGCAATGCCCAGTTCCTCTGCGGTGGTTTCATCATTGGCATATGTCGAAGCGGCAGTGAGCTCTCTACCCTCTTCATCAACCACGCAGGCTACATATTTGTTTCCGCCTGGGTATTTAGCGGCATCTGTGTAACGTATGCTCTCAGTGTTGCTATAGCTCGCGAGCCTCTGCTGTAACAATTGTACTCGTGCATTGTATTTGCCGCCAACCCACGCCAGCGCGTGTGAGATGCCCATGAATGTGGCCTGGATATATGTATATCCTCCCATGCCCGCGGGCTCTGCAGGCCAGGTGGGCTGTCACATAAAGTTATGACAGTCTGCTGATATGCATAGACGGGGAGAACTAATGCAGTTATTGTGCGAGTAGCCGAGGAAGAAAGGTGCGAGAAGAATATGGATGACATTGTTCGTGAAAACCATAAAATAACGAAAGTAACCACCGTAACGTTCCTGTCGGAGCCTTTATAGAAACCATAAACCACTGCCGCCGCTAGCACCATCCGGTTCGTTAGAGAGCTACCAACTGTAGAGTGTGTGTGTGTTGTTCCGTAAATGGGCGCGACGTGCAGCCTCTTCAAAGTAAAAGTACGGTTGCCACTAGGGCTGGTAGATATTTTAACGCGACAGCTTTAGAGCGCACGCTCGATGAAGAACCCGTCTGTGTCAAAGTGCTTTCTTTTATCAACTGATTCAGGAAAAACGTCATTGAATCGTGTTTGATGTCACGTTATATTCGCGCATTTGGAATGGTGACAACTTCGAACCATATATGTGTACCTGCTGGGGAATGGAAATTTTCTTCGTTAGATCGGGAACTTCGTATAATCAGATTCCGTTATATCAGGTTTTCCTATGTAATTGTTTGGAAGTGCTTCCCGTGTCGTCATTGCTTACTCCCTGCGTTGCGTTTGTGTCTAATCAGCGGCATGTATATATCCTATTACCTGTAAAAACACGGGCGCCGGAACCGGGAGTACTTGCTTTCTTCTGGGTTACCTTCAAGACGACAACCTATGTCATTACCTTCTACGTCGCGAATGTTCATCGCCTGTTTGCATCCCCATAATGCAGGGTCACCGTTGGGTGGACTTCAAAAGGAGGCACAACTCAAGCCGAAAGTAGCCAAAGTAGCCATGCCGTTTAATCGTATCGCCAAATTTGTAGCCAAATAGGAAATGTGTGGTATGAGAATCTTGAGCATTGATAAAAAAATAATACCATTTTCGAAAAAGCAAGGCTATAGAAAAAGAAGCACAATTTTTTTCTTATTTCTTGGTCTTCAAGCCACAGATAAGCTGCAAATGAATGAATAACTTATAATTAATTCATTCCGCGTGCATATTGTTTATGCAGAAACGATAGAGTCCTGAAAGGTACAGAGTAATATTAGAACGTTCCAGCCAGAAATACAGTAGGAACATTAGATGTTGAAAGTGCTTTTTTTTTCCTTGAAGCCGCAGGCCGAACTTCATTGGTAGAGTTTACATAACACAAGTCCAGCTTCAGATACAAAATCTGGCTAAAGGGGAACACACGAGCTTCATTTTGTTACTGATCTCTGTTTTAACGCGATAGCGCTAAAGAGCTCTTTTCGCAGAAATTCCGGCGTTGGTGTCGGCGTCGGGGTCGTTAGTTGTGAGCGAAAAATCATCATCTTGTTCGTGACCGAAAAATCGAGAAAGATGCAAATAAAATAAATAATAAAAATCACCGGGTCCGAGTGAGGATCGAACCCAGGCCGTCTGCGTGGCAAGCAGGTGTTCTACCACACAGCCACGCGTATGCTTGGAAATACAGCAAAAATAACTTCCTCTGCTTGGTAATGCAGTGGAAATAACTGTCATGCTTTACAAACCCACGCTTCCTCTATACAGGCGTCACAATACAACATGTAATATCGCAGTAATATTGCGTGATACAAGCGTACATTGCCATCGGGCGTCAGAACATGTGAATATCACGACGTCATCGTTGTTTAGAGCCAGCCACCCATTACAAAAGGCACACACGTTACTGCGCGTATTCCCTTAAGACCCCGTAGTGGGCACATACCAAGTTCGAAAACATTTCACGCGCATAATTGCTCGTGGTTCAAAGCATGCTGCCAATTACATAGTATGCACTAAGTGATTGAAGTACGCACTAGGGGCAGGATATACCTATCGCGTTCAACTCTTAAAGGCGAAGCTTAAGGGTCCCCCCAATTTTTTTGTAAAACTTGCACGAGAACACGCGCTGCGCATGAGAATTACTCGTAGAAACTTGCGCATCATCAGCATAGATGGCGGGCCGCATGAACAGCGTGCTGGCCACACGTCTGTCTGCATGCACAGAACATCGCCACTCCGTATTTGCAGGTGCGGCAAGCGTTGGGTAAGGGCACTGTCGTAATTTTTATTCATTACGACATGTCGACGGAAACACGTCAGAAAGTCATGCGAGAAAGCTTTCGTAACAAGGAAACAACTCACTATATTCAAAGAATCAATACAAAACGTCCTCATTGCTCAGTCTTGTGGTCGCATCTGCCCCCGTTTCGAGCCGCCGGCCCTCCAGCCCAGTTGGGGAGAGGGTTTCCTCCTTGCTTGCGGGGTTTTGTCTTTCAGACCCCACTTCCCTCCAGGGCTTCTTCACGTGTTTCTGATGCGGCCGGTCCTGCTCCTTTTCTTTACTCTAGTATTTTCTACAGGTGTCTCGATGCGAACCAGACTGCTGGTGGGTGGAGGACGCGCGCGCGCGTCGGCTAAATCAACAGAAAGCTTAAAACGAGGTATTTTACCTGCAACTAACGAAAAAAAGTGGCTACTTAATGCACCAAATCAGTAGTTTAGTGGTAGCCAGGAAGTTGCCATACAGCCAACTTTAATTTTTTGTCGCCATACGGCGTCGTAATTTAGCCAATTTGGCGCAAAGTAGCCACCAACGGCAACCCTGCCAAATTGTAGCAGTTACAGTTACAGTAGTTTCTAACCATTGTACAACTTCCTCTAAAACGCTTGTCGCAAACTGAAACGTAACTGCATATTTCATCACGTTACGTTGTGTCGATACCAGTGAACAACGAAGGAAGCGCGGAGAAAAAGCATGGTGTTACTGGCGATTGCCACCCTCTTTGAGACTCGGCAGTTGGTTGACCATTAAATAAAACCTTAAAACTCTCCGCAACACGTGGCGATGCCATTCCAGGAGTCAACGTATACATGCCGTCTCTGTTGTTTCCTAATGATAAGCTAGAATGAGCTGCCGCGCAAACGCGTACCACCAACGTCCCTCCCGCGCTAATTGAGCGCGGCCACAATTGTGCGCATACGCCCCGTTTTTATGGGAGCGTAAATTTGTTGAATGACTCAGTTAATGAGGCGCGCGGATCTGATAAACGAGACCCCCGGCTCTTTCGCCGTAAAAATATGCGTCT
Source organism: Rhipicephalus appendiculatus (assembly GCA_030522465.1). NCBI lineage: Eukaryota > Metazoa > Arthropoda > Arachnida > Ixodida > Ixodidae > Rhipicephalus > Rhipicephalus appendiculatus. Next base: position 651,210 of record JALIZH010009617.1, on the reverse strand, counting down.
CCAGGCTATACGCGTGGGTAGGTCACACCCACTAATGAGCCTTCCTCGTGCTATGGCCTTAACGAGCAACGCAGGCAGCTGATGCAGCGAATATAACAAGAAAATATTATGCGGCAGTTCCAACCGATATCGCTATTGGCTCTTCATGTATAAGTGAATTGCGGGGAGACTCTTTTCATTAGCGAGATAAATGGCATGAACTTGAAAAATGCATACAAATTTAACGTCGACAATTCTTGTCTTAATGAAACAAATGTAATTCTTTGTGGTTGGGTGGGCATTCGTGATAGACAACCGGACCCTTGAAACAGTAGAATAGTATGTATCTAGGTCAAATATTAACAGGGAAGCCTACTCATCTAAAGAAAACTCATTGACGAATAAGGATAGGTTGATGCGCATACCGTCGACAATTTCAACTCACTACTGGCAACTTAGCACTGCCATTAAAGCCGAAATTATGCAACCACTGTATACTACCAGTTCTAAGCTATCGGGCAGAAACCTGTAGAACAACACCGAAACTCGAGTGGACGTCAAGGACCACTCAGCGTGTGGGATGGAAGGAAAAATTATAGGCGTAACTCTAAGAGATGGGAAGACAGTAGAGGGGATAAGAGAAAATGCAGGGGCAGCCGATATCTTAGTAGATGTTAAGATAAAGAAGTGTACTTGGGCAGGTCACGTCATGGGAAGGACAGATAACGTATGGTCAACTAGAGCATGAGAAGTGTGGCTCAGGACGGCAGAGGGTTAGCGAATAAAGTCTTTCTCTCTCTCTCTCTAGCGACAAAATTACGAAATTCGGTTGGCATAAAATCGAATCAGCTAGCTCAGGACAAGGTGAGTTGGAGGACAATGGGATCCGGTGGCATCGTCTCATCAAATTTGCTAGCCACGAAACTTTCTGACACGCCCATCAGTTGAAGGTTGCCACGGCCCACACTTCACGTATTTGTTGTCCTTCAGCTGTATGTCTTAATTTGGTGCCATAAGGCCACGTTTAACACTGTTAGAACGCTCGCTTGCTACCAGAACAGCTATCAGGCGTTGCCTAAACTATAGTTATCCTTTCAGGAAGACTAGGCGTAGCACTCTGCTAGGGAATCACAGGGGAACCAAGCGACTCGTCATCCTCATGTTGAAGACAGAGCCTATTCCTAATTCACTAGGAAGGCAGGACTACAATTCGCTCTGCATTTATACGGTTTACAATGCAACTATATTGCAGTATAACTAAATTATCCGCTTTTGCAAGCGGTGATCTCAGTTGTCTGAACCAGGGGTCTCAAACATGCGGCCTGGGGACCTTTCGCTAGCGGCCAGGCCTGCACATGACTTTCTTCGTCCCGTTTTTTTTTACTTTATTTTAATTCTCATCTTCAGCGAGTTCTCGCACCATCCGACGCAGTTCGTCTAGAGGACCACGCCGACACCAAGTTTGTGCCATAGGGTGGTATTTTCTCCATTTTTCGGGACTTCACTCCGGCCCTGAGGCACGGTTGTTAGGCGCGTCGAGGCCTAGCTCTCGGACGCCGCCGTGCGCTCGTTACTCCCAAGAATGTCCATGCATGTGACGGTCGAGGGGGGAGGACATCAACCCCACGGAGTGCCTGGGATCCGGATGGACCACGGCCATTTTCAAGCGCAAGTCGCAAAGCCAGCCCGGCGTCAGCGACCGGGCAAGTTCGGCGCAACGCGGCAGCGGACGCGGCGGGTCCCGCACCCCCGCCACCGGCGTCGTCAAGAAACGCCTCGCCGCGGCCTCCAGGCTCCCCCCACCTACCGAGGGAGCACTTTAGGATCATCGTCCGCCCCAGGGGTGGGATGGACGTCAGGAGGATAAGTCAGATCAAGGTAACACAGGCCCTTGCAATGGCGGCTCAACTCGCTCCTGCCGAGACGGGAGAGGACATCGTCTGCGCCAACGTGGTTCAAAACATCTTTGTCGTTAGTACGCCGACAGAGAAGAACGCCCGCGCGTACGCGAGAGTGGAAGCTTTACTCGTGGGGACCACCCGATACGAAGTCAACTCGTACCTCGCGGCACCGGATAATTAACACATGCAAAGGGATAGTGCGGGGCGTCGACCTCGACTTTGACCACAATCAGCTGCGCGACATGATTGTCCAGCCGAGGAACCCGAAAGCCCTCGAAGTGAAACGCATCAAGGACACTACTACGATTATCGTTCTTTTCGACGGACTCAAAGTGCCGAATTATGTCATGTGCGGCGCCAGTATACTTCGCTGTACGCTGTACAGACGCCAGACGGACGTTTGCTACGCCTGCGGAAGGCTGGGTCACCGTGCCGACGTGTGCCCGGCCCCGTGCAAGCAACGCTTCCAAGTGCCCTACGTCGTCCGCCGCAGGGGGAGGCAGCGGAAACGCGCCACAGAAACACCTGCAACGGCGGTGGCGTCCAGCCTACGGTCCACCTGCCAATGTCCATGATCCGAGCTTCTCGAGGGCGCCCTCAAGGGGGCGCTCCGTCACGCCGGCCGGCCGCCGGAGCCGGTCCCGTGGACGCTCCCGCTCCAGTGGGCGCTCTTGCTCTAGCAGGCGCTCTCACTCGGGAATCCGGCCCAAGGAGACCACCTGGGCTGATCGAGTCAAGCAGAAGCCTCCTAAGGTAACGAAGGGTTCGCCGCCAGAGCAGAGCAATCCTAGAATCGAGCAGTTAGAGCAGGAGAACGCGCAGCTCAGAGCCGCGTTGGAGCAGCTAAGGGCTCAGTTCGAGTCTTTTCGCAAATCGCATTCGTCCACGCCGGCCCCAAGCGCCCCGCAGAGGCGTCGGCGCCGATACGGTCCGCCAAGAAGCGGGCCCTTGTCGGCCCCGTTGAAGGAGAACGGGATCTTGAGGAAATCAAGAGCGAGATTACGAACTCCATGAAGGATGTTAGGGAATCGGTAAATAGCCTCCAAGGCGCAGTCAGGACCTTAGTACAAACGGTGCCTGCTCTCACGAACAGGGTCGACACCCTCGAAACTAGGGTTGGTCTCGGAGACTCCAACTCCGGGTTCTCGGGCGCGGTCAGAAGTGGTCTACCCTCAGAAGCGGGGGGTTTTAGACGCGGTTCACCATATGAAAGGCCAAGGAAAAGCTCCAAACATGGCGGGTCAGGATAACAGATTCTTAATCTGGCAATGGAACTGCGCCGGGTTCCTGCCGAAAAAGGCGGTCCTGCAGCAGTTTGTTCGTTCCTGCGAGCGTAAGCCGCATGTCATTTTACTACAGGAAACTCTCAGGGAGACAGTTTCGCTGCAGGGTTGCAGGTCTCACTCGGTATTTGGCGAAGGCAGGAGGGGCATTTCCTTGCTCGTGTCCAAGCGATGTTCTTTTGTAGTACATCCCATGCGCATGGACCACAGCAACGTCGAGCATTCGTTAATTGAGATCATTCCCAACACCTGGCTCAAATCCAGCGTCTTTATTCTTAACATATACAGTTCCCCCCAGGGGCCACAGACACCGCTTCGCATCCCTCGTGGCGAAGGCCGCGGGGCTGGCGGCGGGCGCCCCGCTCGTGGTCGCGGGCGACTTCAACGCCCCTCATTGCGAGTGGGGCTATCCGTCCTCGACCGCGAAGGGGAGCGACCTCTGGCAAACGGCGGCCGATCACGCGCTCGTACTCTTGACGGATCCGTCCTTCCCCACCAGAACGGGCACTTCGATCACTAGGGACTCCACGCTGGACCTTACCTTCGTCACGAGGGGTAGGGCCAACCTCGTGGCATAACCTGCACGAGAATTTGGGTAGTGATCATTTCGTCCTGGCCATCTCCTTCGAGGTGTCGAGCAGGCCCCCCTGGTGAATTTAGGGTTACGGATTGGGACCTCTTTCGCAAAATCAGGGACGGAAAGACAGCGGATCCCACAGACTTTAAAGACTGGTTGTCGCAATTGAAAAGGGACGTCGAGTCCGCCACCAAGACAGTCCGCACGGACCTCAAGGTGGACAGAATGGATAGCCGTCTCGCGCACCTCCTTGAGGCCAAGGCTGCACTCCTGGCCAGGTGGAAGGGGCAACGGCTCAATCGTAGACTCCGAAAAAAGATAGCCGAACTCAATCGCACCATTGAGGAACACTGTCACTCGCTTGCTAAGCAGCAGTGGGACGAGCTTTGCAATTCGGTCGACTGGCAAATGCGCACGGGAGGCAAGTGGAATCTCCTGAAGCAGTTACTAGGGGAGTCGGCCTCCAGGTCCAACCAGAGACGAGCTATGGATAGGGTTTTGCACGAAGCCAAGCGGGAGGGCTCTACGGCAGCCGACATTCTCCGGTCGTTGGCCGACAGGTACCTACCCATGGGCCCTTCAAGTGACGCGGACTACCCGCGATACAGGGGCTTCCAGAGGGAGGACCTCGACGCTCCTTTCTCGAAAAACGAGGTCTGGGAAGCACTTCTCCGCTTAAACGGCCGATCGGCCCCGGGGCCGGATGGGATTTCGAACAGGCTGCTTCGCAATCTGGACGACAAGGCCGTCGCCACTTTAACAGAAGAGATCAATCACGTGTGGGACGCGGGTGACGTCCCGGCCGATTGGAAGATAGCGTCAGTAGTTCTCATACCGAAGCCAGGTCGAACCCCCGGTCTAAACAACCTGCGACCAATCTCGCTCACTTCGTGCGTGGGAAAAGTCGCGGAACACGTCATCCACAACCGGATATCTAGGTATATCGAGGAACGCGAACTCTTTCCCCTACAACATGATGGGCTTTCGGCCGTCCTTGTCTACTCAGGACGTCATGAAGCTCATTAAGCACCACATCATTGATAGCAACACCAGAGACGTCAGGGGTATCCTGGCGCTGGATCTCGAAAAGGCCTTCGATAAGATTTTGCATAGGCACGTCCTCGATTCCATTTCGGACATGGGCCTTGGGTGCAAGTTTCACGGGTTCGTCACTTCGTTCCTTCGGGGCAGGCGCGCCACCCTCAAGGTTGGCGATGTTACGTCTGATCCATTTGAACTGGGGGGCGAGGGGCACTCCTCAGGGGTCGGTAATCTCACCGCTTCTCTTCAACGTCGCCATGCGCGGCCTCTCCTCCTGTCTCTCTAAAGTCGACGGCGTTAATCACGCTATCTACGCCGATGACATCACGGTGTGGTGCGACGGCGTTAGTGAAGGTAGAGTCGAGGAATCCCTGCAGGCGGCATTGAGCTGCACGGAGGAATTCTTGGAGGGCACGGGGCTCCGGCTCTCCCCGTCCAAGTCTGAACTCCTTTTGTATCGCCCTACCAGAAGGGGGCGCATCCCCAAAAGACATGTCCCTCTCGAAAAGGTCGACATCTCCATTCACACGGCCGTCGGGCAGGTCATTCCAAGAGTTGAGGTCATCCGCGTACTCGGTATGCTGATCGAGGCAAACGGTTGTAACGGACAAACGATTGCTCTTATCGCCACCAAAACGGACAACATGCTCAGGCTCATCACTAGGGTCTCCAACAGCCGCGGAGGGCTGGGGGAGGAAAACCTTCTCAGGTTGTACCACGCCTTCCTAATGAGCCATATCGCGTACGTGGCCGCCGCGCATCGCTGGCACGGATACGAGAGGGCAAAGCTCGAAGCGCTGATGCGTAAGAGCATCAAAAAGGTGCTCGGCATCCCCATGGGCGCCAGCACGGAGAAGCTTATGCAGCTGGGAGTTCACAACACCCTCGACGAGGTTGTCGAGGCACAGCAGACGGCCCAGGTCACCAGGCTCTCTTCCTCGCCTGCGGGGAGGCGGGTCCTGGAGGCCCTCGGCTGCAATCCCACTGCCATCAGGGAGAGGCTTTGCGCACTCGATGCGCAGACGCGGGAGGCGATCCTGGTCTCGCCAATCCCGCACAACGTGCATCCACAACACAATGTTGGCAGACGAAGAGCCAGGGCTGCCGCGCTTCTCAAATCCGTCGCCGGTGATCCGGAATCGGTCACGTTCGTCGACGCCGTCCAATATGGTTCGTCCGACCGGTTCGTGGCGGCCGTGGTAGATTACAGGGGCAACCTCGCCCTCCAGGACGGGAGCAGACCACAAATCTTTACGGATTCCCGGGCGGCGGTCAGGGCCCTCGCCTCCAGTTCGGTCTCAGCCGAGGCGGCCTCTCTGCTTTGCGGCAGGAGCATCGGCCCCCCACGTCATCACTTGGTTCCCCGCCCACATGGGGCCTAGGGTCTCCCCCGTCGTTCCCAACGCCAACGAGCTGGCCCACGCCCGTGCGCGCGAACTTACCCACAGCGCCGGGGATACGGTGCTCGCGGGTGCGGAAGCGGGGCTCCACAAGGACTCCCTCCACACATATAACGAGATCACGAAGCACTATAAGCTCAGCAGGAGGGTCTATCCCCCGCCTCACCCCAAGCTCTCCAAGCCTCAGTCTTCCACCCGTTCGCATGTTACAAACTGGGTCCTATCCCAGCCTAGCCAAGGTCAGCAGGTACGCGGACTCCTACGAGCCCGATTGTCCGGATTGCGGAGACCCCTTCTGCACTTTAGAGCACATGCTCTGGCGGTGTCCCTAGTTACGGGACAACGATCGTCTCACCACGGAAGCAGAGTGGGAGGAGGCGGTCAAGAGCTCCGACCATCGCCGCTCAGCTACGGGCCGCCCAGAGGGCCCGCGACGCGGCGGTCAGGCGCGGCCTGCCCGTCCCGACGTGGGAGCGGCCCGCGGCGGCTCCTGCCCCTTAAGGGGGAGCTTCAGAGTCGCCCCTCAGGACCGCAATAAAGTTCATTGTCTGTCTGTGTGTCTGTCTGTCTGTCTGTCTGTCTGTCTGTCTGTCTGTCTCTCTGTCTCTTAAGAAGCATGTTCATCAGCTACAAAGGACGTGACAGGAATCAAGCATTTTCTTCGTGAGCCACCCCATGCGGTCACCTTGTGTGAAAACATGACCATGGAACAACGGCTGTACATTTGAGAATGGCCATCCTGATTTCAGTCATTCTAGAGACCGATATCGATACGTTTCGAAACGTGACGTCAAATCCCATTCAGATATGACCCATAAATACGAGTTATGGGAAAAGCCTTCTTTCAAAGGGCAAACCAGCAGGTGGAGCGGAAGTCCGCCGGTCTTCCAGTTTCCTCCTCGCACTCTTCATTGTCTTCCTTGCGTGTGCGAGCACGCGAGAAAATAACATTGCGCGTCGTGGCACATCGGGCGATAAATTTAGTGACTGCGGCCCGCTAGCTGAGGTGATCGAGTTTGAGACTCCTGTTCTACACATTCAGTGTTGTTCTTTCGACATATAGCGTGTCATTTTTCTATTACGAAAACAGACAATGGAAGGTGCAGGGCGTGCTTTGCGGCTCAAAAATAATTTCTTGCATAATTGGAAAATCCCGTGTTCTTGACGCAAACGATCGGCTCGAAGCTAGTTAAGAACATTAGTGGTGGTGAATGGCTTCTCTCGCTCACTCTCGCCTGCCCTGCGTGAGTAACCTGGACACGCCTTAGGGCTCGCTGGTAAGGGATTATCAAAGGAGCCAATACACAATGACGAATTCGCCTGCGCCAGAAAGTTCCGGCGAAAAGTGAGTATTTGCGGCGCAGTCTGAAAGTATATTGCTCCATCCTTCTTTGCAGGCGTAGGTGTAGTACTTGTACGTTCTTGGGACGATGAACCTGTCGCCCAGTATATCGCACAATTGGGAAAGCGCGATCATAGTGACAGCCGAACTCCGCACTACGCCTCCTACTTTATGCTGGGCGCAGCGCTCGTTAAGACGCACACTAAGTGCCCTTGGCCAGGTGAGCAAGTAGCAGAGGAAGTTGTTGCTACGCAACTCTGAATAGATCAACGGCTGTACAAGTTGTTGTTTGGGAGATGGCCATTCGTCGGCAGTAGTGTTCCACAGAGCAAATAAATCGAAATACAGGAGCAGACTGTGTGGAGCGATCAGAGCGCTTTTGAGTTCGCTTACCACGCTGAGTTCCCCGGACGACCTCATACGGCAAAAAGAAGCCAAATGTATACCTCCTTCTACGCAGATGTGGAACCACGTCTGCTGCTACGCCTAGGACAAAGTCGCAGAGTGAGCCTATCGGTCGGTCATGCCACGGCAGCCAGAGACGAATGCCGTCGAACTCGCCGATTTTCATCGCGTCAAGAGCGCGGCGAGCAAACCGGACACGGCCTTCGTGTCTTGCGAGGTGCCTCTATGCAGCATCACCCGCTCGCACTCCTAAAAGCACCCTCGCTGGCACACTCTTGGCGGTCCAGTTAGTTATCAAATGTTCCTCCCGGATGTCCTGGTCGCAGGGTGAGGTCACCTAGGAGTGAACAGCAGCAGCGCACCAACACATCACACGGTTGGGAGAGGGGTGGCTCGTTTAAACCACCACCGGTGGTGCAGCCGAGACGCAGGCGCGACGGCATTAGGCGTGACACAATGCAAATGTTTCTTACTATATATAGTTGAGCGTCTGCAGACGGTCCACTTTTGCTGAAGAACGCGTCCACGTGATCGACTTGTGACATGACGATGGAGGCGTTAGAACTTTTTTCGAGGATGCGGCCTTCGATCCCCTCTCCGTCACTTGAGACGCCGTGTACGGAGGCGGCCGAAGGAACTCGAGGGCGCTCGAACGGTCTCACAACGATTCCGACTTCAGTGGTGAGCCCGGGCGTCGTCGCAGTGCTGGCGAAATTGCGTCGCCAATTTTCTGGACAAAGACCAGGACGTAAAATATCATCGAGAGCACTAGCCCCAGGATTAGGGCGCGCAGCGTATTAAGCTGTAGGCCCTGATGATGGCCGATGGATCGTCTTTAGAAACGGCTCCGGCTTCGTTTTGGCGAGTACGGTGGGTACGGCGGGTATGGTGGTTACGGTGGCGACGACAACGGGGCGCGGCAGTTCTAAAGATACCCACGAGATCCGACGTTGAGCGCGAGGACGTTTACGGTGGCCCTGCGTGAATGTTTCCGGGTAATACAGATCAGAACAGAGTAGGCGGATTAACGAGGTGAGCGGTAAGAAGTCTTCAATAAAACAATACGACTGTTAGGAAGGATACGTATTACTATGCCACCAAGTATTTTAATTTGTTTTACTGCAGGTTCCGTTAAGAACGCGGGCATGCTTATGCCACTTCTACTCATTCTTCTTCGCTTAGTTTCTGTGCCTGTTACACTAGAATTAAACCTGCACTTATTAGCCCAGCACTTGTGTAAAAGGACATAGTGAGTACTTTTGTGAAGGACGGTGAAAGACGATGAAACAGTGTTATTGTCGCGGTATCGAATCCTGGCCGCGGCAGCCCCACTTTGATGGAGGCGCAATGCTAGAGGCTCGTGTGCTTAGCTATAGGTTCACGTTAAAGAACCACAGGTGGTCGAAATTTCCGGAGGCCTACACTATACGGCTTCCTTGCATGATCATATCTTGGTTTTGGGACGTAAAACCCCGAACATCTAGGTTATTACAGCGAAAGCTGTTATGAGATCACAACAAGGGTCGTTTCTGCGCCGTAGTTGTCCGCCGCCGCCGCCGCCGGTGTCCGTAACCAATATCGCACGAAATAAGAAAAAAAACTAAATAAATAAAAAAACACCTGTGGCAGAATGGGAATCGAACCCGGGTCCTCTGCGTGGCAGCCCAGCACTCTACCACTGAGCTACGCCACTACTTGAAACTGCGGTGCAAACTGACCCTACGCAGGCTTCATATCGGGTAAGGAATCGCGTTAACGTGTGTTGTAAAGCGTTTTAGAGCAGTAAAGTAAGAACCAGGCGTCACACAATGCGAATTGCGTAACGAGTGGGTCGTTCATTGCTCCAACCCATTACAAAAGCCTGAGGCATAATTCTTCATCGTCGTCAGCCACAGCATCAACAAAGTGCACATATTTCGTTACAAGAGTGTAGCGGGCACCACGCTTTTGTGAAGAATGACGAAGAATGGCATAGTAGACGCTTTCCCACTACACAAAAATTATGATGATTTATTGCGTAGCGGGTACCATGCAAGTGGGCTTGTAGTAGTTGCCCCAAGAGTGTTTAAAAAAGGCTAAAGGCCGCTCTCCCAGCTTTCGCTGTGGCTGTGCTGCGCGTTCTGCGCAGGCCTGGCGGTTTTTTATTGATAAATCTTATTAGGAAATAGCTAATTGAAAGATGCTGTAAACGTTCTTGCAAAAAACTTCATTCGTTTATTGCGGTAGACGCAAGACGGACTTTCCCTCCGTTTCACTACTGACCTTCACAATAGTGTCTTAATAAAACAGTAGACGTAATTACCTTTCTTCATTACGCAATGAACGAAATAAGGAGAATTTTAAGGGCTCGTTTTCCTTTACTAGACACAACATTATTAAGACCAGACAAGAAAGCCAAGGGAAGTATAGGGGGTGTTATTTGTAGTAATTATAATTACTACAAAGTAAAGATCATGTGCTTCGTCAGGCAGAAAAGGAATGTTCCACACTCGCCGTCATGGCTACTAGTGGCGCTGACTGACACTCCCAGGTTTAAATGCACATATATACACCATAAAGTGAACGGGGGGGATGACCGCCGCTGTAGCTCCTTTGGTAGAGCATATGACGCGTTATTCGAAGGTCGCAGGTTCGGTCCCTGCCAGCGTATCGTTTCGTCCACACTTCTTCCTTCACATTTGCATCATAATTACTACAAATAACATCCCCTATACTTTCCTTGGCTTTGTTGTCGGTTAGTTCTAAGTAATGTTTCATCAGGTAATGTATTTCCTGATCAAGTGAAGGAATGTAACAAAGTTAGGGCATATGAGCATGCTTCTGATATTTTATGCGTTTTTGTTTTACAGTGCGCAGCCGACCCAGAGCAGAAGGTTTAAAGCAGACGATGCGAAACGGTGACCAAACGAAGAGTTGCGAAGACATTTATGTACCAATGACAGCACCAAGTGAATATGAGATACGCGGCGGGCATTGTATAGCGGCAACCCTTTGTAAAACACTCTCGGCGAATTTTCTAAGTCGTCATTATGCTGCTCCAATTTAAATGCTGCATTAAAAAGTACACTATACTATGCCTGAAAGCACGCATGTTGATTACTCTCAAAAAATATCTCTCACTCTTTTTCGTGAGTTCTGACTTGCCATCTAATAACTCTTTTTGAAGATACACGTTAACTCTCTTCTGGAGATCATTACACTGTCTTTGGAGAGTCTTTGGAGGTGCGACTCACCAAAAGAGAGTTAACTTGTATGTTTAAGGAGAGTTATTATGTGGCAAGTCAGGACATACCAAAGAGAGTATGCGGTAATCTTTTTCTTTTTTCACATCTAGTAACAACACGTGCTCAATTGGCACCTGATACACCGGCATTTTGGTGTGAGAGGAATCCATAACCAGACGCGTGTATCGCCTTTTCTTAGTATGGTAAGGAATTATGTAAAAGTCAATTGGGAACAACCCACTGCGGCGTTTTTTTTTCGTTTTCTTTTTATTTCATTTGCAAGGCTAAATTGCAAACTTGTCATTGCCACGACAATACGTCGCAGTATTTTTCGACCATTTTGAAACCTTGAAACCTTGAAACCTGAAGAAATCTGAAAGAAGCTGAAGTACACATAAGTAATTTATGTTCAGTGGAAAGGCTCCCGTATAAAGCCTCATGAATTGCATAAAAAAGCTAATTTCCTAATTGGGCACCGCTTTTTTTTCTCTCCAATTGTTTTCAAACAACTCATAAGCCACCTTGTAATTATATGGACACTCTCGGCTGATTTTTGCCGTCGCCGTCATGTCCCGGATATGTATATGTATTTATATATATAAAAAGTCACAAAGAAAAATAAATTAGTAGAAGGAAATTCCAAAGCACCTGACCGGAGATTCGAAGCAGCGACCCCTCGCTCAGCAGCCCGTTGCATTAGCCAACACAGCCACGCGCCGTGCTTGGGCCGCCGATATAGCGGCAAGCTATTCGCATGCACCATTTACCGATCGCGGTACGCAGATCTCGGAGCAGCTTGAGCGTGTTTTCTATCACGCAACCCTCCTTCATTTTCTTTCGAATTGAAAACTGCCCTTGAGACGCGCACGAAAATGTGGCCCCCCTTCAGTACCCACTCATGATGTTGAAGGAAGAAAAAAAGAAAAGAATACCGGGCACACTTGGCGTCAGAAGCCACCACGTGGCAGGAGGCACAGAGGGGTCATTCCACGTGCCGCAGTTTAAAAGAAAAAGGAATATGAAAAGCATCGGCTTCTGCATTGTGGACACTTGCAGCGCGTTGCTCAAATACCAAGACGTAACAACTCTGACAGTTGTTAGTTCACGCTTGTCATGTGTATACCTATGCGTTTTTTTTCAAGCGTCAGTTTTTGTGCTGCCGCGGCGCGCTGCAAGCATCAAGCTGCTTGTCGTTCTTTCAGTGGCATTCTAATTTCTTGCTATCGCATTCATTGCTTCGCCCTAGTGGCGAAACTTACTTTTTTTTAATGCGAAGCATTCCTTTGCGTACTTCAGGTGTTTTGAGCATTTCTATCTATCTATCTATCTATCTATCTATCTATCTATCTATCTATCTATCTATCTATCTATCTATCTATCTATCTATCTATCTATCTATCTATCTATCTAATCTATCTAGCCGCCTACGTCTGGGGGCTCTCGAGATCACCCCCCTTAACTTGGGGTGGACCAAAATTAGTATAGCAGGGTAAGATGGTTTGATGATTATGACTCGCTGGTCATGACATGAATTATGTGACAATCCCGTCACGTACGTCATCAAACGCTTTCCACCAGACATGTGTGGCACATACCCGCATACCATGGGCCATAGTATGCGGGTATGCGCCACAGGTGATTGACAGTTTATATCTACCCAGGAACGGGGAGAAACATTGGTAATTTTAACGCGAAAACGTTAAGAGAAAGCTGACATCGGCAGCGTTGACCCGACGAATGCAAAGAATGAATGTCTGGGTCCCACAAGGAATCGAAACCAAGCATTCTGCGTGGCGATCAAGTATTCTAGCACAGAGCCATGCCAGGTCTCGGAGCTGCTTTTCAAAAATACCCTAATGTTCCTGAAACGTCAATTGTGGTTGCAGCGCTGGCTATCCAATTTTATAAGCATTACATATGTACTGCTATGATACAGCCGTCATGTCGGGTTAACGTCAATTGTAGTTAAGCGCCATCCACTGAAGTTGATTCATGTAGCACTGTCCAGGGCTACCATCCTCGTGAGCACAAGCGCTGCATATCAGCTTACCGCTTCTGGTGTTACTAATACCTCTGTTGCTGTTGGCATCGTTACGCAACTGTAAACAACTGGTTATATAAAACATATGCGACTGTTCAACATATCGTTTGTACTGTAAACAACTGGTTATATAAATCTTATGCGACTGTTAAACATATTGCCACGCGCGTTTTGTATTATACTTGTGCTGTATTCGGTTTACGCCCGCAAAGACTGTAAGCAATGCTCAGCGGAAACCGCACCTCATTTTTCTAGAAGCTTCGCGATTATTGTAGATCGTTGTGTTAAGATTGCGCGCAAGCCGCGAACACGTGAGCTTATTCCAGAGCTTTCGCGACAACCAGTGATAAGACTGGAATATTCGATGACACGCGTATAAATGCCGACGCGCTTCACCGTTTGCCAGTTGATCGACGGTCGACGCTCCGTTCGCCGCTATCAGTGTCAGTGCTTATTGCTGTAATCTGACTTTCCGTTTACCGGCCACAAGTTCGGCCTAATAAACAGTTTCATCTTGAACATACCGACTGCTGCTTGGGTCAACGTCACGACCACGTGACATCTGGTGGAGGTGCTTCACGGCCCATGTACCGAACGCCCCCCCTCAAGCCGTGAACCCAGCCCACGTCGCGAAGAAGACACCGACGCCATCAGTGACAGTCGGGCCAGCCGCAGGCTGAAAGGACTCCCCCCGCAGCACGGACTGCTACCGGACAAGCCAAAGGCCACGGTGACGAAGACGACAGGGACAATGACAGCCGCCGTGTCCCCAGCAACGATCGTTATCCAGCCACCGAGAGAGCCACCGACTTTCCATGGATCGCCAAGTGAGGACCCCGAGACCTGGCTGGAGACGTACGAACGCGTCGCGACTATGAACAACTGGGACTCCGACGAAAAACTCCGACGCGCCTACTTCTACCTCGAAGACGCCGCGAGGACGTGGTTCGAGAACCGGGAGTCCATGCTTCGAACGTGGGACCTCTTTCGTGGCGCTTTCTTGGAGACGTTCGCGAGCGTCGTCCGAAGGGAAAGGGCCGCCGCCTTACTGGACACACGAGTGCAGCTCCCGAATGAGAGCGTCACGATCTTTACGGAGGAGATGACGCGGCTTTTCCGGCACGCCGACGCTGACATGCCCGAGGAAAAAAAGGTTCGGTTCCTCATGAGGGGAGTAAAGGAAGAACTTTTCGCCGGACTTGTGCGCAACCCCCCGAAGACGGTCTCGGAATTCGTCTCGGAGGCCACTACCATCGAGAAAACGCTGGAACTCCGCAACAGGCAATATAACCGCCGCCTGCCTACGACGAGCTACGCGGATGTTCAAGCGCTGAAAGCCGACGACTTACGCGAAACGATCCGAGCGATCGTTCGAGAGGAACTGCGCAAGCTCTTACCCTCGACCCAGCCTCAAGTGGACTCGATCGCCGACATTATTCGTGACGAAGTCCAGCAAGCGTTGGGAATTCCCGAACAAACGCAGCCCCAGCCGCAGGCCTTGAGTTACGCTGCTGCAGCCCGACGCTACGCACCCTCTCAACGCCCCCCGTCAGGACGCCGCACAGCAGCACTACCGTCGCCAGACGCCGCCACCACCACCACCATCGCCATCTCGCCCGCCTGCAGGCCAGCGGTACACGCCGAGGAAGACCGACATCTGGCGAGCCCCCCGACCACCGTCCACTCTGCTACCATTGCGGAGAAGCCGGCCACACGTACCGCCGATGCCAGTACCGACAGATGGGGCTACGCGGATTCGCCGTCAACGCGCCGCGTCCGCAGCCAGGCGAACGGCCTCGCGACATCGACGACTACCTCTCCGAAACACAGTGGCAAGAACGACGACCTTCCCGCTCGCCGTCGCCCGGCCGCTACATGTCACCGCACCGCCGGCAGTACACTGGCCCAAACCGGGGCCGGTCGCCTAGCCCGTATCCGGGAAACTAAGGGCAGCAACCGATGGAGGTGCGGTTGCTGTACGACGAAATGCCGAAGATCCTCCGCGGCCGCCGACGACGACAACGCGAGGAAACCAGAACACGACGCCAAGCAGACGAAGCCCTGCCGACGAAACGTCGCGGACCGACGAAGACGTGACGAAGCAACAACGAAGCAGCGCAACAAATCGACGTAGCCGTGATCCGACGCCGCGACCCAACCGCAACGGACGACGACGAACCAGCGACCTCGACGTAATATTCGACGGTCACAACGTCACCGCTCTCGTCGACACTGGAGCCGACTATTCCGTCGTCAGTGGGCTTTTCGCGACGAAGCTGAAGAAAGTGAAGACTGCTTGGCAAGGCCCTGAAATCCGTACCGCTGGGGGTCATCTAATAACGCCAGTCGGTGTTTGCACAGCAAGAGTCACCATCAATAACCGGACCTATCCAGCCAGCTTTCTAATCCTACATCACTGCTCCAGGGAAGTAATACTTGGGATGGACTTCCTAAGTAAACACGGCGCCGTCATCGACCTAAGGTCTCAGTCGATAACACTAACCTCAGAAAAGGCGCTGCCTACCCAGACGACGCCATGGAGCCATGCATTGAACGTGATAGAAGAGCACGTCACCGTTCCGCCTCTCTCCAGCGTCATCATTTCCGTCGGCACCGAAAAACCGGCAGACTTCGAAGGCGTCATCGAGGGTGATCAACACCTGCTTGTAAACCGTCAGATTTGCGTCGCACGAAGCATCGCCGAGTTGCGTGAAGGGAAAGCAACAGTGATGCTTACGAACTTCAGCAACGAATACAAGCACGTGAGCAAAGGCACGACGGTCGCCTACATCGAAGACATCGTGGAAACCAGTGACGCCTTCGCCCTCGCCGAGTTTACCGAACACGCTACGACGAACCAAGCTCGTCAACTAACTTTCGACATCAATCCGAGCCTTCCGACGCATAAACAAGAACAGCTGAATACCCTGCTCCTGCAATACAAGGATTGCTTTTCGTCGTCGTCCAGAGTTCGACAGACCCCAGTCGCACAACACCGCATCATAACAGAGGAAAGTTCCAGGCCACTACGTCAGAGCCCGTACAGAGTTTCAACGCGGGAACGCGAGGCAATAAAGAAACAAGTCGACGAAATGCTACGCGACGACATCATCCAGCCTTCAAAGAGTCCGTGGGCGTCACCCGTGGTGTTAGTGAAGAAAAAGGACGGAACCCTACGCTTCTGCGTCGATTATCGCCGCCTGAACAAAATAACGAAGAAGGACGTGTACCCTCTCCCACGGATAGACGACACCCTCGATCGACTGCACAATGCGAGGTACTTTTCGTCGATGGACCTCAAGACCGGCTATTGGCAAATCGAAGTCGACGAGAGAGACCGAGAAAAGACCGCGTTTATAACACCAGACGGCCTCTTCGAGTTCAAGGTCATGCCCTTTGGTCTCTGCTCGGCGCCTGCGACTTTCCAACGGGTTATGGACACAGTACTGGCAGGACTGAAGTGGCAGACTTGCCTCGTGTACCTGGACGACGTCATTGTGTTTGCTTCAAACTTCGACGAACACCTCCGGCGACTTGACGCAGTACTTCAAGCAATCAAGACGTCCGGCCTCACTTTGAAGCCTGAAAAGTGCCGCTTCGCATACGAGGAGCTCTTGTTCTTGGGTCACGTGATCAGCAAGTCCGGAGTACGCCCGGATCCTCAAAAGACAGCCGCCATCGCTACATTCCCGCCACCCGCCGACAAGAAGGCCGTCCGTCGATTTCTCGGCCTGTGCGCCTATTACAGGCGGTTCGTCAAAAATTTTGCCCGCATCGCCGAACCACTCACTAACCTTACCAGAACCGACGTCGAGTTCAAGTGGGAAACACCGCAAGAGGAAGCATTTCAAGAACTAAAACGACGCCTGCAAATGCCTCCGTTACTTGCGCATTTCGACGAACACGGCGAAACAGAAGTGCACACCGACGCAAGCAGCGTGGGACTCGGCGCCGTCCTTGTGCAGAAGACGGACGGACTGGAAAGGGTTATCAGTTATGCTAGCCGGTCGCTATCCAAGGCAGAGGCCAACTATTCAACAACAGAAAAAGAGTGCCTCGCCATCATCTGGGCTACGTCGAAGTTTCGCCCCTACCTCTACGGTAGGCCCTTCAAAGTTGTGAGCGACCACCACGCCTTGTGTTGGCTAGCTAACCTGAAGGACCCTTCAGGTCGTCTCGCAAGATGGAGTCTCAGACTTCAAGAATTCGACGTTACCGTCGTTTACAAGTCCGGACGAAAGCATTCTGACGCCGACTGCTTGCCTCGCGCCCCCCGTCGACCCGCCGCCACAGGACGACCTTAATGATGACTGCTTCTTGGGAACCATAAGCGCCGATGACTTCGCCGAACGACAGCGAGCCGATCCGGAACTCAAGGGCCTTGTAGAATACCTCGAGGGCAAGGCCACCATGGCTCCAAAGGTATTCAGACGAGGACTGGAGTCGTTTTTCTTGCGGAACGGCATTCTCCTAAAGAAAAACTTCTCCCCACTTCGGGCCGACTCCCTCCTCGTAGTACCTTCAGCGTTACGTCCCGAAGTTCTGGACGCTCTGCATGACGACCCGACGGCTGGACACCTTGGATTTTCCCGTACGCTCGCGAGGATACAACAAAAATACTACTGACCTCGCCTCGCTGCCGACGTCACCCACTACGTGAAGACCTGTCGAGATTGTCAACGACGGAAGACACCACCCACTAGGCCAGCCGGACTTCTGCAACCCATCGAGCCACCTCGCCGACCGTTCCAGCAAATCGGCATGGACTTACTGGGGCCGTTCCCGACGTCGAATTCCGGAAACAAATGGATCGTCGTAGCAACGGACTACCTCACCCGCTACGCCGAGACAAGGGCGCTGCCCAAGGGCAGTGCAGCCGAGGTAGCAAAGTTCTTCGTCGAGAACATCGTACTGCGTCATGGCGCCCCAGAGGTCCTCATTACCGACAGAGGTACGGCCTTTACAGCGGACCTAACGCAGGCGATCCTGAGGTACAGCCAAACAAGTCACCGCCGGACCACCGCCTACCACCCGCAGACCAATGGCCTCACCGAGCGTCTAAATAAGACCATCGCCGATATGCTGGCCATGTACGTCGACGTCGAGCACAAGACGTGGGATGCCATCCTTCCGTATGTAACCTTTGCATACAACACGGCGGTACAGGAAACGACGCAGATGACGCCGTATGGATTGGTCTACGGAAGGACCCCGGCAACGACGCTCGACGCCATGTTGCCCAATGTCTCCGACGAGGAAAACGTCGACGTCACCGTGTACCTTCAGCGCGCCGAAGAAGCCAGACAACTCGCCCGTCTGCGCATCCAGAGCCAGCAAAAGACCGACAGCCGTCGCTACAACCTTCGAAGACGCCACATGGAATACCAACCCGGTGACCGTGTATGGGTCTGGACGCCAGTTCGCCGACGGGGACTTAGCGAGAAGCTTCTTCGACGATACTTCGGACCCTACAGGGTACTTCGACGTCTCGGCGCACTCGACTATGAGGTTGTCCCTGACGGCATTACGAACTCTCAGCGGCGCCGTGCGCGACCTGAAGTCGTCCACGTCGTGCGCCTCAAGCCCTATTACGCGCGTTAGTGAACCTGAAGACTGCAATTTTTGCTTTATTATTGTACTTTCGTGCTTGTGCTTATTGTTTATTGTACTTTCTTGCTTTATTATTGTTATTTATTGTTGCATGAACCCCCCCCCCCCCCCTCCCCGTGTTCTGTTTTAAGCATCGGGACGATGCTTTTTCAGAGGGGGGGCATTGCCACGCGCGTTTTGTATTATACTTGTGCTGTATTCGGTTTACGCCCACAAAGACTGTAAGCAATGCTCAGCGGAAACCGCGCCTCATTTTTCTAGAAGCTTCGCGATTATTGTAGATCGTTGTGTTAAGATTGCGCGCAAGCCGCGAACACGTGAGCTTATTCCAGAGCTTTCGCGACAACCAGTGATAAGACTGGAATATTCGATGACACGCGTATAAATGCCGACGCGCTTCACCGTTTGCCAGTTGATCGACGGTCGACGCTCCGTTCGCCGCTATCAGTGTCAGTGCTTATTGCTGTAATCTGACTTTCCGTTTACCGGCCACAAGTTCGGCCTAATAAACAGTTTCATCTTGAACATACCGACTGCTGCTTGGGTCAACGTCACGACCACGTGACAATATCATTTGTACATATCGTTAGCGTCATTTCGTAACGTCTCGCTCAATAAAAAAAGTCACAGTTTCGCCACCTGGGCGAAGCAATGAACGCGATAGCAAGAAATTAGTTTGTCACACGAAGAACGACAAGCAGCTCGATACTTGCAACGCGCCGCCGCAGCAGAAAGAAGGATGCTCGAAAAGGACGCATAGGTATACACAGGAAAGGTGTGAACTAACAACTGTCGCAGTTGTTACGTGTTTGTATTTGAGCAATGCACTGCGAGTGTCCACAATGCAGAAGCCGACGCTGTTGTTGTTGTTGCCTCTGACCCACTCAGGGGGGATTGACCAAGGATTGATTATATGATTATATGACTTTTCGACGCTGTTTGATACTTCTTTTTCTTTTAAACTGCGGCACGTGGAATGACCCCTCTGCGTCTCCTGCCGCGCGGTGGCGTCTGACGCCAAGTGTGCCCGGTGTTCTTTTTTTTTTTCCATGTACATCATGAGTGGTACAGAAGGGAGCCTTTTTCGTGCGCGTCTCAAGGGCAGCTTTGAATTTGAAAGAAACTGTAAAAGCGTTGCGTGATAGAAAACATGCTCAAGTTGTTCCGAGATCTGCGTTCCGCGAGTGGCAGATGGGGCATATGAATAGCTCGCCGTTACATCGCTGGCACGAGCATGGCGTGTGGCTGTGTTGGCTAGCGCAGCAGGCTGCGGAGCGAGGGGTCACTGGTTCGAATCCCCGGTCAAGTGGTTTGGAATTTTTTTCTGCTGATTTATTTTTCTTTATGCCTTTTTTATATATACACATACATATACATATCCGGAACATGACGGCGTCGACAGACGGCGACGGCGAAAATCAGCCGAGAGTGTCCATATAATTGCTATCGCAATAAAAATTACACCGATCATCATCATCACCATCAGTCACCTTCCCTCCGCATGCTTCGCATTACATCGATTCCCAAGGTACGTGGGATCTGCCGAATTACAACGATCATCATCATCACCATCAGTCACCTTCCCTCCGCATGCTTCGCATTACATCGATTCCCAAGGTACGTGGGATCTGCCGAATTTTTTTTTTGCTTGTTTTTTGCCGAACATCCATTGGTGGGTGGACACCCACCCAGTTTTTCTGTCCACTTGCTTCAACGGCGGTCGCTCTCCCTCTCTCTTTAAATGAAATATCCGGAGAGACACCGTTTTGGGAGTCACCTGATTACTTCGTGCACCTAGGCTTCCTTAGCCTGAAGGGCAATCTAAGTACACTAGTTTTGTCACGTTTCGCCCCCCTTCAGAAGGCTGCTGCCGTGACCGGAAATTGAACCGCTATCCTCGAGCTTAGCTGTAAAATACCGTAGTTGCGAATCTGTCCCAGTGGGTGCCCCAATGTTCTATAGCAAGGCGCAGTCGTGGCTCTGTGGCTATACATATACGCTGACATGCGATAAACGGCTGAATAACCAGCGATTACGAATAAAATGTAATCATTACCCTATGCCCCCCATATTAGCGCCAATTAAATATTCCCAGGAGGTAAGGTTAATCCGGATCCCACCACCGTGGCGTCACTCGCTAATCTTCTCCGCAGTTTCCCGGCGGTGGCGGTCGCATTACGATCGGAGACGAAATGCTAGAGGCCCGTGTACTGCGCGATGTCAGCGCACGTTAAGGAACACCGGATGGTCTGAAGTTCCGAAGCACCCCGCTATACGGCGTGTCTCGTAATCATGTCGTGGTTTCGGGCACGTAAAACCTTAGGTATTATTATTTTCTCTGCAGTTTCTGAGACCTACACACCAGTATACTAAAGGGAATTAGTAATTTAAACGTCCTAGTGGCCAAGAAGAAAGAACGTAACAATTTGTCTTGATAAAGGAAGATGACGGATTACAATGGCGACGGATATAACGGGTGTTTCAATTAACTCGGGGAAATGACATTAATAAAGTACGTAGACGCTACTCGTGCCGGATTGGCGCAGCACTGTTCCGACACCTGGGGATCGCTACACGTTAGTTTTTTCCCGTTAGTTATGCTCTCGAACAAACAAAGAATAATCATTAACTTTTTAAAATAATACTCCAGCGCAAAACATTCAGTACAAAAGCGGCAGAGCGTGTCGACAGTCGTAGCATGGTTTTCAGTTATCCAAATATAACTTCTCTTTAATGGAAGGGCTTAAAATTGTCCCAGCCCTTCCATTAAAGCGCACGATACGTTAAAACACGCCCCGTTACTCCACGCTAAAGCGCTGAGCGATTTCAGTGGCCTCAAGTGTGTGCACAGTGAGCTAGCGAAGGTCGCCCCGCGCACCTACACCCAATGAACAAGCTGCCGGTGGGTGCGGTGGCCTCGAAGTGGCGGTAAGGAAGCGCACCGTTTTAACAAGGCAATAAATAAGTCGACGAAAATAAATTCAGCAGCCATTCCACTATCGGAAGAATCGGGGCAAGCTAAGCTGGGCGTGGGCGTACCTGACCTACTGATTTTCATTCCTTCTTTCGCATTGCACAATCATCATCATCATCAGCCTGGCTAAGCCCACTGCAGGGCAAAGGCCTCTCCCATGTTCCGCCAATCAACCAGGTCCTGTGCTTTCTGCTGCCACTTTATACCTGCAAACTTTTTAATCTCATCTGCCCACCTAATTTTCTGTCTCCCCCTCACGCGTGCGCCTTCTCTTGGAATCCACTGAGTCACCCTTAATGACCAGCGGTTATCTTGCCTACGCGCTACGAGCGCGTTCAGGTTTAATAAAGGTAGCGGCCGTCCCCGGGGCGCTGTTTTCGGCTGAATCGCCATGGCGTCTTTCATGTTCTTTCTAACGGTCGTCAGCCTGTAGAACAGGCCAACGATAGGACCATCACGCGATCATGGAAACGCAGGTTAAAAAATTCAATTTTCTCGAAGTCCGAATTTTCCTGAAATGTTCACTATCTGATATCGACCTTACGCGTTGTCCAGCAGATTGCTTTCAGTACGCCAACATGAAATATTTCAATGAAGTGCCTATAGCAGCTGTAACGCTTCCAAATTGTTTTTTTTTCTTTTTACATCGTCATTGGAACGCATTCGTACGCTTCAGTTCCGTTAATATGAAATGGAATGGTCTTCCCAACAATGTTGTCAACATTCATGACCCTGTATTGTTTCGTCACGAAGTAACCACCATTTTTTCATGACTAGTGGCTTCTACCTTCCATTAAATAATATACCCGCTCTTCGCTAACTATTGCATAAATTGTTATAGTTATGTGATGTACCCTTACAAATGAGTTTTTCTGCATTATGTTTATTAGTTGTATGCCACGTTTGCTTTCGCTAACAATTATATAACGTTATTTTATAGTTTTATGTACCATAAAATCTATAATAGCGTTTTAAAGGTTCCACTTATGTGATCTTATGCACTGTATGATCCCCCCCCTCAGAAAATACTCCTGCTGGAGCCTGTGTGGGTTGTGTGAATAACTAAGTAAATAAATACTGGGCAAGCATGGGCGTTTCGCCTAGTGCTGAAAGCGCTGAGGCGAGAAAGTGTGTCCAATGTGTGGAACGAAAGGAAAACGAATGGGCGCGTGGCGTAGTGGTCAAGGCACTCGATTTGGGACCCAGGCGACCCGCGTTCAAACCCCAGTTCCCGAAAGGAAAGTTATTTTGTTTCATTTACTTTTTTTTTTTTTTTTTTTTTTTTTTTTTTTTTTTTTTTTTTTTTTTTTTAGTGCGCGCCAGCTGTGGCTGGGGAAGGTGCTTTTGGAACATCAGCCTCACAGGTCATTCAATACAAGGTTCGCTTGAGAAGTGGTCGCCACGTGCCGACGCAATACGTGCAAGGAGTCGGCATTTGAAACGAAGCAGTTTTTTATATATATAATGAAGAAACACGATACAGGAATTCAAGGGGTGTCTGTGTGGATAAGGATGAAAGAAAAAGCACGATGGGAATTTGTTGTGCCCAGTTTGTAGCGTTTTTTTTTTTTCATCGTATTACGTGTCATTGCTGCTCCGAAAATTAGCCAGCGTTATGGCAGGACTATCTGTAGGCGTTGTAAGTCACGCAAATGTGCTTTCGTCGTATTTCGCATTCATCTACATTACTCCGTCTTTGGTTTCCATATGCCATTGGTGAGTCCTGTCTAATAAATACTACTTAATTGAAATCTACTGCAGAAGAACTGACATTTGGGCAAGTTGGATTGCGTTAAACATGATGAGTGGTTTTCAGCGCAAATCGACGAAGACAGAGGTTCGTGTCCCTTCTTTTCCTCTGTCTTCGTCGATTTGCGCTGAAAACCACTCATCATGTTTAATTGAAATGTCTAGGAACAAAGATAACGAAAAATTCATCTTGAAGCGTATACACAGATGTTTGTTCAAAGGGATACGGGAGGTTATGTTTGCTGCAAAATACAACTAGAGGGTGCAACAGCCGATGTGAGACTTAATGCTTAAAAAACATTTATAAAGCCTGTGCTTGAGTACGCGTCGGTGGTACGGAGCCGTCACCAAAGTTATCTAAAGAAACCACTAGGAATATTCGGAGGCACGCGGTGCGATTTATGTGCTCCCGGCATCCAAAGACTGTTTCAGGCATGCAGAAATGTTCGGTCCTTTTTACCTGAATCTTTTAGAAACGCACAGGCGAAAAAATCATTTGAAACTATTAGTTCAGATACTCCAAGGCCAAATAAATATTAGCAAAGAAGCATGCGTACTGCCACTTGATAAACGGAGCTCCAAAACTTACTACAATTGCGCAATCCAAGCGTACAGCGCTCATACCGATTAGTTTAGATGCTCCTTCTTTCCCACCGTAATTGAAATGTGGAATCAATGGGCTATGTGTGCTGTGGAACACAATGATTTGTTCGAACTGACTTTGGATGACTGTCTGTGCGAGTGTACCGCTTGGTCTTAATGCATCCGGTATTTGTGAATGTTGTCTTCTTATACTCCACCTTTTGTATCACTGGCTTTACTCAACAATAAGTATGAATTCCTCTGGCTTTTGGAACATTTTTTCACGTTGTCTTTTTTATTGCGATAACAATTATATGGAAACTCTCGGCTGATTTTTGCCGTTGCCGTCGCCGTCACGTCCCGGATATGTATATGTATGTATATATATATATATATATAAAAAAGGCCCAAAGAAAATAAAAGAGAAGAAAAAATTCCGAAGGCACCCGACCGGGGATTCGAACCAGTGGCCCCTTGCTGCGCAGCGTTAGACAACGCAACCACGCGCCATGCATGTGCTAGCCTAGTAACGGCAAGATATTTATGTACACCATTTACCGCAGGCGGCACGCAGATCTCGAAGGAGCTTGAGCGTGTTTTCTATGAAGCAACGCTTCTACATTCGCTTTTAATTGTAAAACTGCCCTTGAGACGCGCACGAAAAAAGTGGCCCCTTTATGTACCCGGTCGTGATGTGGAAAAAAAAAACGGGAACACCTCGCGTCAGATGCCACCGCGTGGCAGGAGACGCAGAGGGGTCACTCCACGCGTCGCAGTTTAAAAGAAAAAGAAATATCTAACAGCGTCTGGTTCTGCATTGTCAACACTCGCAACGCGTTTCTCAAACACAAAGGCGTAACAACCATGACAGTCGTTAGTTAACGCTCGTCCCGTGTATACTTGTTTGCTCTTTTTGAGCGTTCCCTTCTTTGTGCTTCAGCGGAGCGCTACAGATATCGAGCTGCTTGTCGTTCTTCGTGCGACATTTCAATTCCTTGCTATCGCATTCATTGCTTCGCCCTTGAGGCGAAACTGACTTTTTTATTTTCCTCCTCCTTACGTTACCCTCTCTGTAAGGACCGTCGCAAGAGGGTTGACATCATTGTTAAATAAATAAATAATTAAATAAATAAATTTGGCTTTAATTATGATTAAATTTAATCTAAACATTAAGTCAAAAATTTATTTTGTTCTTTAGTAATGAACTCTTCTAGAACGATTATGGTGCCCCCCCTTTTCATACTAACAGACAATGATGCCAAGGAAAGTATAGGGATGTTATTGGAAGTAATTGTAATGTAAATGTTAAGAAAGAAAAATGGACGAAAAGATAACTTGCCACCGGCAGGGACCGAACCTGCGACCATCGAACTACGGCGATTGTGGAGCCGTCCGTAATGGCTACTGGCGGCGCTGACTGACGCTCCCACGTTTAAATGCACATATACACCCCTATAAAGTGGACGGAGGGATGATCGCCACCATAGCGCAGTGGTAGAGCATCGGACGCGTTATTCGAAGGTCGCAGGTTCGGTCCCTGCCGGTGGCAAGTTATCCGTTCGTCCACTTTTCTTTCTTCACATTTACATTACAATTACTTCTAATAACATCCCCTATACTTTCCTTGGCATCATTGTCTGTTAGTTCTCATTAATATCGTACCTAACAAAGAAAACGAGCCCTTAAATTTACCCTTCTTTCCTTTTCATACTGTCACTTCGCGTCTATTTCAGCCTTGACCCGATTAACTGAAACTTCATGCTGCTGAAATAATGGACTACAGTAATGTGGACATTCAAACGAAGCAGTGGGACGAAGGTCCCACTGTAATCACGCTTAAGGGCCTGGGCAGGGAGTCCTCAGGGAAGATTTAAGCGGCCTACTACTTCGAAGACCAAACAAACGCTAACCATTCTACGAGCGCGAAAGAAAGCGAATGTTACCAGTGTTCGAAATGGAGTGGCGCTGTTAAGGTATAATAATGTGGCTTTGGTGATGGTGCTAGCTACAAGACGCAACAAAACATCTACCCTGAAAGTTTTTGATCAATGGAGTCGTTACCTTCCGCATACCTTATCTCTGTGTCTATTATTCAAGCAAAGTGTTTTGTCACCAGGCAAGAAAATAAAGCATCTTTTTCAAGGAGTATTTCACGCACCTGTTCATCTCGTTCAATAATGATGGGCCGGGTGGTAACACCAGCCACGTTCTGCACTTGCTCCAGGTGCACGACAGACCAGGTGGGTGTGTCTCTGTCAAGCGCTACGGGCGCGCCGGTGAAGTCGTAGAATTGACCCATAGGCGGCGTCCTGACACCCGCGTAGAAGTAGCTGTGGTACCGCGGGTCCCAGTAGATCACCAGTCGTTCGTTAGGGTCGTGCGCCACCTCGGCTGGTACAGCAGCTGCCATCGGGAAACTCGGAAGTCAAGCTTGCCAGCACTCGGAAATGTTTGATTGTTGCTCCTTAGTAACCTGGTCCAATGGCCGTGCATGCTTCCTCGACCTGCATATATATGATGATTTTTTGCCCACTACGTTGGGCTTTTAGAATGTTATGCATGTTACTATGCAGGCTAATCTACGCTTCATATTACTAACCGGAAATATACGTGTGCGACTTTTATTGTCTCAATGCATTTTCTTCGTCTCTTACCACGTCAGCGGGTGCACCACGCTAATCTTGTTCCTAGGCGAGCCTTTTCAGAATAGCATTTAGCTTGCGTTGTCGTTCTCTCTAACAATACAGGAAGAAAAGACGATTGTACAAAGACTATGCGCCGACTGACAGCTGTTTTATTAACCCTCGGAAGACAAAGCGAACAACCAGGCGCGACATTGCAAGAGGTCATTGGCACCTTGCGTTTTAATTAAAGTAGATGCTTGTCGGTCCGGCTGCAGACAGTTACGACAACAGTTTCGCCAGTCTGGGAGCGACGTTCAGGCTGAGACCAGACAGCTTCCGCAAGATCACTTTAATCGTATTAAGTTTAAAGCGAACAAGCGTCGAGTGTGAGCAGAAGTGCTCGAAGCCTCCAAGCAACAACGGGAGGTGCTCCTCTCCGAGTTTCTCCAAATCTGCAAAAGCTGAGCGAAGAAAAGTGCCAACTTAAAATTCCTGTCATCGAAAATAGTGCATTGTTCAAGGTTAAAAGGGCCCTGAAACACTTTTCTAAGTAATCATCGAATCATCTCAGTATCGCTGTTTCGTGCCTGACGAATCGATTGCAGCAAACATTTTCGGAATCCGTCGAGTAAAAGTGGAGTTACAGGGATTTGTTGATAACTTTACAACTTGTTTTTTTTTTTTTTTTCGCCTTGACGACCGCACTAGAAGAAACACAAGGAGCAATGACGCGGGGGCAAGAAGCTACCTCGGCGCACCTGATGAACTTGAGCGTCTTATTTTTTTTTTTTTTTTTTTTTTTTTTTTTTTTTTTTTTTTTTTTTTTCATTGCGATAGTAATGGCATGGACGGTCCATGTTTTTCAGTTGGCTAATAGGACCTGTCCCGTATAGAGACGCGGAAAACGATGCGTGGTCAAACGCAGAACACAGTTTGTGGACTGTGTACAAGGCGTGGTGTCCGCCACGGTGGATCAGTGGCTAAGGTGCTCGGCTGCTGACCCAAAGGTCGCGGGTTCGATCCCGGCCCCGGCGGTCGCATTTCGGTGGAGGCGAAATGGTAGAGGCCCGTGTACTGTGCGATGTCAGTGCACGTTAAAGAACACCAGATGGTCAAAATTTCCGGAGCCCTCCACTACGGCGTCTCTCATAATCATATCGTGGTTTTGGGACGTAAAACCCCAGATATTATTATTATTATTATTATTATTATTATTGTACAAGGCGTGGTGTACAAGATCCCCTTGTCTTGCGGGGCGTGTTAAGTGGGCCAGACGGGCAGATGCCTAACAAGCGCTCACGTGAGCATGCAATAACGTTCGTAATAGCAAAGATGGCTTCCTGGCGTTGCACGTGAGAACGATTGGGTGCACTCCGCGGTTTCAAAGAACCACAGTTGCGGATAAGATTAAGGATGAGATTCAGGGCTTAAAGTCTGCCAATATTAAAGCGGGGCCCTCGTCGGGCAGCGACATTATATATATATATATATATACATATATATATATATATATATATATATATATATATATATATATATATATATTGCTCTTGCACTGAAAAAATGCTTAAGAATGTTATACAAATAAATAGAATACCGTCATAACTTAGTACACATGCCAAATGAGTGCAGCAGTGCTACAGCTGACCTGCCAAGGGGGGGGCCCAGCCCCTCTTTAAAATATATTGAAGGGGGGGGCCGGGCCCCCCTGCCCCCCCCCCCCCCTGACTTTAAGCCCTGATGAGACTAATCAGTAAGGTTGCTTAGATGGTGCTAGAAAGGAGCGCGTGCGTAAGGAAACCATCGATTGCACTATCAGACTGAAAGCTCTGCTTCTTATAATGCGGGGATTTGCGCAGCAGGTCACAGTAGTAATGTGTTTTGGTGGTTTCCTATCATTGCTTCTTTTTTCCTGTTCTTCTTTTTTGGTAACTATTCGCAAGTACAATAAGATGCTTTCATGTCAATAAAGTTTCATTTGGAAGTAGCGCTTCTCCTGTGTGTTTTCTTTCCGTGGCCGTGTTTTTTGTGCGCTGTTTATCTCAAGTCCGTTATATCAACTAAGGCAATTTACGTGAAATATCGGTTGCCGTATCCCACACTCTAGGCAGGAAAATCTTCTTACGACTATGAAAACTTATGCATGGCGCAAGTCAATACCTCTGTATGGCGTACGTGTCATCAAGATGGAGATACGGCTCATTTTGCCGAGTATTTGTAATATTTTATTTTCTGCTGAAGGGAGCAGTTTAAGAAAGTGCACGTTGAACCCGAGCTGAACCGACAAGCTATTGAAGCTACCTGGAGTCGTTGCTTGAGTGTAGTTTCTGCAACAGCGTATCGCCCTTGCGGGGCATCTCTCGCTTTGTCGTTATTTCCCCACGAACTCAAGCGGCCGCCGCAGCTTTTCTTTCGACACTGAAGCTGCGCGTTCACTATGGCGCCGTCTTCGAGAGGTTGCGCAAGGGCTCAGTTATACTGTGGCCGTTGTGGCTCCGAGACAGATTGGGCATGCTGTCAAGAGGATTAGCCTACTTGCTTGTGCCGTGATATATGTTGCGTTCCGTGCATGAGCCAGGTAATTACCTGCATTCGGGTAGTCGTCGTGCTGTGCGAAGTCTTACTACGGACTCCAGTGCTTTCACGCGTATTTCGATGACGACCGTACGCCGCATCAGTTCAAGCGGGCGGGGCAGGGCTTAAATCAGCTCCCCCCCCCCCCGCCCCGTTTTTTAAGGAGGGGCTTGCCCTCCCCCCTCTCCCTCGGCAGGTGAACATTAGCGCTGCAGCACCCATTCGAAAAGCTCTAGAGTGGACTTTTGTGACGCCTTGTGCGGGGAAATTCTAACATTCCAATTTTCAAAATAATTCTTTAATCGCTATTATTCGGTTGATGCGGTGCGAGGAAAACAGGAAAATGGGTGTTGTCGTATACTTCTGCATGCCTTTCTCGAGACACGGCACACGACGGGTCGCCACCGAGTTGGACTAAGCTCATTGACGTAGCATACTGTTTCACATGCACCTTAGCGTGAAGCTACGTGGTCGTGAATTATAGCGAAGGTTTACCTTGGTTTGTTTGCGTCACCAATCAATTTTCATTCGTTTAGTTGTGCGTTAAGGGGCTGGTGTAATACCAAAGACGCATGCATTTTGTCTACTTGTTAGCTAAGTATGCGTAATAATGAAATATAATGTTGACGTTCCTCAGGTTCTCCATGCGGGGAGACCCTTTGCAGCTACAGTTATTTGCTTCCGAGCCCGTAAATTTTTAACCCTTGACATCCCAAGTTATTTTTAAAAAATCGATTCCGAAATTCCGATTTTCTTAGTGCTTGATTGTATCGGCGCATTGAATAATTTCCCTAAAAAACTCGGAATAATATATTCATTGGCATAACGTTCATAAGCATTTGTTCAATCGTACAGACAGTGGCGTCACTATGGTCGTCGCAAACAGCGTCTGCCGCCCGTGAGAGTTGTGACAAAACTGACTTTCACTCAGAATAACACGTTCATTTTAAAGTAAAGCGCGAAAGACGTGGACGGAGCAAGAAAACAGGACGAGCGCTTTCTAACAGCTGAAAGGTTTATTGGAAAATTCAGCCAGCTCCGCCTGGCGGACACTGCTGAAACAGCGAGGCTGGTGGCGTGCAGTGGGGTCGAACGAATGAAGTGGGTGACTGAAGTGGGAGGAGTGGCGGGTGCAGTAGTGGGCGAAGTGGTAAGTTGTGGGAGTAGTGGGAGTGGTTGGAGGAGTGGCACATATCCCGCAGTGGGATTTACCCGCTCTCTGTGGGCAAATCCCATTACGATCTACGACGGTCCCCGGACATGAAAGCCCCGACCAAGAACAGCTTCGCTGTTAATATAAAAAACTGGCTTATACATGAAATTTCGCATAATTGCGCATGCCTGGTGAACAGCTAACAGCACGATGAGTGGTTATCATAAAGACAGAAACAAAATTATCAGCTATATAGTGTTCAAGAAACCTCGCATGCGCAATTCTGAGAAATTTCATGCATGGTTTGTTTTCTTTTCTTTTTTTTTTCTTTTTTTTTCAATCACCTTTCAGTTAGAAAGCGGTCGTCTGATTTTCGTGCTCCGTCCGTGTCTTTCGCTTTATACATTAAAATGAACAGTGCCCAACACGCCCATCTTGCCATCCTTTTGAGAGTATACGCTTTTAGCTGAGCATTTACAATTCACTCTGATCAGACCTGCGTATGCTGGCGACTTACTCACACACGCGTGGAAGAAACTGTAGTGCGCGCGCGCAGAACGATCGTGCGAGCGGCGGAACGTAGAACGCATCTCTCGTTCCACTGTGAAATCAATTGAGCGGAGCGTGAAGGTTCGTCCACTTGGTTTCACCATCGGTTTGCAGCCAAGCTGACCGCGTCTCGGCAAGACGCTCTTGTCGAAAACTCGAAATCCATGCAGGTCCCTGAGATGTCTCGGAATGCTACATCTGCGTGGGCCTGAGCGTAAGCGACGCCCAACTAAATGTGTCTAACTCCCATGACTCCCCTTCGCCCTCCCCTTAATGAAGGGAGACCAGCCCTGGGTCGGAGTTGGTGCGCAAAATGCTCCTACGCCACGTGTACGCATTGTTATCTTCAAACAAATCACTGCCCGAGTGCATAAACTGAATTTTTACCAACATGATTTCGATGTGTTACGTTAGCTCGGAACTCGATCGCCGCCTCTTCAATATAAGCCTTCAAACTCTCCCTAACGATACATTGGTGGGAACACAATAAAGAACGGTTGGGTTTTCCCAGTTACTCGTATCTCGCAGCCCTTTACCTCGGTTGTTTTTATTTCACTGCCTATGCGACGTTTATGCACACAAAGCTCGAAATTGCCATCACCCGCTACGACAACCCAGTTGTTATGGCATGGAAAATAGAAAAGCGCGCTTAAATAGGTTCCCATTGAGGTGTCTCCTTATAGGCAATGATCTCCCCCTGGTTTGGTTTTCTTCCATCATTTCTTTGGCTTCGATATTGCAATACCGAGCTCCACTAATGCCAAACTCTTTGCACTTTCGCAGCTCATAAACGAAGGCGATGAAATTTTAGGTGCTCTGAGTAAGCCACCTCAAGATATTTTTGACAGCGAGAAACTTCACACAATGTTTATGGCAGCAGTTTATAGACGCTTGGTTTTCGGTCGGGAAAAGTTTTACAGACCCATTTGCTGCTCCATTGCTACAATAATTTTTACTCAACTAGCGTATCATTTCTGATAGTCGACTTTCCTTGCAGCGATAAACAACGGCGAACAAGTTGTCCTAATTTCCCTTCCGATCGGAATCGGTGTTTTCTTTTTGTGCGACTCGACAACCAAGCAGCTCATAGGTCACTTTACCCGTTCGCTGATGACTGCGTCAATAAGTGAACATTCCGGCTTTTGCAATGTGGTGACGGGAGCGTATTTTTTGGCCGCGTAAGCATCGTCGCACTGAAATGCCGTCAAAGCGGCGGTAAGAAATGTCCGCCGCCAGAAAAGAACGGTCTGTCCCGACGAAGCTAAGCGACGCTAATGGACTCGCACGACGGCCATCGCCAGCGTGCCGCTTGAGTCTCTGTAGCGAGAAGAGTGGAGAAAACCGCAAGGCGATGGGCCCCCCGTTGACGGTTACTCAATATTCTTAATGGTACTCTGTGCGCCTGCGCACTCTTTTTTGCTCGTTTGCGGACGTCACATACCTGAAGAAACCGAACAGCGTCAACGGAAATGTCGTAAAAGATACCGCAACAAAAGCAATTTGCTAGGCTCGGCCACTTAGTGGATTCGATATAGAAAAAAAACACTGTTTGTACCTAAAAAAACGTCGTCATTGCGACCGCCACTCTGTTGGAACTCTTATCGAGCTCTGTTCGTAGTTCCGTTATGCCCAGAGTGCACGCTAATCTCCATGATGAGAGAACAGTTTGGATCGTCCTAACATATTCAGTAAAAGAAAGCTGTCTTCTTTTTTTTTTTTTCGAAACGCTCTCATTTCACCCTGAGTTCGTTATACGTATGGGAACAGGCTAGCTAGCAACAAAGGTGGTTCATGAGGTATAGTTTCTAGCCAATTACAATTGTTTTTGCAAGAATGAAACAATGAGGTGAAGCAATGTATTTCTAGCACATCGCGTCTATGGAAACTACAGCGAAGAAAAAAACTATAGCGCGTTAATTCGTCATTGAGGGTATAGTTTTTGACGATGTTTCGTCTGCAGGGGTTAACGCTGGCGCACCGCATCGAGGGGAGAAGGAAATACGGATACGCCAACCGCCGCGTGCTCTCCTCCGCTAAGATGAAATACACTCGCCGGAAATCAATTCGCGGTCGTTTCGGCTGTGTTCGTCATCAGTGATATGCTATGGTATACCGTTGCCTTCGCATGAAGACGACCTTTGTATATGCCGTGAAGTTCCGTACCCAGCCGGCCCGGCCGTTAATAGCGTTTGTACATTTTGTATCCTGTGGAGCAGAATTCTGCCGAGCATCTGTCCTGAAATGTCCCAACTACCATGGATCGCATGAAGCTTCATCAAGAGACTGTCCGTTAATGAAAAAAGAATGGAGAGTATTGAAAAATATGGCAGGTAAGGGATGGTTCAACACACAAAGAAGCCGCTGATATTGTCAGAAAGAGGTAACGACGTTCCCGTCGCCGACGGATGGTCTTAGAATAGTGCTGCACAACCTGGACCGTCACCGCGATTTCATTCTGAAGCGGGCTACCGGACTTCTCTTTGCTGACAGCTACCCCCACTGCCACCACCAACGCGACCAGCCAACGCGTTATATTCAGAGAGCCGAAAAGACACAGAGGTGATGAAAGCGGAGGTGGATGTCTCGTGGTCGTCATACAACCATTGCACAGTCACAGAGAGCCAGCACGAGATTCCAACGATGATCTCCGCGACGAAGACCTATGTGTCATAGCTGTGTTGAGGTCATTGATAAGCACAATGCGCACACTCCTCGCTGGAATGACAACCCCATCAGCTCGAAGCGCACTGCTATAGTTCTGGATACCTTGGGGCCAGTCTTCGCAAGCTTTCAGTAACATCATGGATTGCAGTGTAATTCACAAAACAGTTGAAGTCGAACGCTACTCTGCGACAGTGCGCAGTTTGAGACTTTCTGGGTATGCACGGTGAATGCTGCTATGCCTGCGGAGGTATTAGTTGTTTTCTCTTTCCTTCTTCTTTCTCTGTTTGATTCCTCCCATTCCTCCTCCCCTCGTGGAGGGTAGCAAACCAGGTGTCAGCTGGTTGACCTCCCTGCATTTCTTTCGCCTTTCTTTCTCTTGTATCGTGTGCGTTGCGAATTTATGATACTGAGAAAAAATTAAGTTTGTAATCAGTGCAGTGTTTTGTGTGTTTTATCCATCCCATTGTCTGCGCTGTTTCGCCATATTGCATGAAAACACAGGCAGAAAGAGAGGGGGGAGAGAAGAAGGCTAAATGGAGATAAGGCGAGACGTTCACTCGCTGGAAAGCTGCTCCTCTAAAGGTAGTGAATCCTTGGAGTACTACCACGTTGGTAAAAGCCAGCTGAAGGGCGAGTTTCATCTAATACAATCAGTAAAAGAATTCGTGGTTGTGGTGTAACTTGAAGTTGTTCGATTTCAAGCGGGAAAACAGGGGGTTGAATCTCGTCAGTTCTAGTTCGGTATTCTTCTTTGGCAAGCATTCTTTAGGGCAGGAACAAGACTGCAAGAGAAAATAATCATTTCAAATACACTCGCTCAGCAAGCAACCACAACCACTGCAAATCTAAAATCCTTTTCTTTTCACATGGTCCCACGAACCATGGCGCATGCGAAGGTAAACAAAATAGCTCAAATTTAAACAAAAAAGCACCATCTACAGCAACTGCTGCTGGAAGTTCAAGCTATGGTATTCGGTATTAAATGCGAAGCATTTCTTAGCGAACTTCAGCGACTATGAGCGTACCTATCTATCTATCTAGCCGCCTACGACTTTGGGCTCTCCTGGCCGTATCGTTAATGGGATTTGTACCGAAATTGTTATGGCGTAACATGACTGTATGACGAACATGAATGACTGGTCATATCACGAAAATCATGACTAACTTGTCATGAAAAGTGTGATTTACACGCCATGGCCGTAGTGCTCCTGCGACCGTTTTAACTTGATATATCCAAAAATTGGTACGATGTGACATGTCTGCCATAACCAACATAAATGACTGGTGGTAATATGAAAATCATGTCGTGCATGTCATGTACAACATGATTTCCATGCCACGCTCATGGTGCGCAGACGGCCGTTTCGCTAGCTTGATATACACCAAATTTGGTATAGCGTGACGTGGCTGTATGACGAACATTAATGAGAAGTGGTAATATGAAAATCATGACATGTCATGAGTGACATGACTTGCATGCCACGCTCATGGCACGCTCGCGGCCGTTTCGCTAGCTTCATATACACCAAATTTGGTATTGCATGATGCGACTGTATGATGAACATAAATGACAAGTGGTAATATGGAAATCATGATATGTCATGAGTGACATGACTTGCATGCCACGCTCATGGCACGCGGCCGTTTCGCTAGCTTGATATACACCCAATTTGGTATTTCGTGACGTGACTGTATGACGAACATAAATGACAAGTGGTAATATGGAAATGATGACATGCCATGAGTGACATGACTTGCAGGCCACCCTCATGGCACGCTCGCGGCCGTTTCGCTAGCTTGATATACACTAAAATTGGGATTGCAGGACGTGACTGTATAACGAACATAAGTGGCAGGTGGTAACATAAAAATCTTTGCATGCATGTCATCTACAACGCCATTTACATGCCACGCTCATGGTGCGCTTGCGTCAAGTTCGCTAGCTTGATATACACCAAAATTGGTATTGCGTGACGTGACTGTATGACAAACAGAGATGACAGGTCCTAACATGTAAATGATGACATGCATATTATGTAAAGCATGATTTGCTCCTTGCTGGATGCTTCGCATTACATCGATTCCCACAGTGCGTAGGGATCTGCCGGATTTTTTTTGTTTTTTTTTTTTTGTATTGCACTGGTCCGCAGTGCATTCGCCGGAATGCACGAAAGCTGCGGGGCCACCGGATATTGTCAAAGGCCACACGCCGTAGTGCCTCTCTGGGGAACCATTACTCTTCAACTAAGTGAGCAGCGTGCGATCCATCTTCATAGAATCGTTTGCCGCCAGTGTTTCCTACAGCGCATGTCCGTGCGCTCGGACACAGTTCTTGTTTGTGCGGACTTTGAATGTATAGTAGGCGTATGCGGGAATTTGCGTGGATGTGTGCGTGTTTACTTAATTATAACGATTCCTTCTTCCAAGAAAACCCACAAAGCTGCACTCTATTAAGGTTAAAGCCTTACATGCCTCGTCAAGCGCGAAAATTGAAGGACGTAGGCGGTGTCAACACGAGTGATATGAAAAATCATCACCGCGTGATGACGTCATCATATCGCGTCATCATGGCGTCACACATCGTCATGATGAGGCCGTAGATCTCCCGAAAAACATCCCTAAATCCACCGCGATACGGAAAAAAGTAACAGTTTCACCGCTAAGGGTGAAGCAATGAATGCGATAGCAACAAATTGTAATGTTGTACGAAGTGAGGCTGGCAGCTAACTTTTCTGGATCCGGTCTCACGCAACTCTACAGAACGCTGGTTTAAGGAGAATACGGCCGCTCCAGGGACTCTTCACATATTCTCTTCGCGTTGAGAGCGATACACGTAGAAGGGTATACCGGCAGCCCACTGTCGGCTGCAAGATAGCGAGATAACGAGCACGCCAGCGACGACCGGGCTCGTAAAATCAAAGGTCGCTCAAGGGACCCCCCCCCCCCTTTCGCGTCTTTGCAAGCTCGCGAAAGACGTGCGGGGCGTTTCCTCCCTCCTTGAGCATTCGACGGCTGGTCTAACATGCTGGGGGGATGTTATCGCATGCGCCTCGGAGCGGCGGAGATGGGCCGGCTCGTTTGATCTCCGCTTCAGCCGCGTTCGTCCCTCCCGCTCGCGTGCTATTACCCGCGGGTAGAACGTACGATGCGCTGGGGGATCTTATCAATTTGGACTTTATAAGCGACTGACGGCGACGGCAAATACCCGTCGAGACTGTCCATATAAATGCTATCGCAATAATAATAACAACAAAGCCTGGACAGCTGTTCTAAAATTTTGGGGCCTTCATATATCGCGTGCAAAGCGCTCTTTCAGTTTCTTTCGCCGCAGTACTCTAATGTCATGCGGAAAGCGTACAGAGATTAGGAAGGGGCTACTAGCTTTCACAGGTCACTACACAACTGGTTCATTAATTACACAAGCGCGCACAGGCCATATATTTACGAGTGAAAGTATGATCGTTGACGTCTAAAAAAATTCACTGGTAATGATTTAGAGCTGAGAAACAATAAATGAAAGCGTACGCCAGCTTTTTGGTTTCTTTTTTTTTTTTTTGCAGGCTAAGTTGCCATATTTTCTGGATATACGAATTTCGGTTGATACGAATGTTTTTGGTGACCCCGCAAGATTCGTATCACCGAGGTTTTACTGTAATTTGAACTCGGTCAATTCGACCTTACAGTTAATTCGAACTGACGCCCTGGTCCCGGCACAGCCCTGTGTATTTCTATGGGGGAAAACTCCCGATAATTCGAATGCGTCGGCATCCACAACGCTTAATTCGAACTGCGAGCCCCCCTGGCTTTCATCGCTCCTCGCAGAAGTCGGTGCAGAGTGATCATAATGTGTTGCAAACCAAGACAAACCATATTTACTAGGGATGCAAAACAACAAATCAGCAACATATCTCCGCAGGGGAGAATTCGGACGCTGCGCTGGAGCTCTTGGGTGATCTGCAAACGAGGCTCATGAAGTCGCGACAGTAGAATGTCGATTCATTCTAGCGCGCTCTCGCTAGTTCGAACTCTGCTTAATTCGAACAATTTTATAGTCCCCTTCGAGTTCGAATTAACGAGCTTTTACTGTATTTATTAAGGTACGAATAAAACATATTGCAATAATTGCGGCATGCACAGAGACCTTTTGCATCCACACGTTTAAAAAAGATAAGATACGATACGGTACGGTACGAAGAACTTTATTTAAAGATCCGGAGAAGTGCCACCCTTGCGGGTGACACCGCGGGCCGCTCCCACGAGGGGACAGTTAGACCTAGCCTAACCGCCGCATCGCAGGCTCTCTGGACAGCCCAAAGTAGATGCTGATATTCCGAGCTCTTGAGGGCTGAGCTCCAGTTCTGCTTTAGTCAGAAACTTATAATAATGTTGCTGCAGTTTGAATGTTGCCTTTTCTGCCGTCGTCTAGATGCAGCAGCAATTTCTGAAGGCGAAGTAGGAAATGCGATTACTTTTTTTACGCACAATACGCCTAGATTTGGGATCGGTTGAACATTACTATGGTTTTTAAGCGCGTAAAGAAGTGAATACATGTTACTAGTAACGAGTGTGTGCTTATTTCATTCTTCCTATGCAGTAAAATGTGCCACTACGCAGTTTTTTTTTTTTTTGCCACTACGCAGTCATACAGTTTCCGCGTTTGGTAATTGTAGTAACCGGTTTCAACAAAAAATATTCTGTCCTGTATGAAGAGTGCATACGTGGTAACTTGTGATGAGCAGTGCTAAGGCTCGCAAAAAAGTCTAGCCTAATCATGAACTTCTTGAAGCGACGTGTTAATCGCGGAAACCTTCTTCGCCAACCCATGCTTCCTTGCTCTTTTCTTTCTCCGTGTGATATGTCATTAAAACAACGGACATACCCACGAATGTCTTCATCTGCAACTTCTCACTATGGTTATTGTGTGTTGAAATAAAGCAAATGCAAAAACAACTATCTGTTTCTCTCTGGCCCGCCAGCATATTAAAAATAAAATTGGGGCAGCTACGCAGAAGTGTTGCGAAGAATGAGGAAACAGTGGAGCTCGTGGCGTTCTCCTCATCAATTACCATGGTCTTAATTAGTGTTGTCGTAATCAACAAGGTCTTAAAGGGGCCATGACACCCAGTTTTCTATCATAATCTGTGTTATACGGGTTAATCCTTGGGTGTTCACAAACAAGCAGGCGAAATTTCAGCACATTTGGTCGAGCACTTCATTTATAATTAATATTTTTATGAACACATGAAAGGCCCGAGAGTCTAACAATACTGGCGCACTCGCCAGCCGTGATGTAACAAGCCGCTTGCTTTGCGAGCGTCTGTATTCCGGCCAATGATATTGTTTCGTGGTGAACTGTGCGTACAATGGAGCTATCTCAGCTTACTTCAGCTTAGTATTAAAAATTGAATGATTTGCAGCGGCTGAAACTAGAAGACTATTGTAGAAGACGATGGCTTCACTCCATGAAGCAGATGACTCACACACGCCATGGCAACATGGCGGTCGCCGGCGGAGGGCGCGGTTTACAGCTGGCGATATCTAGGGCTCATTTTGCAGTGAAATATTCGTTTAAAGTCCATTTTTCATATATGTACAGGCACAAGAGACCCTCTAATTTTAATTTTCGCTGAAAATTGCAGTTTTGTGGGTGACCTTGTCATGGCCTCTTTAATTAGCACGATCCCATTAACTTGGTCTTAGGATGACCTTGCTTAATTAAGTCGGTCTCAATTAGCATGATCATATTTAACATAGTCACATTCATTTTGATCTTAATTGACGTGATATAAATTACCTTGACCTTAATTAGCATGATCTTATTTAGCTTCGTCTTAACTATCGTGTTTTTATCATGACTTGGCTTAATTAGTTTGGTCTTAGCATGACTTGGCCTAATTGATCTTGGCATAGCTTGGCTTAATTAGCTTGATTTTAGCATGTTCTCGCTTAATTATCTTGATCTTAGCATAGATTGGCTTCATTGGCCTGACCAAGCTTATTGCGGTAATGCGAGGTGAGGTCATAGCTATGCACAGTTTTTGTTCGCGCCACGCGGCCTAACCAAGAGCTTAAAGGGACACTAAAGATAAACAATGAATCGGTTTAGATTGATAAATCGTACTCTGACAACTCTAATGGCGTCAATTTCATCGCCATAGGTTTAGTAATAGAGAAGAAAATCAAGTTCAAAGTTTCATTCTTAAATTTCGCACCGATAATTCCGCTCGTGACGTCACTGATTACAAAATGTATTTATCGTATTCTGGTGCCATTGGCTCAACAAAATTTCTTCAAACTTGGTATGTTATGTCTATGGTCCCTTCACAGGACACTTCATTTTTATTGATTCGCAACTACGTAGGCCCTAGTAGGCGCCGTCGTCCGCCTCGGTGGATCAGTGGCTAGGGTGCTCGGCTGCTGACCCGAAGGTCGCGGGTTCGATCCCGGCCGCGGCGGTCGCATTTCGATGGAGGCGAAATGGTAGAAGCCCGCGTACTGTGCGATGTCAGTGCACGTTAAAGAACACCAGATGGTCAAAATTTCCGGAGCCCTCCACTACGGCGTCTCTCATAATCATATCGTGGTTTTGGGACGTAAAACCCCACATATTATTATTATTAGTAGGCGCCGTCAAAATATGTGACGTCACGGCGAATGGTGTGGAAGCTTCAAGGTGGCGTCGCCACCAACATTTTCTTTTTGCGCGTTTTCTCGCTTACCAAGCGTCCTCTCGCCGCAAGCGCGGTGTTTTGGTACCGTTGAAAGAGCAGTTTAGTAGTGCGAGAAAAATCGTTTTGCTTTTTAGTGTCCCTTTAAACAACAAAAAAAAAGCGACGTCGTCTCCTACAAGTGTCGTCTGCAGTATTGCTACTTCACACCCGCACGTATGCACCAATCACGCTTCAACACAGCTGAGAGGGTGCAGGAAAAATCCTAAACCAGCGCTGCGCCTCTTGTGCACGTTTTGTTACGAACGGAAATGTGCAGTACCTCGTGAACTGCCCAGGCGCATCAAACGGACACCGTGTACCAGCCGCCTGCAGTCGCTTTGTCGCGAAATGAAGTTCACGATGTTCAGCAAAAGTTCAGCAGTCCCACTTTATTACCTTGACCCTTTTAGTCTGACCAATCCATACGGGCTCACCAGGTTCACAACGAGCCACTCTTTTATCCGAAACAAAAGCCAAAAAACAATAATAAACAGAGCTACAAATGCATTCGAAGCCGCAAAGACGAAGACTATAGGCAAAATCACGTACTACCCGTCATTCCCACGGTGACTGATCGATCGCAGCGCCAGAGTTCCCTCTACTAAATATTGTAGGAAACTCTATGCTCTGTGCAAAACGTATTCCTCCGAGTCGGCGTCCGAGTTATCATCATCGATCTTCCAGTCACGTGAGCCCCGCCCTCGCTCTTACATTTAAGGTCGTGTCCTTGCTTTTACGAGACTATCGGAAAGCACTCGCCCTTTGCCATCTTGTTCTTTTCGACATCAGGGGCTCTTTTGGTTCCGCTAACCTTCAGCATACTGAACCGGCGCGCTTCTCTTGTTTTTTGATGGCCCATCACATATTAAGGGAAGCAATGTGACGAGAGGAATCACGTGATTATTGACGGTTGGTGACGCCGGCTGATTCAAGCTTTGTTACAGTTTTCATGCTATTTGTTTCTTCCTTGGCGACGAGAGACGAGACACTGAAGTATCCCGTGACTGGCTCTGGATTTTTGTAGTTCGCTGAAAGCACGAAAACACTGAGTTATTTTAATAATAATAATAATAATAATAATAATTGCTGGTGTTCCACGTCCCGAAACCACGATATGATTATGAGGCACGCCATAGTCGAGGGCTCCGAAAATTTCGACAACCTGGGGTTCTTTAACGTGCACCTAAATATAAGTACACAGGCCTCAAGCATTTTCGCCTCCATCTTAATGCGACCTAAATGGGACCGCCGCGGCCGGGATTCGATCCCACGTCTTTCGGGTCAGCTAACGAGCACCGTAACCACGGCACCACCGCGGCGGCTACTGCGTCCTTTTACAGAGGCGCAGTCATTGACAGTCCCTTTCTGTGTGTGCTGTGTTATGTGCTATCTTTCTCTCTCTTTCCACTCTTTCCCCTCCCTCTTTCAATCTCCCCCCATCCCCTTCCCACGTGCAGGGTAGCAAACCGGTTATCCTGGACTAGTTAACCTCCCTGCATTTCCTTCTCTACCATTTCTTCTTCTTCTCTTACAGAGGCGCAAAAAAAAGGCAAATTTTGTACGGACCTTTTACATCTAGACAAACTACTTGTGTTTTTATGATGACCATCAATACTGTAGATGAAGTAAAGAAGGGAATTTAAGGGCTTGTTTTTCTTTGTTAGACACGACTTTAAAGGAAACCAACAAACAGTTAAGCCATGGAAGGTGTAGGTGACGCTATTTGTAGTTCTTTAACTTTATTGGAGGTAATTTTAATATAAATGCGAACAAATTTAAGTGTATGAAAAGACAACCTACCGCCGGCAGGGACCGAAGATGTCATCTTCGAATAACGCGCCCCATGCGCTACCAATCCAGCAACGGCGGTGGTCGTCCTTCCGTTCACTTCATTTGGTATTTCAGTACATGCAAACCTGGGAGTGTTAGTCAGCACCGCTCAACTAACACTGAAGACTAAAGGTCCTCGGCACTTTATAGATGCGAAGCATCTTATGCTCGGGGCTATGTCCGTCCCTCCCGCGTCCCGGGTCCGGTCACCTTCATGAAGTAAGGAAGCAGCCACTATGCGAACCAGAACACTGTAGTACAATAAGGCAGTCAACCACCATTACAGTCACAAGAGTCATGTCCGAGAGCACAGAGTGGCTGCTTAGCAATAGCTAGGCAGGTGGTGGGTGCAAGCAAAGAATAAAGCGCACTACCGGTGGTGTTTTTAGCCCATGTTGACTCCATTCCTTGATCTTGCTTGCATGTGCTTGTGGGGGGCTTTGTCCGTCCCTCCTTCCTGCGTCGCGCGTCCCACAGCCCCTCTCTCTCCTCTCCTACGCTCCCACCCTTTCTCTCCTCTAGGATCATCTACTCTACGGAGCGGCGCCCGCGTCCCGTTTACTCCATTCCTTGATCTTGCTTGCGCTTGCGGAGGCTTTGTCCGCCCTTCTTCCCGTGTCCCGCACCCCTCTCTCTCCTCTCCTATGCTCCCCCACCTTTCTCTCCCACATTGATCCCCACCTTCCTCTCCTCTAGGAATCATCTACTCTATGGAGCGGTGCCCGCGTCCCGTTGACTCCATTCCTTGATCTTGCTTGCATGTGCTTGTGGGGGGCTTTGTCCATCCCGCGTCGCGCGTCCCACAGCCTCTCTCTCCTCTCCTACGCTCCCGCCCTTTCTCTCCTCTAGGAATCCTCTACTCTACGGAGCGGCGCCCGCGTACCGTTGACGCCATTCCTTAATCTTGCTTGCATGTGCTTGTGGGGGCTTTGTCCTTCCCGCGTCCCACAGCCCCTCCCTCTCCTCTCCTACGCTCCCCCCTTTCTCTCCTATAGGAATGCTCTCCTCTACGGAGCGGCGCCCGCATCCCACAGCGCATGCGCGTCCCCTCTCCCTCTCTCTTCTCTCCTACGGTCCCCCCCCCCCCGTCCTCTCCTCTAGGAATACTCTACTCTACGGAGCGGCGCGTATGACAGGCGGTGCGACAGCTGCATACTCCGCTGGGGGGCGCCACGGTAGTTCCGCGGTATGAAAATGACGGAGCGCGCGCGCCTCATTGTGTCTCCTGGGGCGCTATTTTGTAAGCGTTCTAGCATAGAACGGGGAGGAGGATCGAACAAATGGAGGAGGGAAGCAAACAGCCAATAGGCGAGCTGGGGAGTTCAGGAATGTATGCAGTGCATAAAGAAATGTATAATTATTATAACTGAACATCAATATTCAGAGGCATTGTTTTTCGCAGCTTGAAGTTGAAGAGCTCGGTGACTTTGGCAATTAACTTCTGTTAATGTCTTGATGTAGCGCCAGGTGGTGTCGCAGTGGCGCTGGCCCCCCACGCTGTTTAAACCAATGCTTCTAGTATTAGCAGTATTAGTGTACTTGTAAAATTCAAACGGCGCGACAATTCAAACCGTTACCCAGTTGTCGAAATAGCGCAGCAATCGAGAAGAGGTCCGCGCTTTCCCGACAACCAAAGGAAGGGCGTTTCTGCTCTCATTTATGGAGCGGCATCCCCAGTTAGTCTTACGCGCTAGCGAGCTCACCTACGAGTACACAGCAGCGGACAGGCGTCAGCTGTGAGGCGGTAGAGAGATGCGCGAGAAACCCATTCCCACTCCTCCGGCCCCACCGCTTACGTTTCGATCCAGTCCGAGTCGTCCGCGGAGACTGTTTTGTAGCCATACTATCGATAGAACGGCGCCCGAGCCCGTTATAACAACCTCCTCTCCGTTCTATGCACATTTTGT
This sequence comes from Rhipicephalus appendiculatus, assembly GCA_030522465.1. Classification (NCBI taxonomy): domain Eukaryota; kingdom Metazoa; phylum Arthropoda; class Arachnida; order Ixodida; family Ixodidae; genus Rhipicephalus; species Rhipicephalus appendiculatus. The sequence goes on along the minus strand of JALIZH010009617.1, from coordinate 607,091 downwards.
GGCTATTCGCACGTCTTGACCGTCGGAATAGCCTCATAGCCTCGACCAATCGCGCATGTCTTTCCCTCCTCCATTTGTTCGATCCTCCTCCCCGTTCTATGCTAGAACGCTTACAAAATAGCGCCCCTGTGCAGCGCCGCGATGAGCGTCCGGCCGCTGCCGCGAAACGGAAGCGGCGACGTTTCTCCCGCTCAAGCCAGCCATCTCCCCGCTGCTTCGCATCCACACATGATTCCCTTTGCGGGAGCTGGGGAAGTTTTTCTTTTTTTTTTATCCTAACTTATCTAAAGTCAAGCAACCGGTGTTCTGGTGAACCCGTCCATGCAATACGGAATGGTTCACAATTCCGTGCGCGGGCTTCTGTTGATTTCACACTTCGAGCCACGGTCAGGAATAGTATACGCAGGAAATGCATGTAATGACAGAGGTCATCTGTGCCCCAAATGACAAGTGGACGTCGCTATCTAGGAACCTGTCGGTAAATACTCATTGGATGACGCGTCGATAAACAGACTTACCTAGTTACTTAAGGCGAAAGCCATTAATTGCTCGTTAGACACCGGCCTTCAAGAACGCGGTGTGTGGTACAGAAGCTCACGTGACCTACCAAGCGGGACCTTCAAAAAACAGGGTTCGAGCCAGAATCGAATCCAATTCTCTGTGGCAGTTAAGCGTTCCATCACAGAGGTAAGTGAGCGCTTGAAGCTGCTTGGTAAAAGACCTTGTACATTTAATTGTCATGACGTTAGGGGGGGGGGGGGGGAGTGGCGTTAACAGACGTAAGGCAGCTTTAGAATAGCGTATACGCAAAGAAAGCATTCGTTGCGGTCGCCCGCTCGTTCCGTCATTTAACGGGCGCCCGCAAATGTATAGCGTATGACGTGTGCCCAGTGGCTACAAATGCCAATGCAAAGCTTTGCGTACTCTATTCTAAAACTGCGTAATATTGCATGGCAGACGCGTAGAATCGCACCAGGCGTCAGTCCCACCGTGCGAACTGCGCAACGACCACAAGGCGCCCCACCCATTACAAAAGGCTAAGCGACCATTCATTATTATCCTCAACTACAGCACCAACAAAGTGTGTATGTACCTAGGTGCGCGAATTTCTTCACAGATGCGTTGCTGGAACTTAGCAAAAGTATGCAGACATTCGAGAGTCGTACAGAGACGCTCGCATGAGGTGTTCAAAAGGTCGATTTAATGCGATACATATGAACTTACTCGTTGCAGCTCATTGGTGTGCTGCAAGGATTTCGCCTTCTTGTGTTACTAGAGTGTAACACCTGCGGAATTTTTTACTTATATGTTCATTTATTAATTTATTATTATCACCTGACTGTCTGTAACAAATTTTAGAGCAGTGAGAGATAGTTGACTTGCAAGGTGCATTTCACGTAGATGTATACACAAACCAAACCTGTGGATGTTTCGCTCATATTTTGACACGTGTGCTTTTTTTTGTTTGTTTGTTTCTTTTTTCTGTGTGACTGTGTTTCACACTAGAGCACTGCACGGGCCGTGATTCTCGGCCTGGGTCCGGCCCGAGCCTGGCATTCGTTGAAGTTGTACATAGGTCGCAGCAAGGTTTACGTAGGTCAAACCGAAAGATGTGTCAATGGCCGGTTAAGGGAGCACGCCCAAAAATTAACTAAAAGAGGCGACAAGTATGCGCACCTGGTTGCGCATGCAATATTGTGTGGCTGTGACGCACGATTCTCTCAGACAAAGATTCTGGGCACAAGTAAGACAGCACGTGAAGTGTTCGATAGAAAAGGATAAGCACCACTGTGTAAGCGCGCCTTCGCTATCTTTGTTTCCCAGTGAAATTCATTTTATCAATTCGAGGCTGTGAGAAGGAAGAAAAAAATTCCCCATCTCCCGCTAAAGGGAACCATGTGTGGATGCGAAGCAGCAGGGAGGTAATTAGCTTGAGCGGGAGGAACGTCGCCGCTCTCATTTCACGGCAGCGGTCCGGGCGCTCATCGCGGCGCTGCAGAGGAGAGAGAATGAGGCGCGCGCGCTCCGTCATTTTCATACCGCGGAATTAAAGTGGCGCCCCCCAGCGGAGTATGCAGCTGTCACACCACCTGTCGTGCGCGCCGCTCCGTAGATGATTCCTAGAGGAGAGGACGGGGGGGGACCGTAGGAGAGGGGACATGCATGCGATGTGGGACGCCGCTCCGTAGAGTAGATGATTCCTATAGGAGAGAAAGGGGGTGAGCGTAGGAGAGGAGACGCGCATGCGCTGTGGGGGGTGTGGGACGCTCCGTAGTGTAGAGGATTCCTAGAGGAGAGAAAGGGGGGTGAGCGTAGGAGAAAGGGGGGAGGGGACGCGCATGCGCTGTGGTGGTGTGGGATGCGGGAAGGACTAAGCCCCCTCCAAACACATGCAAGCAAGATCAAGGAATGGGGTGAACCTGGGCGACAGACACCACCTGCCTAGCCATTGCTAAGCAGCCTCTCTGTACTCTCGGCGATGACTCTGATGACTGTAGTAGTGGTTGACGGCCTTTATATTACTACAGTGTTCTGGTTCGCATAATGGGTGCTTCCCTACTTCATGAAAGTGGCCGGACGCGGGACGGGGGACGGGGGGACGCGGGAGGGACGGACAGAGTCCCGAGCATGAGATGCTTCGCATCTAAAAAAAGAAAAAAAGTGTGTCTTGATAGTAAGTGCTGTTGGCTTCTCTGATGTACATGCGCGCATGTGCCACATGTTGTATATATTCAAGCATTCGTGCGATGAATAAATTAGTTGGAAGTGAGCGCTATACGTGTTTGGTGCCTGGGTGTGTGTGTGTGCGGGAATGTGTCGTGTGTTTGCGCTCTAATTTTTTTTTTCGGAAATGATCTACCAACTAGCCCAACAACAAGTTCTTTTACAGGACATCACCCGGTACGGAATTCGTAACTGTCGTTTTTCAAGCCGTATATATTGTCAAGTGAATATACTTTGCCCCACACCTTGTTTAATAGATCTATACTACTGCGGCACATTCCAACGATGTTGCGGCAGTATCACGTAGCTCTCGCACTATGTAGCGGAATACGACAAGAGCTCAGGTGTTAACAATGGGGGGCACACAAATCAGGCTGTGCATGTCCGAGCCGCGTCACATCATCACTGGGAGCCGTGAAGGAGCCACGGAAAAAGAACGTGTCTTTATGGGTGTTCTATGCAACGATACTCCACGCAGACCTTCCGTTTTAGTGGACTGCAGGAACTTTCAAGAACATTGCACTGCTTTGGAGCTCTGTGATCGCTCTTCCGATGATAAGTTACCGATATAAATTTATTATATAAACTATTATATTACATATATTACTGCGATTCCAATTATCATTCCGGATACAAAATAATAGTGAATGCAATTAATAAAGCAAAGAATAGTGAGATGTTAACTATATAAGCGCCTAGTCTATCAAGTAGCTCCATATGCAAGAAGCAAAAGTTTACTACTTGTCCCTGATAAAATTTCTCCAAAAGCTTGCCTCCAAAACCTCGCCATGAAAGCTACTTTACCCGGCCGGCCCGTGGGGAGGGTCGGGCTCGCATTTTTTGGGAAGGCTCGAGCCCGTGCGGTGCTCTATTTCACACCGCCTAAAACTGTTGCAAGTCGCGCCTGAATTCATCGGAACATTCTCGAATGTTTTCGATGGTTCAAATCAGACTACCGATGGCCAGAGTATAATCTAAAACGCACGCGAGGGTCAACGATTGTACTGGAATATTCCGTGATTAATTTCTAAATATATGACCCATATATGAGATACACACATCACATTTCGGCGACCAATGGCAGCTCGCCGCTATCATTGCACTGTGCGTGCGCCGTTTTGATGGGCACAAGTTCGCCCAACAAGGGCGCTTTCTTTACGGTCTGGATGCTGCATCCTTCAGGATCGCAACCACGTGACAACGTCAACCAACGGGAAGGTATCGCAGAAAGCTATACAACGACACCAAACTGCGACGATCCTGGTTCAATTGGCGTTCCGCGAAGCATTTTGCTACCCACCGTAGTAGCGTAGCACGTAAATGACTCCCGACCCTTTTCAGAGGAGAAGCTTTTAGGTGCTTGTGATTGTGTAGATCACGCCCAAAGCAGCTTAAAGTGCTTAATAAGATTTCTCAGCGAGACAGGTTTAGACGCTCTTCTTCAGAGCATGTGCTACGGTATAAAGACTCTTTCTCTCCCTTTTCTCTTACCCCCCGTGAGGAGTAGCCGGCTAGAAACCCGCTTTCCAGGCCGACATCTACTCCTTCTTGTAATTAAAAATCCTCTTCTTGTGTCGCGCTGCGGCTTCAATTCCCACAACGGCGACCTCGTTTCGATGTGGGCGAAATGCAAAGAACAACCGTTTATTTAGATTCAGGTGGACGTTAAAGAACCTCGAGTGGTCGGAATGAATCTGGAGCCTCTCACTACGCGTGCTTCATAATCATATTCATGGTTTTGGCAAGCAAAACCCCAGCAATTATTAAGCATTTCACGGTTATGTAGCGAGCTGGAAATCTATAGCATGGCAGGTAAAAGTGCAACAAAACAAAACGACGTGTTCACCGCGACTTTGAGTGTTTGACGATTTGGCGGTGATGTGACGGTGACGACGGCAGCAAACATCGACGACACCACAAATTGCCGCTTCTCCACTCTGAGAAACGCAGATTTCCACTTGTTCTGGTGCATAGGTCGGCGAACTCTTTCATCAGTCGACTCACTCGGACTCACTCAGACTCAAATCAAGCTGTGAGTCTGAGTCTGAGTGAGTGCGGGTGAGTAATATTCTAGTGAGTCTGAATCCGAGTGAGTCCGGCTGAAGAAAATTTTCAAGAGTCTGAGTCTGGCTCAGGAAAATTTCGAGTGAGTCTGGCTCAGGAAAATTTTGCTGAGCCTAAGTCCGAGTGAGTCCAAAGCGCAATATATATTTCTTGAGTGAGTCTGAGCGAGTTCCACTTTTTTCCGACCTATGGTCCTATCCACTCATCTTCAGCATTACTATAAGCCTTACCTGGATTCACGTTTATACTCACGTCTACTCACACCTATTAAAGCAGTGTCGTTCATACACCATTTCAATATTTATTGATCAGAGGCGCGAATTATGTATGGGGATGCCTTGACCTCCCCCCGCCATCTCTTCCAGGGAAGTTCTTGATAAATATATCTTATGTTGTCATCTCTTTCAATAAAAAATGACCTTACTGGTTTGCGAGCACTCATAACTCGTATTCCAACGTACTATATCAAAAGAAGAGCACCGATTACGTGAGATCATATGCAGCTTTTCTGGACACATAACAATTAGCGCCCCTGGTGGCCGCGGCGCGAAGCTAACGCGTTTTAGATGGAACGAGCGAGTTTTTTGTGAATAATTAAGCGTATAGGGCGAATGGTGAAAAACGCAGGCCACAGAGCGCTTCTGGGAACCGAAACGTACGAGAAGAATACAGCGACCACGTTGTAGTAAGCTCAAATTTTGTTCCCGGAGGAGTTAAGTGTCGTACAATGGAAGTCTATGGAAACGGCGAAACATGTGGCCTATTTTTCGAGACAAAAACCCTCACTGTGGTAAAACTAAGCAAGTTATATTAATGGTCAGTAAATCACATGCCATCCTGACACTCAACTTTCGATTGAAGCAATTCTTAACTTGCCGCAGTTGGTGCAACATTGTTCCCTAACGCGTTTTTTGAAACGTGGTCCTTCGAATGGTTGTGGTATATTGATAAACCCTTGCTTATCGCCGACGACAAGGCGTCGACAGGGGCCGAGTGAGCTAATCGCTCACTCGGTTCGAGTGAGCTAATCACTCACGCAGTCATCGGTTCGAATCCACGCGTCGGAGCTCCAGTTTTCTTTTTCTCTTTTTTTTTTTTTTTTTTTTTTTTTTTTTTTTTTTTTTTCAGCCCGTGACTTAGGTCCACAGCATCCCACAAGATGTCGCTACCGAAAAAAAAAAAGTTTTCGTTTCGGTTTTGGTTTCTCGCTGTAATCCTGAGCTGTCGTTTCCTTTTCTCTTCATTTTATGACTTTTTTAGTGCATGTTTAAACACTCCACGCGTATCAGAGCGTTCAGATCTACGTTTGTAATTCTTCAATCAAACCTTTCGGGAAGTCTAGGAACTTGTGCTTACAGTTACAAAACGAATATCCTGTTATTCAGCAGCTTTTCGCACGCACTCGCAGCCGACTTCAACGTACCGTAGTAAGATGCCATTTTGAACATCTATAAATAAAAATGTGCGCAGCCTTGTACTAGTTGCGCAAGGCTGAAACCAACTGCGGAGTGAGTGTTCGACCTAGCTCCTTCTAAGTTTTTGATAGCAATTCCAAGCTTTTGTTAGAGGTGCAAAGTTTTTTCTAGTACTAATACTAGGATATGGCTAGGTTTGAATATTCTTCTCGGGTTTCGGTGGGTTCCCCACACTACGCACGTGTTACGTGGTTCTGGGCGGTAAATGTCACGTCACTAGCAGTTACGTGATGGGGTTTTAGTCACGTGAGAGAGAAAGTACAACTTTATTAGAGTCCAGTGCAGATGCTGAGGTTGCCCCGCGCCACCCGGTTGTTGGAAGTTTTTGGCGGAAACATGTCAAGTCAATAGTTACGTGCTGTTACGTGATTGTAGTCACGTGACTAGCCCTTTGCGGTCCGAAACCTTTTCCGACCTTCCGTCCATTCTGATCCGAAACTGAAAGACTCAAAGCTCAAGTAAAGGAGGCCTACTTGCTCCTTTAAAGATGAGGTATAACTTAGTGACATAACACGCGCGTGAATCAACCGCGATAGAACTTGTCCAGCAGTGCCCGATTTCGGGCCGCTGCGGCCGTGTTGCGTTATCGGGCGGTACCCGACAACAGACCGCAAAGGGCTAGATGTTGCGTGATGTTATGTGATTTTAGTCATGTGACAATTGCAGGCCTGACATGCAAAAAACTGCAGTCACAGGAAGCCTATCATCGATATCACATATTGACGATCATGAGAAATTCCCTTTCGTTGCTCGAAAGAGCAAGCGAAGCTGCACGCTTGCACTTTTTATCATGTTTCGAAATTGGGCTTTAGTGACTTTTTTCTACAA